>CAIGQQ010034268.1:8332089-8368825 GCA_903798035.1 Danio albolineatus | reverse complement strand
AAATGTTTAACATTTTGCACTGCTTGATTTTAATTGCAGTTTTTTATTTTTGTTTTGTGTTTTCTTATCTTTATTTTTCCTTTTTATTTCTCAAAACTTAATTTTCCCTTTGTGATTTTTTTTTTTGAGATTTGCATTATTTTTACAACCTCTTTGCTCAATACTTTATTTTTCATTAGCAAAACTTTATTTCATGTTGCAAGTATATAAGGCCCTGGACTGACTCCATAGTTAGGATTTATAACAAAATGGCACCAGCAAGAGAAAGGGGGTCAAAAAAGAAACTGTTTTCAAATCCTCAGGCTTGCCAAAGCTTTCTGTTTATGATATTTTGCAGTGTTGAACAGATACCTTGTGAATGTAGTAGCAAATCAGAATCCTTCTGACTAACTCAAACATGAGCATAAACTTTGGTAAGAATCATTCTGTTATATCCAACAAATTGTAAAAACATTTGCTGTGTAGAAAAGACAAGCTTTTTACATAATCTATGATAGTATACAGAAAATGTTGGAAAGTTGCAACAAATAACAGGGTATTTTAAAAAGTCTATCACAAACATTAAAATAAGCTTCAAGTCATTGAATATCAGGGATTTTTAGTTTTACATTCCATTTATGTGTAAACACATCCAATACAATGCATTTTTATACCATTCATTTTATCATGTTGTTTCAAATGACAATGTGATTTGCTGCAATATTTTAGCATTTCTTTAACGCTTTAGTTTACGTCACAATTCATGCTATTAACTAACAGCTTATTATCTGCCTATTATTAACTGTTCATTAGTAGTTATAAAGTATGATCTTATTTTGCATCCCTAATCTTACCCAATACCTAAACCCAACTTCTACTTTACTTTTAATAACCAGCTACGTAGTAATTTATTAAGCTAGTAAAGTTAGTTAAGGGTTTGTTAATATCATGAAATGTGACCTAACCTGAAGTGTTTCAGCATTTCTTCTGGTGTTTTGCTGTGAAAATATACACAAAGATCTTGAAATTTCACGATATTGGACGATATTCACAAGTATGGTAGTATAATTGCCTGCACAAACCTTTTCCTTCACTTTCCTCATCATCTTAGAGTCAGACTCAACTACCACAGATAAAACAAAAGAATCTTAGATAAGATCTTAGATAGACACATAATATAGTTTTGCACTGAAATAAATAAAGTACACTTTCAAAAAGTATCGTATGCAATGTAAAATGTATAATATGTAATATTTGAATGTTTTCATACAGGTATGTACACTATAAATCATTTATAATGAGCATTATACAAGCAATAATCAACAATAATAATATATGTACCTACAATTTGTTGTTACTGGTAGCAGTTATTCTGATTGTTTCAATTATTTAACGTAATAGTCAACATTCATAAGGTAAATTACTCTTACTTTTCTCATGATGGTAAAAAATTATACCTGGAAATCTATTCCAGGGATGAAATATTACCTCTATATATACTATATACAGTACATTTTGAGCCTGGTGCCACCTACTGCACGGACAACACTACTCAGATAGGTGAGATCAGCCGTCCTGAACTTCCACTGGGTCAAGAAGAGCTGTGTGTTTGTGTGCAGCTGCAGTCATTAGTAGTGTTCCTGTAGCGTAGAGCTCTAGAATCACAGCCATTAGCAGGAATGGTGCTTCCCCTCCCTCAAACGCCACATTGTTTTACCGTGACATCACAAACACAAGGGCCTTTGTTTGAAACATGAAATATCACAGACTCCAGCGTGGCGTGAGTCAGTGATCTGAAAAGCGTCGCCTGTTCTTCAGACGTAGAGAGACCTCTGCTGGCCTGGTTATGTCATGGGCTAAATCATGCAGTTGCTGATATTTATTTTCCTGGTCAGATGGAGTTGGGGCGTCTGAGCGCATCATAACGAACAGTCATGGAAAATAATTGCATTCGTTTTCTCAGAATGATGAGTGTTCGTTTGTTGCTGGCGCTCAAAGGCAGCAGTTGTTCGTCTTCTGGTCTGTTCATTTCTCAGTTGTATTGTTTAATGAAGGTCATTTCACGTGAGTCATGAAGATGGGCCGCAAATGCATCAAACTCTTAAAAAGTCAATGATGAGGAGATGTGTGTAATGCAACAACACAGGCAAAGGAAATGATTTATTGCACATTAAATAATGCAGCAAACATCCTATACTGTGATTTATTTAAATAGTGTTCTCAGCATTGTTTGCTTCCTATACATTTACAATTAGAGCGATACTGACATCCAAACAGATTATTCTATCAATTTCAAAATCGTTTTAAAAATGGTATTGATTAACTTTTTATTTGTCTTAATAAAATAAATTGAAAGAAGTAAAATAAATCCTTTTGAAAGTCAGTTTAGGCATCATTATAATATGATACACAATATGATGCATTGAAATGAATGTTGCAATGAATGTACATTAGATGATGGCAAATGATTGCGAATAGAAGTCTTAAGTTAATGCTTGTTCAATACTATCACTTCAACAAAGATTTGATTTTGTTTACTTTGATAAATAAAACAATGTACTGTAATTTAATGTTATAAATGGACTGTCAGTTCAAACAATTCATGTCATAAATAAAGGAGAATGTAATTTAATAATAAATATTTAGAAAGCTTCTTACAATGCTTGAAAGAGATTCTAATTATTTCAAGTAATATTTTTGAAATATGATCGGTCAACTCGATCTCACCAGGAAACATCACTATTTTAAGTATTGTCATAAAGTGGCCAATTCATACGATTTTATTTATATTAAAATGTACAATTTTTAAAAGGAGATGTGTCCCCAAACCCCAGCCCTAAACACGATCATCATTGTGGGTTGAGCAAATTGTGCTAAAATGTATTAGTTATGTTGTGAAAATTCTCATGAATCAAAACGTTTACATTTGGATTGCATTGGATTGGTTTATTGGGATATTTTCTAAATAGACCATTTCAATGGGGTGATGTCATTGGCCTATGGACATTTCCTGCTTGTTATTTAACTATTTCATAACTGTAACAAGAGGCAATTCAATCATAACTTAATGTTAAAACAGCCATCATAACATTATTTATCAATATGTGTCTCTTTTTTGGTTCTCGGAAGCCATAGAAGTTGAAATGTA
Source organism: Danio albolineatus (assembly GCA_903798035.1). NCBI lineage: Eukaryota > Metazoa > Chordata > Actinopteri > Cypriniformes > Danionidae > Danio > Danio albolineatus. The sequence continues at coordinate 8,365,698 of CAIGQQ010034268.1, read as the reverse complement.
AAACAGGAAATATGTTGGGACCATTGCTTTTGTTTACATTCCTCAAAGTGGTCTAAAACTACATTGATAAAGGCAACCTTCAGTGCTTCCATCACTTTTTTCCAATTGTACCTGTCTGCGGACTGCAAGAGAGGGGTGTAACATGAAGAGGGCATAACTTGAAGTTTTCGAGATCCCATTGAACCAATTGAGATGTTGTCAGCAAGATGGCGGAAATAATACTTTCTGGAGAACATTCACAGCAAATGTTTTCATGCGTTTCCTCCAAATTTATCCTCAGCCTATTCATTTGATATATTAATATTTTTATTTATAATATAATAAACGTCACCCATTTTGTCATGACAGTTAGTCTACTCAGTGTCGCTCCCTGTTGTTGCGAACAACAGTACACTGGCGCAACAGTACAATAATTTTTTTAAATAAATTCATTTCATCTTTATTTCTATAGTGCTTTTACAATGTAGATTGTGTCAAAGCAGCTTAACATAGACGTTCTAGTAAATTGAAACTGTGTCAGTCCAGTTTTTAGTTGAAGTTCAGTTTAGTTCAGTTCAGTGTGGTTTAAATTTCACTGCTGGAAGTCTAAACACTGAAGAGCAAATGCATCCAAACGCAGCTCCACAAGTCCCAAACTAGGCAAGCCAGTGATGACAGTGGCGAGGAACAAACTTCACTAATTGATGAAAGTGAAGGAAAAAAACATAGAGTGTGATGAATAACAGAATAACTGTGATGGTTGGGTTTAGGGTTAAAGCAGGGGTAGACATTAATAACTGTGCTGGTTGGGTGTAGGGTTGGGGTAGATGTAGATGTTAATACCTATGATGGATTAGGTGCACACGTTTAATAACACACAATGTAGTGGCTAATGTAGTAAATACTACAAATATTTGTTTATCAACAGCTCGCACATACGTGTTAGAACATCCACTATGAATTGGACCTGATCCAGTAAATAATCGTAATACACAATTAAGTACAGCGCCATCTTGCTAACAACATAGTTTTGATGTGTGGCTCTTCTTAACTTGAAGTTACGTCTCTACAAGTTACACCGCCTCTCTTGCAGTCTGCAGACAGACCCTACTCCTTTTTTCTGCTTCTTCCCATGTTTTTGAATGCAGAGATTCAGTACTCTTTAAAAGATGTGTAATAGCGCCCCTGCATACAATTGAAAATCTTATCAATGGCAGAGAAAGATTTTAAAACTGTAGGAAAAACATGCAAAAGCCCCAAATTTGTCCATTAATGTAGCACTTTTCATAGGTTAAAGCATTGAGTGGTGCACTGATGGGTCTGCAAGAGCCTGAAGGCAGACCAGTGTTTCTGAAGCTGTTAAACTCTCTCTCGTCCACCCAGTGGCTCAAGATCTGCAGTCCTGCAGCGCTTTCACCACCTGCAAAAACATTCAGATCTTTGAAGAGTCTGTCAGCTTTCATCTGCCGTCGCCTTTTTCCTCTACTTCACAAACACCCACACATTTGTCATCCCGGCTTCATAAACGATTCCCGTTTTTCATTCCGCTTTCTCAAGAACGCCTCCGTTCACCGCATCATTTATAACCGTGTGCCTTTCAGGGTGATGCTTTCAATTTTGGATCCTTTCTTCTGCTTGTTTTTGTTCCTCAACCCCCTCATTTCACTATTTTCAGTCTGATCTCTAGGCTCTGCTACTAACTAGTTAACAGCTGAAGTGGGTTGATGAAATTGACCAGTTTTACCTTCCTCATAGCTAGTTTTCTGTACAGTACAGACCGTATAGCATGTATTTTTTGGCTAATATTTTTAACTTGTGTGTTTGTAGGGGACATCAGGACCGGATCCGACTACTGTTTATGTGGACATGAGAGCCCTCAGACACGACAGGTGAGACTTTAACAGCATCGCTTCAGTGGCAAAATACTGACACCTGAAAAAATTCAAGCGAGCTGTGATTAATTATTAATAATATAGTAATAATATTATGTTTTTATTTGACCAGTGCTGCTGGTGATTTTAAACGAGTGAGTTATGTCTGAACATGTTTCTGCAATAATGAAATAATTTCAGATACAATGGAAAATTATCTTTTGTTTTTATTTTTAGCATAAAAATTTTAGCCATCTTGTATGATGTGAAACTGCTTTTGCACTGTTATCAAAGCTAACTTAAATCTTATCTCATTTAGTTTGTGTTTTGGTTTGTGAGGATGAACCAAAAAGATATAATACTAATCATGTTTTTTTTGTTTTTTGTTTCTTTGCCTGGTGTTTAATTAATCAGATTTTTCTAAAAATCTCCATGGCAACACGCTTATTAAAGTATAAAAATTAAATAAAAAATGATGTTCACTGCCGGTCAAAAGTTTGGGCTCGGTAGGATTTTTAAATGTTTTAAAATAAGCTTCTCCTGCTCACCAAGGCTGCATTTATTTCATCAAAAATACAGTACAAATTGTAAAATTGTGAAATGTTATTGCACTATAAAATAACTGTTCAAAAGTAGTTTATAATTTTATTGAATAATTTATTCCAGTGTTTTTATTGAATTTTCTGCTTCATTACCCCAGTACCCCAGTCACGTGATCCTTCAGAAGTCACTCTTAATATTAATTATTATTGTTATTATTATTAATATTATTATTATTATTAATAGTAATAATAATAAAAGCAATAATGACTGGAGTAATCATTTCATTTGAAACTACATACAATAAGTAAAATAAATATTTAATAAATATTTAACAATTTAACTTTTTATTTACATTCAATAAATGCTGCCTTGACGAACAGAATAATTTTCTTTAAAAAAAAGCATGAAAGAAAAACAACCCCAATAATGAGTATTCTATTTATTCTATTATATTCTGCATTCAGATCTATTTATATTTGATTTGCAATATTGTATCTATAAAATATTCAACAAAATATTTAAATATGATTGAATATTTACTTAAAATGAGCCCTAACCTTAATCAATTTAAGATTTCAATTTAAATTAGTCATTTGAATAGATGAACCATATATAATGTGTAGTTTAATAATTTCCCAGCTGTTTAAAAATGCACACGTTTTTTTAATATACTGTATATTTTAATTTTTTTTTATAGTTTTTTCTATAAACTGTAACCTGTTATGTATGTTTTGTGGCAAAGTGTATTTATAATAATGACAATAGTTTTATATTTTGGATCTTTAAATTGTTTTTAATAGTTATCGGCAAATAACTATTGTTCGAAATGTGACTTTGGTATGAGTTTTTGGTATATATATGTATATCTATTGTTGTCATAGAATGAATCTGTAGTGAATATCTTGTACGCATCTTTAGTGTTATTTTACTCTTCCTCACTTTAACATTTAATATAGTGTTTTTATTCATTTAAAATGAAAGATGTCTGCTTTTGAAAATCCACTTGCTTTTGTGAGCTGTTCATTGAAAGTTAGTCAGAAGATCAACAACCTGTTTGATTGTTTTTCCTCAGAGTCCGACTGGTCGAGCGAGGATCTCCTCACAGTCTGCCTCTCATGGAGTCTGGAAAGGTACCCACAGTCATTCTCACAACAAATTCACTTCAAATGCATCTGGCCATGTGCTTCTAAATGATTCAATTGCTCAATATTATGCTCTTCCAGATACTACCTGGAGTTCGAATCATCATCGCCAATCCTGAAACCAAGGGCCCGCTGGGGGACTCTCATCTCGGAGAGGTGAGTTCAGATCGCAGCATAAAGATCCACTTCAAATCATCAGTGACTGTATTGTTCACAGCATCACGTTTCTGTCACTAGATCTGGGTTCACTGCGCTCATAACGGCAGCGGTTACTTCACGGTGTATGGAGACGAGGCCCTGCAGTCTGATCACTTCAACTCACGCTTGAGTTTTGGAGATACACAGACGATTTGGGCTCGTACAGGATACCTGGGCTTCCTCCGCAGGACTGAACTTACAGACGCAAGTGGAGGTGATCATGAATATTCATATTTTGGGGGGCTTCTTACTGTGTAGTTCTGGTACTTGTGTTAACCACTAGTTTTTTTGCACATTTGCACCAGACACGTTCTAATACGCACAAAAACACCATGCATTTATGAAGTGTGCTTCACACAGATGAGTGGTCTTGACAAACCACCTGTACACTCTTAAAAAAAAAAGGTTCTTCAGTGGTTCTTCAGAAGTTCTTTGCGATATTTGAGGTGCTATTTAGCACTTTTACTGTGTAAAGAACCTTTAAAGCACCATAAAGGTTCTTCAGTGGTTCTTCAGTGGTTCTTTAAGGTGGTCAGGGTGCTATATAGCACTTTTACTGCACTCTAAAAAAAAAGGTTCTTCAGTGGTTCTTCAGTAGTTCTTTACGATATTTGAGGTGCTATTTAGCACTTTTACTGTGTAAAGAACATTTAAAGCACCATAAAGGTTTTTCAGTGGTTCTTTGGGGTATTTAAAGTGCTTTATAACATTGATACTACTGGTAAGCACTTGTTCTTATAGCTAATTCTCATAACTCTTATGCCGGTTTTATTTGCGGAAAGGGTAAAGTAACAGTAAGAGCACCTTAAAATATAGGTGCTATATAGCACCATTTGACAAAAGTACTATATAGCACCTATTTTTTTAAGGTGCTGTATAGCACCAAAAAAGGTTCCCCCCTCGTTACGACCAAAGAACCAGTTTTGGTGCTATTTAGCACCTTTTTTTTTTAGAGTGTAGAAATACTCTTCGCTTTTAAAAAAAACTAAATAACTATTATAATTCTTGTGTGTACTGCCTCTACGTGTTGATTTAAACGTCTAAAAAAAAAGATCCGCCAGCTTGCGTTTGTTTGTGTCATATTTATGATTATGTCATGGCAGCAGAAACGGCGTAACTATATACTAAATGACTCTAACCCCGCCCACTTTGAGGCATCAAGTAGCAAGTCCTCCCAAATGGTGTACAAGCCTTATTAGCTGGTTGTAGTATGGATGGTTATGGTAGGATCTGAAGCATAAACTGGAGTTGCTTTGTGTTTCCAGAACGGCATGATGCTCTATATGTTGTGGGAGCTCTGGATGAGGCCATGGAGCTGAGAGGGATGAGGTACCACCCCATCGACATCGAGACCTCTGTGATTCGCACGCACAAGAGCATTATGGAATGGTATGAACGTCCTACTTCTTGTCCAAGTAAAAAATGTACTAAATAAAAAAATATTGTGTGATTTAGTGATACAGATTTAAAGATTTTGATATATTAATAATTTAGAAGCTAAATTTATACTCATATATTACTGTCTAAATAAATGTATTATTAATAATTATTAAGGTTGGTTATTTTTTAATAACTTTAAACGCTATATTATTACTAAAACATGAAACACATTGCTCTTTTAATAAAGTTAATAAATAAATAAGCCTCATTAAAGCCATTTATATAATTATAACAATTCATCTAATCTTTAATCAGTGTAATTCATACATGCATATATTTAAATCAGAGGTGTTCCTGGAGATCTACCTTCCTACAGAGTTCAGCTCCAACCCAGATCAAACACACATAAACCAATCAATTAGGACCTGAACAGCACTTGATAATTACAGACAGGTGTGTTTGATATGGGCTGCAACTAACAACTGCAGGAAGGTTGATCTCCAGGAGCAGGGTTGAGCAGCCGTGATTTAAATGGTCTAAAATTAAAGTCAGTTTATTCGTCGTCATAATATTAGATTTATTATTAGATCACATTTAAAGGTATTATAATATTAAACATTTTTAATAAAAAAAAAGTGTCTTGGTGCTGATGAAGTAAATCAGCCATAGTGTACTGTATGGGTGCATCTGTGAATGAGAAAGTGTATGGGTGTTTCCCAGCTTTGGGTTGTGGCTGGAAGGGCATTCAGTGCGTAAAACATATGCTGGAATAGTTGACAGTTCATTCCGCTGTGGCAGCCCTTGATAAATAAGGGACTAAGCTAAAAGAAAAATGAATGAATAAATGAATGTATCTGGATGCTTTTTTGTTGAAACAAGTCCCAAAGTTCAGACATGTCCTGTGTGTTCCAGTGCGGTGTTTCCCTGGACCAATCTGTTGGTGGTGGTGGTGGAGCTGGAAGGTTCAGAACAAGAGGCTTTGGACCTTGTTCCTCTAGTGACCAACGCAGTCCTGGAAGAGCATTATCTGATTGTAGGTGTAGTGGTGGTGGTGGACATCGGCGTCATTCCCATTAACTCTCGTGGAGAGAAACAGAGGATGCACCTGCGGGACGGCTTTCTAGCTGACCAGCTGGACCCAATCTATGTGGCATATAACATGTAGCATGAGTGTACGCGTGTATGTTTGCGTGCGTGTGTTTTGCCGGGTGCACACGACCAGTCGGGCGACCTTCCGCAAACGGACACTTACTGGGAGAAACTTTACAACAAAAAGCCAAACGGAAACTCTTGATTGGCAAAAGGATTCAGTCTCCCGATGGGAAGAAGAATCGCCTTTGCTTCTGCTTGTGTGCGCCGCGCTTTGTTTTTCCGTGAGGTGTTGCGACATCGTTTATTTTTACTCTGCCCTACACGAGCGAAGGGGATTTTTTTAAATATCTGCATACCGTGGCGAAATGTGCATTTTAAGTTTCCGAGTTTGCAGACAATTTGGAGTTGAAAGAATAAGTAGGTTAATATCAGACACTTCTTTAAAAAAAAAAAAAAAGGTACGACTTTGGTACGTACGTCGCAGCCGTCCTTCTGCAATTTTTTGTTTGTTGTTTTTTCAACCTTTGTAAATGTCCTCGAACAGCAGGAAGCAAAAAAAACCCGAAAATACGTCCCCTGCTTTTTCGATTCCTCCATGTTTAATAACATTGTACAAAGCTGAAGGCGAACACAAAGTCAGTTGATATTGTGTAATTATGTACAGACAATAGTTCTTATTTATTTTGCTCTTTTTAGAATCGGTGAGCGAAGACATTTGGAAATGTTTTCCTCATTAAATAATATTGCTGATATAAAACATTGTATCATCTTGAGTGAGTAGTATCACATCAAGTCTATGTAAAAATATAAATATACATACAAATATATATAAAAAAAGAAATATATATATATATATATATATAAAATAAGATCTACGAATCACCAATGAAACATTTCTAATGCAGTACTTCCCACTTGCATGGTGTCTGTTGTAGAGCGAATCAACTGACCAATCGAACGTTACCCGATACTAATAATACAAACTCTTAAGATGATGTCAAACGTGTGTAGCCGGAACTATATATATAAAAAATGCCCTTATCAAGAGAAAACCCTAAAAATGTGCCTGGAATTTTGTTTACATTTGCTTTTTGACTCAAATTTACACCGTTGTGTTTTTATTTAGCTTTTTTACTTGTTTTTTAATCATTATTCCGTTTGATTTTATCATTATTTATTGACACAGGCTCTTTACACATGTGCGTTTTTGTTTACCGCTCATATTGTCACGTATAACGCATCAATCGTTAGTATTTACATTAACGTCTCGCAATTTCCTCTTGAACCCCTATCAGCTGATGTGGATTACGCTCTTGTTTTTAATCGGATTATGTGGGAAATACATGCTAAATAAATGCCGGCATATTGTTGGCACATGCAATATGGGCAAAGCATGAAGACATGACCGACTGGCTATAATAGCACAAACAAAAGCGAAGAGATGATAAAGAGAGCCGTGCCATTATTCTCCATTCCACCAGCTGCATTAGAAAGGACGTGTTTTCCGAACGCCTTTTCATCAAATCCGTTAAAAATCGCCATGACGAAACTCAATATTGAGGATTCGATTCTTTTTCTTTGCCGCATCCTGCCTCAGCGATTGATGATTGGCGTCAGATGATAATCGTGGAGATCTACTGCAGATATCACACCCTTTGGCCTCGCCGAGGTCTGTTTTTAAGTTTTATTTTTTAGAATCGGTGTCATAGACGTCAATACTGTGTATGGGAACTGAGTTTACACTTATTCCGAGAGTGACGATGCAACGTTCGCTTATTTTGTCTGTTTGTTTTTAAAGAGAAAAAAAAAATGAAGGAAAGAAGAAGTCTTAAGATGTCCGGAAGCTTTAGTGTTGCCATTCCCATACAAGCGCCCATTTTAAAAAGGAAAAAAAAAACGTGCACATAAACTTTCAACCTGTGAAGTTTTCCCTTTTTTTTGTTTTTGTTGGAAATCTGGACGTGAGCGAGTCTGCATGGTGTATGTAAATATTGTTGGTTAGCGAAAAAAAAGACAAAAAAACAAATTTATTTTGTATGGTGCAGGTGTGTTTGAAATTCTGTTTTGTACACATGATTAAAAAGTATTAAATGACACTTTTATAGAAGCCTGCTTTGGCCTACGTTCACAAAATATGGTGCAATAAAGTGCTTTGATTGGTAAACTTGTCGTTTTTAGAAAACAAAAACGCGCTAAACTATTACCGCTTGATATGTTTTATTTATACATAGTACTGTTACATAGTGTAATGCAAGAAAAGGGAAACGTTTACACCACGTTTGAACTCGTATGCACATGAAAGACAGATGTTCGTATAGCACACTTCTCTCTGGGTGTCGGAAATTCTCAGTAGTCATTTTTCTGTCCGCATAAATATAAGTTAAAAATCAAATTTGCATTTAAAAAAAGGGTTACTTGGCATTACAAAGTGGTGTCAGATTACCCTAGAAAACCAAAAAGACATACTGCATCACCGATGACACGCAAGATTAAAATTAGGTACACACAACCTGATTTCATGCACACTGGAATGGAACAGATTACCGTTAAAATCACAAATATTGTTGTTTTTTTTCCTTTACAGACTGACTTTATCAAATACACAGTCGATGCGATCATGAAATGTACAGATGCTTACGTGCAAACGTCATCAGTCACTGTTAGCGGCGAACAGTTATTTACATGTAGTGCAACAGTGAGGTTGGGAAGGGAGCGAGAGAGAAACAGAAACCTGGATGTATCAGACATGATTTAAGACGCATTCAGAACTTCAGAGGGAAACAGAACACAGGTGTGCGCGCATATGGTTCTGTGCGAAAAACCTCACATTCCCCTACATCCTTCAGCTTAGACAGAACTCTCTAAAGATAGATCTTACCTCATTTTATACTCATAATTTCTTATTGCGATATTTAAAGGTATAATAATCCACCTAAAAAATCTGATTTTACCATTTACTCTCCACCACGTCATTCCAAACCTGCTCTTTTTAATGAAAAGCACAAAAGGAGAAGCTTAGTAGAGTGTTCAAGCTGCTCTCTTTCCATTCAATGAAAGTGGATGGGGATTAAGTTAAGTGCAGAAAGTTTCTTTCATCGAGCAGCACTTAAAAATCAGGTTTGGAACGGCTTGAGGACGAATAAAAGAATTTTAAATCATTTTTAAGTTCAAAAAAGTGCCACGAAAAGTCATTCTCGGTGATAAACCCCTATAGAGATAATTTCTGATTGTTTACTTTACACTGATCTCTGTACAAACTTAAGTCTGATTTCAATTTCGCATTATAAAATCATCAGGTTTTGTTCTTTCTGCCTTGAAGGACTGGTGATATTTCTCCACGCTTCACGAAGATTTAATATGAAAATCTACAGAATTGGACCCCCAAACTACCACATCATTTAGTTTTTCGTTACGAATGAAAAGGCCTATTAAAAGGTGTATCCATGAAATGTGCATATTCATCAATGGAAGATTGTATCATTCAGACAGACATGACTTGCCATCTTTAAACCCTGTTCCCCAAAAAGAAAAAGAAAAAGACATCACAACTACTGATTAAAAACCAACCGTCGAGTTTAAAAGCACCAACTTCACCATCTCAATGCAAGAGGCTGACATTATTCGCTCATATAAAAAAGTCAAATATCTACATAGCTTCAGATTAAGTTGTGTTTAAAAAGATAACTAGTACTTCACATTTCAGCTAGTCTGTCTTGTAAGCGAGCAAGGCTGATTTCTGTCGTACAGCAAATAAAAGGGTGAAAACTAAAAGGGATAAGCAAAAGAAAAAAAGGATACCATTAAAATCAACCTCCGCAAAGATTGTGCAATCCCGCTCTGGCTTGCCCTGCTAGCATTCGTCGCAACTCAGCAAAACGTCCCCGATAAAAGTGTTCTATGGAGCTGGGTTTAAAATGCTGGCTACAAATCAAGAATCCGTGGGCTGGGGGAGGGGGGAAGTGTTAAAATCTACCCAATAGCAAGGCTCGTGATGGGTGGAGTCAAGAGGAGGGGGCGTGTCCTGCTGTAGCTCATCTCTTCCGGCGGCAGGTACGTTTGTGATCGGCGTGCCAGTGCTCCTGCTGGCATTTGATGGAGCAATATGATGTGTTCCAGCAGCAGTGGTACATGGCCTCTTCTTCACAGTTATAACACTGAAACGGACAATGAAAAAAGATATTATTGAGACACAAAAACACCTACAAGAGCTGTCAGGTAGTATGTATTCATGAACTTCCGCAGCTTTGGTTAACCAGTTTGGATCACTTCCACATTGGTGTAATAGGAGGTAAGTTGTCCTTCTCGAGCACAGGTGTCAAATCCAGTTCCTGGAGGGCCACAGCTCTGCACAGTTTAACTAATCAAACCAATTAAGTCCTTCTGGCTTGTTTGAAACCTAAAGGTAAGTGTGTTGAAGCAGGGTTAAGCTGGATTTATACTTTCGCCTGGCGTCGCATCGCGTGCCTCCGCTGAGTGTGCGTGCACCTCGCGAAACGGACGAGGCTTTTATACTCGCCGCGTTCGCTGTTGTGATATTGTTTAAAACGACAGGGGGCGCTCAAAAGAAACTGACCTTAAATTCAGACAGATAAACCGAGAAGTAGAAAGTTTCCGGAACTACGTCATATCATTAATAATATTAATGTTTATTAAACTAGTTATTTTTATTATTTTTATAAATTATTTTAAGGATTATAAAGATTTTTGTAATCATGATTTTTTTTAATCAAACTTTGATGCATTACTTGCTTTTGTTCACATCTCGGACAGTTTTACCTATCAAAAAGTGTATTAAAATATTAATGACAACAGAACATGGGTTCCTCAACAAATATATATTTATATTATGGCAAGAATAAAAACAAAAAGTACACTTACTAAATAATACAGATGTTTTTTTATTTATTTAGCCCGCTCCACAATTCACACATTACTGTCTGGTTTTTATGTCCTCTTCTTATGCTAAAAAGACAATATAATCCAACATTCCCTGACCATTATCACCATAAAGCCTAGAAAAACGGCATCATGTTGTAAACCGATTGGTTCAAATATTCCTGTCTAGTTATCAAAGAAATAATTTGTTACTTCATTATAGTTTTGTAACTATTAAATTGTTTTAAATTCAATTGTAATATACACATCAGTGTTAAACCTGTGACTGGTGGAAAAACATATTCTGTAATTGTGTACATGGGTGTCCATTGACCTCTTTTGGCTTTAATAAACTCATCCCTCAGGTTTTTCCAAACCTTTTAACAAAAACTTTACTCCTTTCTCATTAATGTTGCAATTTCTAGCTAAGAATTATTGATCACCTGGTTATCTCTATGATCACTGATCATAAAGATATCTTTATATTCGTACCTGTTTCAGACAAAATCTCTTCAAAGTGATTCACATACAACTCAAATCAGACGCGGCGCGCACTGTTCGCACGAGTCTCAAAAAACACCATGCGCTACATCCAAGCGAACATCCGCAAACTCTGCGATGACGTCATATTTGCCGTGCGCACTCAAGCGAACTAGCGGACGCGTCGAGTATAAACCAGGCTTTAGAACTAAACTGCAGAGCTGCAGCCCTCCAGGAACTGGATTTAACACCTGTGTGTCTGATTGAACGAAAAACTGTAGCGCAGGTTGAGACGTCATATCTTTGTATCATTTTGCCAGAAACAAAAAATCTATGTGTTCTTCTGATAAATATGCATTTTGTCAGTACTTTGGAACACACAAGCCAATTTAAAACCTATTAAATCTCAAAGATAACATACTGCGTACGGACTAAAAGACTCAAAACGATTACCTCAAGAAGTACTTTAACGACAATACATGCTTTTTAAACTAAAAACTAAATCTGATAGCAAAACCTATAAATATTACATTTAGACAAGTAATTCAAGCAAGTTTAAATTTAAAATGTGTACATTTTCATTGTTTTAAATCAAAGAAAATAGAAAGAGTTTGCAAGCTTCAGTAGGTAAGTTCTAGTTATGTTCTGAATATGCTCTGGGTTATTTCTTATGTTCGGGATGTGTTCGCATTAGATTAGATTAGATTCAACTTTATTGTCGTTACACATGCACAAGTACAAAGCAACGAAATGCAGTTTAGGTCTAACCAGGAGTGCAATAGCAGCAAGTGCAGAATACAGGTATAAATTATAAAGTGCAGTTATAGAAAAACTATGGTGATATTTACAGATGGATGTACTATGAACATATATACAGGTTGCCTTGGTTATGAACAGAGATTTACAGTAAATGATTATACGTACAGGTTGCTATTAATAATCAGAATTGTGCAGATAGATAAACAATTACAAATGTATATGTACAATGGGTATGTACAGTTCAAATAAATGAATCAGTGCAATGTAGGTTGCTATTAATAATCAGAAGTGTGCAGATAGATAAACAATTACAAATGTATATGTACAGTGGGTATGTACAGTTCAGATAAATGAGGCAGTGCATTGTAAATGAATGTGCAATTTTTTTATGTGCAAATGTTAAATAGTGCAGTGATTTAGGTCTAGTTATGTTCTGGATATTCTGTTTCAAATCTTTTCTGGATATGTTTGCATTTAGTTATTGTTATGTTCTGTATATGTTCGGGTTTAGTTCTAGTTTCTGGATATGTTTGCGTTTAGTTCTGGTTATGCTCGCGTTTAGTTCTGGCAAGTTATTGATTTATCAAGCAAAAGTATCTTGTTGCTGTCTCTTTAAAGCCTAACTAGCACATTTAGTGTATAAATATACAACCAATATCCTTTTAAATATACATACAATACGGTCCGCCTTTGTTTATATGAATAGCCACTAAGACTTACGTTGAGACATGATTTTAAGCGTACTTCATCGTGAATGCCTCTGACCGGAAGTTCTGTGTGCGCCCTTTTTGCCGCCTGTCAAAGAGAGCCCGCGAAAATCTTCCGTTCAGATGTATTGGGCGCTGAATTCATCTCTCGAATCATGTTGCGCTTTTAATAACTATTTTAATATCTTACATATTTTGCTCTTTATTTCTCATTCACTTGTGTTTTTATCGCTCGAGTGTATACTTCGCATTACGTTCAGAACTAGATTCACGTTTCAGCACAAACAAACGACACGGATCCAGGAATACCTTCGACTGAACAAAACAATGGTTACCCAAACACAAGGTATTATTTCAGCGCTTTCACAAAATGCACTGGTTCTTAAAGTTTCTTAATATTGCGTGACGTAAAATATTCAGGGCTGCCAACTAAACTCCGTTTTGTTCATCAACAGAAGAATAACACGACCGCACATCGCAGTTATTGACTCAGTAATTGTTCTTCATTTCCTATCTCTTCCCTTGGAGCGGAAACATTTCCCAGTAGTTCAGGTGAGTAATAAGCTGGAGAACCATTTCTCATCTCCTAGCAACTGGAAGAAGCTATAAATAGATGGTATATACAATAACATGGTGGGTAAATTAGGTCTTCTGGGGACAAAATAAAAAATAATAATAATTGATACATTTATAAAACATAAAAATAATAAAATAATGGAGTTCAAATACAAGGCTTCAGCAAGGCGATGCTCCTCATCAGATTTTGAAACATGTTCTAAAATGATCGAGTGTTTATCTGACTCAAACATAAGACTATTTTAGCATTAATTAGACCACATAATGCAGGCAAAAATACACATTTGATTTTTACATTCAACTGCCAAACTAAATCCAGTATAACAATGTAATATCAGGTTTGGAACGACTTGAGGGCAAATAAAAGACTGCAGAATTTTATACATGTAAACTACCCTCTTAAGTTCAAAAAGTGCCTCAAAATGTCATTTCTCTTTTAAAAGTGACTATAGAGATCATTTGTGATTGTTTACTTTACACTGATCTCTGTACAATCTTACGTCTTCTGACCATGACATGTCTTTTATATGCATTTAATGCAGACGTTTCAGGGATTATAGGCAACATTTTTTTATTATCTTAGGTTAGTCGAGATCTCCATTAAAGGATCATACTTTGAGGTAAAATGCATTATAAAGCATGAAGCATCAGAATCGGTACTCGGTATCGGTCGATCCTGATGACAAAGAATCGGCTGCATAAATCCTCATCGGAACATCCCTAGTATATTATCATACAGTAATCAGGGTTCATTCAGTCATGAAAAACCTGGAAAAGTCATGGAATTTTGATGTCATTTTCCAGGCCTGGAAAAGTTTTGGAAAATCTAGAAAACCCACAGTTTTGGAAAAGTTATGGAAATTAGTTTAGCCAATGTCTGTATACTTAAAAAAGGTTAGTTGTCTTCTTTTCTGTCCACGGTCAAACACATGCTCTCACATTATTGGTGCAATGTAAGCATTGTCTAAATACATTTTACATTGATACAGAGATTAATCTGCACCACGGTGGCGTAGTGAGTAGCACGTTCGCCTCACAGCAAGAAGGTCACGGGTTCGAGCCTCGGCTAGGTCAGTTGGCATTTCTGTGTGGAGTTTGCATGTTCTCCCTGTGATTGCGTGGGTTTCCTCTGGGTGCTTCGGTTTCCCCCACAAGTCCAAAGACATGTGGTATAGGTGAATTGGGTAGGCTAAATTGTCCGTAGTGTATGAGTGTGAATGGGTGTGTATGGATGTTTCCCAGAGGTGGGTTGCGGCTGGAAGGGCATCCGCTGCGTAAAACAAATGCTGGATAAGTTTGTGGTTGATTCCGCTGTGGCGACCCCAGATTAATAAAGGGACTAAGCCGACAAGAAAATGAATGAATGAATGAACAAAGATTATCTTAAACTAAATAGATTGTTGCATGTTTTATGATATGCTGTAATAACTTTGAAGATGCATAGTTTTTCCTATTATTTAACATGTATACACAGACATTACATGAAACATTAGGTCATGAAAATGTACTTGAAAGTCCTGGAAAAGTCTGAATTTTAGTAGTAAAATTGTGTGTGAACCCTGTGTAATACTCTTTAAATTTATACAAATGAATGAATGATTTGATTTAAATGATTATGACATGTTTTTAAAAGATTAATTTTGTTTAAAACTACTTTTTTAAGGGGTGGGTATCAGGAATAAATGTTCACTCACCCACTGCTTCTTCTTGGTCTGTGAAAGAAGTTGTTTATGCTGAGACACCATCTTCTTCATCTCCTCCATGAGCTCCTCTTTGCACTTCTCCTTCACCTGTTTGCACTTTCTCTCCATCTCGGCCTGCGTGCTGGACATCGCTTTGCTCACCGCCTGCCTTTTCTCTTCTTCCATCTCCCCTCGCAACTGTAAGGACGACCACATTGCTGAGTTTGCAGCAGGTTTTTCACCCATTTCCATCAATGGGGAGAGTTTCATCACAAAAAAAAAAATCTGGCCACAAGAGGGAGCCAAATGTAGGTCCAAAAAAAACATTCTCACCTTGTCCAGAGCCTCCTTCAGGACACGTTCGGTCTCCCGTTTGTTCTCCACCTTCATCATTTCTTTAACGTCGCTGAAGATCTTGGAGTATTTGTCGTGGCACATGTTTTGGCAGTTGCCTTCATTGACTGTCTGTGTGCCTTTGTGTATCATGCGAGGGGCCGGCGAGGACGAGGATGAAGGGGAGCTAGACTTTTTGGTCTGCGTGGAGACGGACATACGCTCTGGCTGATGTGGAACAGCTGTTGGAATCTCTTGACTAGAACTGACTGCTTCCATCTCTGGTTCAGGTTCCTGACAATACAGGAGGAGAATGTAAGAGGCTGTTTACACCTGGTCACTTCACGCATTTTTTCTTATCAGATAGCTATCAGATCAGATCGTGAAAGGGGCATGAGATGAATGAGATGAAAGTGGACATCTCTAAATGTATCTGGTAGTTGAAACCGTATATGTAAATTTTACTCCACCCAAAATGTGAAAAAAAAAAAGAACGTGAGAGCACAATTTGGGCTTTAAGACATATGCGGATATGCAGTAGAAGTCAGAACTATTGGAATTATTAGCCCTTCTGAATGATTAGCCCCCTGTATGTTTTTCCCCAATTTCTGGGGGGGAAATTAGAAGACATAGAACACTAGACTAGAACACATTTCTAAACATAATAATTTAAATAACTAACTTATAATAACTGATTTCTTTTAAGGCCGTCACATTGGCGCAGTGGGTCGAATGATCGCCTCACAGCAATAAAGGTCGCTGGTTCGAGCCCCGGCTGGGTCAGTTGGCATTTCTGTGTGGAGTTTGCACGTTCTCCCCTTGTTTGTGTGGGTTTTCTCCGGGTGTTCCGATTTCCCCCACAATACAAAGACATGCGATATAGGTGAATTAAATAAGCTAAAGTGGCTGTAGTGCATGTGTGTGAATGCAAGTGTTTCCCAGTGTTGGGTTGTGGCCGGAAGGGCATCCACTGCGTAAAACATAAGCTGGTTATTTCGCTGTGGCAACCCCAGATTAATAAAGGGACTAAGCCGAAAAGAACATGAATGAATGAATGATTTCTTTTATCTTTACCATGATGGAAGAACATAATATTTCACTAAATATTTTTCAAGATACTAGTATTCAGCTTAAAGTGACATTTAAAGGAACTAGGCAAGTCATTGTATAATAATGATTTGTTCTGTAGACAAAAAAAAATATTGCTTAAGGGGGCTAATAATGTTGATGGTTTTAAAAAATTAAAACTGATTTTATTCTAGCTGAAATAAATAAGACTTACCCCAGAAGTGAAAATATTACAGTAAATAATGGGAAAATGTTCTTGTTTTGTTAAACATAAGTTGGGAAATATTTTGGAAAAAGATAAATACAATTGTCAGGAGGACTACTCATTTTGACATGTAGCACAAATGTTTGTTTAGTTTTTTCTGTTTCATTCTATTTTAGATCAGTCATTTATCATTAAATGATCAAATTAGAATTTTTAAATAATATGAAATTGCCCCGAATGGCAGGCATTACACACCTGTAGTCTATTTCTGTTAATGGAGAGGTGAAATAATAGCAAAATATGCTGTTTCATTTGTTTAGAAAGGTTTTTTTTTGGGAGATAAGGTTATACACAAATTAAAGGTAAACCTTTTACAGTTTTTAATGATGTCTTGCGCATATATTCATTCATTTTCTTTTCGGTTTAATCCCTTTATTAATCTGGGGTCACCACATTGGAATGAACCACCAACTTATCCAGCATAGGTTTTACGCAGCAGATGCCCTTCCAGCTGCAACCCATCTCTGGGAAACATCCAGACACAGTCATTCACACTCATATACTATGGACAATTTAGCCTACCCAATTCACCTATACCACGTCTTTGGACTTGTGGGGGAAACCCGTGCACCCGGAGGAAACCCGCGCAACCATGGGGAGAACATGCAAATTCCATACAGAAATGCCAACTGACCCAGCTGGGGCTCGAACCAATGACCTTCTTGCTGTGAGGCGAGCGTGCTACCCACTACGCCACCATGGCACCCTCCTGCGCATATATGTACAACAAAAATAGACAGTAAGGCTGCGTGACCACTGAAGCATTTTTGTGCTGCAGAAATGTGAGCACTGTTCTAAAAATGTTCAGCCGTAAGCGTTTTTGCAAAGCAGCGTTTGTTTCAGTCGGTTACTATGATACAGAGTATCCCGCTATACTGTCACAAGTAAGTCGTTAGCAGATTATTTGTTGAATTTGGAGTGATATTGTCCCACCCATCCTCCACTGCAATTAGATGGCTAGCTCAAAAGTGACACTGATGGGCGCTGTGTTTTTCACTGTTTTTCTTCACTGCAGGCGCTCTTCCATTGACAACAGCAGAAAACACTCAGCTCAAGAAAAAAACGCTTCGGTGGACACACAGCCTAATCGCGGAGCCTGCCTTGTGCACTTGTGATGATGTTAAGAAAATGAGTGAAGTACAAAGCCTATTGCAGGCGAGATAAAATAACTTCTATGCTGAACAAGTTGAATTACATTTCTGTAAAAACTAATATTATTTGCATAAAATACAGTGAATGTGATGCTTTAGTCAACATAACCTTGTTTAATTGCATATAGTTCTGGATTTGAAGATCTGACCATTTAGCAGAGGCGCATTCATATGGCCCAATGTAAATGGAACCATTTTCATAAATCAGATCGCTATCTAATCAGAGAAAACACATGAAGGGACCAGGTGTAAACAGGCCCTAAAGGTCCACAAACAACATATAATTTGACTAAAAATAATGTGTTACAAACCTCTTCTTTGGGCTCGGCGGCTTGGGAACGACGGCTCTTTTTAGCCTTGGGCTCTTGGTTGACTCTTGACTGTTACAAAATTCAGAAGGTGATCAATAAAGCCTTGAAGGTTGATCTGTGACATTTTCCATGCAGCAGAAAAGAACTCACCTGCTCATTGGATGTGGAGGAGATGCTTGACTCTGCTTCTTCCTGTCGTTCTTCCTGCCTGTCATGCCTCTCCGACCTGTCGTGCTTCTCTTCTGGTTTGCCCTTCCAGGTCCGGCCCTCCCTAACGAAGCGCTGGTGGAGCTCCAGTTCATCACAGGCCTTTTTCCAACCCGAGCTGCGCTTCACCTGCAGCTGCTGCACACTGACTGTGATCTCCTGGATGTTGTCAGAAGGAATCCATGCCCTACAGCAAAACAGACACAAGCTTGTTATTTCGCTCGCATTAAGCTTTAGGTCCAGGTCTACAATTAAAGGGAGTCAAAAATACAGTAGTGTTGGGTAATACAATAACTTCTTGAACTTTGGACTTTTGTCAGTATATGTACAGTAGTCGCCTATTTTGTAAGTTTTTAAAGCAACATTTCAAATTTTCATCTGATGCTGTATTCACACCAGACGTGGCAAAATCGCGCTATTCGCACGTAAATAGACGCGTGAACATTTGAGTTTACTCGCTTCATTCGCACGTACAAATCCACTTCATTCGCGCGTCAAATTCGCTTGAGAGCAGACGCGGATTCGCGTGATAGGCAGGGCGTCTGTCTATGGGTGACTGTAGCTTTATTGCTAAATGGCTAACGGGTTTATAGAGAGAATAACTGTTTATGTGCTTTATGAAGGCTGAAAAACAGCATCGATTCTTTTGGAGCTGTATCTGAGTCCACTAGATTATTTCAGAGGTGCAAGGAGCTCTGTGAGCTCATAAACTCCTCCAGAAACTGAACCTGGATGATGGAAGCTTTCAGCGGTGCTTCTGACTGAGCCAAGCCCAGTGTGATAAACTGTTGTCGGTGTCGGCAGGAGGATTTTCCCCCGATACACCAACAACAGGCGCTACGTCATAATCACACCCCCACAAGAGCAAGCTCCTGATTGGTTAACGCGGCGCGAATGTCCGCTGAAGTTCAGATTTTCAAACTGGAGCGATTCGCGCGAATTGCGATTCAAACGTGCAAAACGCTCAATTCGCGCTGCGCCATTTCGCGGCGTTGCATTGACTTAACATGTAAATCACTCACGCTTGACGCGTCTTCCGTGTCAGGTGTGAATGCAGCACAAAACTAAGAATTTATCTGAAGTAGTTCTAACTTGCATTAAACATCTAAAATAAAATTAAACTGTCGATTCAGATTGTGAGTTTCCAGAGTTTGAATCTAAGAATACAGACCTTGTCTCCCATCCTCGCTCTCTAACTTCCGGTCTAAATACCGTCCTATGCTAATACAGAAAACACTGGCAAAAATACATCTAAACAAAAGTTACTACATTGTATAAAGAATGTATTTAATAAATATGAACCATGAAAAATCTATATTTACCTATATGTTTTACGTAAACATTTTAATATTAGGATTACTCTTCAGTTTTTGAACTCTAAGTAGTGAATATTAAACAACACTGAACTGAACTCAGCTATATACTAGCTAATAATATACTAGCTAATAACTAAACTGACATTTTCAATTTACTATAACCTTCTATGTGAAGCTGCTTTGACACAATCTACATTGTAAAAGCGCTATCCAAATAAAGGTGAATTGAATTGAATTGAATTAATATCAAGCATGTTGCATAGACTGAACATTTTTGAATGATTACACAAACTTCTATTCAGTGAGATGGATTATTTCACTTATTAGTGCTAATAAACCATCATAATCAGTGTCACAAGAGGAGGAAGGATTGTGCAACTAGTCTGAAGACTAATAAAGTAAACTTCATAACCAAGTAAAATGATCATGATATCGATTAACTTTTAAGCAAGATGATTTGTGGCAAAAATCATTGTGAGCTGGAAGAAATTACCTAAATCAAAACTTTTGCATCGATATCAATATTCAAATGATTACTTTGTCTTCAATTAATATGACCTAAAAACGTAAACACGGATTAATGGAATGCTTTGCCTCAATTTCAATAACTGAATAGGCATGGGCCAGTATAAGATTCTGACGATGTGATAACCTTGAATAAAAATATCACGGTTTCACTGTATGACGGTATTGTGATTACTGCTCTAAATTATATTCTTTTCAAAATGTCTGGCTAAAAAACAAAACCTTTTTCTTCCTTTGAACACAATATATTTTATTCTGAGAAACATTAAAAATATTTTGGGACAGTAAACATGTCTGGCTAAATAACTCAAATGAATCATTGACTTCTGCGGTCTTCATTAGTTTCAAAAACAAAGATATCTTTATAATTTACACCTCAAAAACAAAAAACAAAAATGTAAATAAAAAAATCTTCCACATACCTTAGGAACGATATTGCAGAAAATTTTGGTGGTATGAAAACCTTGACTTTTACATACCGCGGTATACCTTGAAAACAGTTATCGTCCTATCCCTATAACTGAACGATCATTTGATTATCAATGTAATTATTTACTTACTCATTATTTCCACCCCTTCCCAACCAATAGTTCATGTTATCATTTGTACTGCATGTACTCAACTATTAAAGGTCATCCTTTAAATAAAAGAGCACATATTATTTGTAATATTAAAATAATTGAAGGAAACAAGGAACTTTTTTATTTGATGAATACTTTTAAGATAAAATAAAAACACTGCTTGAAATAAAGATTACATTTGAAAAATGGTCACATTTCAGTTTCAATGTAAAAAACTAGTTCTAAGCTCAGTTTGCTGTAGTATGTCTTTAAGAAAATAGTATTAACAGAATTAAAAAATAATAATAAAAAATGAAAGACCCGACATGAGGAAATTGCGTCAATTACAGGTTATGATTTTCTTTCTTCTTTTCGACTAATCTTGATATTTGATGTCACCCAGCTTTAGCTCGGTCATTAATCTTCTTTAGCTTTTGATAAAGCTTCTCAGACGTCATTATGCTAGGCAAAACAGCCAAAACAATACTTTGTGCTTGACCTTGTTATAGCTAATAATGCGTTCTCAGTTCACATGATTCATGTACACCTAAATTCAGACTGCAGCTTTCACACTTACTCACACGAACCCCACAAATGAGATAATTCAGAACATTTGAAGTGTGAATATACCCTAAACCACATACAACCAAAGCCCAATGTAACTCTAGTCTCACCTTTGGTGCTGGTGACCAAAAAACCGCACATCCACCTGGTTGCCCTCCCTCTGCATCACCTTGGCAGGCCAATAACCAAAGCCCTTCATCCTAGCCCACACCAGCTCATGATTCGGAGACTGAACACAGATAAACATCCTTTTTTTAGACTGGCAAATGCAGAACAACAAGTGTAGATGTGAAAGAATAAGAGTCTGGATGTGTGCTTACACATGGGTAGCAGAACCAATTGTCAGGTCGCGCATTTGAGAGATAAAAGCAGGTTCTGCACAGCATTAACTCATTCAGCTGGAACAAATAATCATTTATATATTTAATAAATCTCAAAGACAAAGCAATTAACAAGTGTTTGCTCTTTCTGACCTCATGGCATGTGTCGTTATAGAGAAGTCTCGCAATTTCAGTCTGATCGCTGTTAACTGTTGACCATAGAATGAGGAAACGTTTGGCACTTTGCTCCACACCATGTTTTTTTAAAAACATCACACCAGTTTATACACCTCACCTCCGTGCAGAATGGCGGTGTTGTGAACTATAAGTTGAGCATCAGCCCTGAACTCCTCAAAGCTCTTGTACTTCCCATCTGAGATGTTCTGTTGAGGAACAGGAAAATAAACATAAGAACAAACCAAAACTCCTGGGAGATCGTTGTTTTTAAATTCGTTTTTACCTCTTGTATGTTTTCCACATCCAGAGGCGTGTGGACCAGTCTTTTGTATATGGGCTGCTTTGACTCTTTGCCTCTCTTGTGCAGGTCTACAGCCTTAAAGATCAGATAGAAGACGTCTAAATCTGTTTATTTCCACAGAAAACGCATGCATGATTAAGTGTGAGGCAAAAGTGTGAAACGCACCCTTTCCTTCATGCGTCCAAGAATGAACTTCAGGTATGTTGTCATTTCCTGTTTGTTCAAATTCTTCCTTTTACTGCCCTGTTTGTAAATATTGGCACAAAAAAAACAAATGACTCATTAACCACATCATCTGCACTAAATTACTCTCACAATGGTTTGAGGTTTCAAACGAACAAAACCAAAGCATGTTTGTGAAATTCTTCAATTTACATTCCTGAGAATTTGTAGTTGTTTGACCCTTCATCGTCAGCATGACACGAAGGTATTCTACATAATTTGGTCAGATATTTGTGATGATTACTCTTTTTACAAGAATAAATTACCATTAAATGTCCCGTGAAGTGCTTTGAAATGTGCATTATTCAAGCACATATACTGTAATGTGAAGCATCTTGAAGGGCATATCAGATACTAGAAAGCATTACATTGGTCAGGATTTTATGAGAAACTTTAGTATGTGGTGATGTGCGAAAACAAACGTTGATCCATTTAGGCGGAAGTTACAAACCACAAGGTTTACATCGGTTTTATATCTTTAAAACGGAAATTTTGTCATTGTTTTGTATCACACACTCTCAGAAAAAAAGGTACACGATGGTACAAATAATGTTCATTGAGGAACAGTTTTGTACCTTTGTAAAAATTGTACCTTATATGGTACTGAAAAGACCTCATATGATACTGTTCTGTGCCTTTTATGGTACAACTGAAATGAAGGTTCACAATTGTTCTCATATAAAAGGTACAAAAGGGTTGAACAACTCCTTCTTTATTACAGTATCTATGAAAATAAATATGACTGGAAAGGCAAAGTGATTTTTATGAATAATTTCCATATTAAAACAAGAATTATCATTTAAATAATTATCATGTTTAAAGATACTTAGAAACATACATTTTTAGTTCTATAATACAATAATACAAAACAACTGGTAACACATAAAACTGTAGGTATTGTAAACTAAACATTTAAGGCATTTTAATAAATGTTTGGGAAACATTTTTGACACTGTTAAGGTACAAAGTGTCTTGTCACTGTGGTGGTACCTTTCACAAAGTATACAATATTGTATCTGCAGATTTTTAAAAACAAAGGTACATTTTGGTTTCCCATGGTACAAATCATGACCTTAAAAGGTACAAATTTGTTTCTTTTATTAAGGTACAATTCTGTCCCATAAAAAGGTACTGCCCCAGTGACAAGGCGTTGTACCTTCTTTGGTACAACATTGTACCATTTTTTGCACTACGTAGGTTAGAAATATCCTTGAAGACGAACATACTGGTATTAACATCAAAAAAACGTTGTTTTAATTTCACTGGGTCTTTAAATGTTTGTTTTTTTATGGAAAGGTGGATAATTTTGGGGCACTTCAATTAAATGTTAAGTCAAAGAGGACAGACCAAAATCCCTCCATTTGATTGACATTCTGTGTAATTTAGAAACGTGTTTCCCACCAATTTCATGGATTGAAATGATTCATTTCATTGGACTGCAAATTAATTTTGTGCCAAATGAAAAGGAGAAAAATAATTAAGATTAATCAATGAATTTATTTGTTGCCATTGTGTGAATATTATACATTCAATAAAATGTAACTATTTATTAGCATTTGATTTTATCTTAATGTATGCACTTTAAAAATGTATTATAATCCAATTACAAGTACATAATATCTGGATTGTAATTTGATTTTATCTTAATGTATGCACTTTAAAAATGTATTATAATCCAATTACAAGTACATAATATCTGGATTGTAATTTAAGGTTCTATAGGATATCTTAGAAAACGCTAATGTTAAAGCCACATCTCCTGAACGCATGAACGTGCACTAGACATCACTATAATACATCACATAACATTCACTAAAAAGAAAACTTTATAGTACAGATAGTAATTAATTACAAATACCAACTACCTAAAAGAAGGTAGGCTGTCGATGTTTGGCTGCCATTCTCTGTCTGAACACACAGATGGCGTAATGTTTGCTGCAGAGGTATGGAATTACATAGTTTGACAGGCAGGTAGGACAGCTAATTGTAATGTTCAGACTTTATATGTTTATATGAACATATAAACACATTTGAACCACTTCACTGAAAGATTTCTATCAGAATGTGAAGAGACTTCCAACCAGCATAACAAAAATAGTTTCAGAACAATTACCCTTAATTAATATAGATTGCATACATTTATAGTTTTGTTTTTAAATTATTATGCAAAGAGATACACTTTCAGAGAGACATGAAATCAAATACAAAGGGAAAAGAGAGAAAAATAAATAACAGAAAAAAAGACAGCCGGTACAGCCATGCGTATGTGTGTACATGTAAAAGTAACTGGGTGTATGGGTCAAAGTACATAAACAAAAGAACAAAAAAAAAAAAGTACAACATGCATAAGAGTAGAAAGCATCATCCATAAAGGTCGTAAAAAGTATAAAAAAGAAGCAAGAATAATAAAAAAATATAATAAAAATGTTAGTTATTACACCAAAGGTAAAAGTTACTACACAGAACTGATAGTCATCGAAATACTTTTGACCAAACAACAAGCATTAATATTTTCCTAAATATGCAAAATAATTACTGCCAAGCATCAAAACATAGAATTAGGTCAATTATTAAGGCATAAATGAATTACACAGCAATTACAATAGCATTACCCAAATCTTACAGTTTTCTAAACGTCTCTCTATACTCACCCTGCAGATACCGCACTGCCAGTGGGAGGTCGTGTCTCGTGGCCGGTGGTCCTCCGACACACACCGTAGGTGGTAAACACGAAAACAGCCGTCACACTCCATCACATCTCCAGGAAGGTGACACTCAAAGCAGTACCAATCATGACTTTCTGCCTCCCAGTCCTGAAAAACACACAGTACAGTAATGCACATCCCCGCCCACCTGGGCCAGGAACAAGACCACTGATCCAGGAACACCTTTCCCTTTCATAACCTGCAAATAAAACCTTATGAAACAGTTTTTAGAACAGCTCTCTTACTCTGATTGATTTCTTTTTTGTAATTGTGTAAATGTAGAATTATTGAGCATATGAGAAAACAGAGTATGAGGGGTGCTCTTATGATTAGTGACTTTTCCAAAAACCACTCATTAGTAATAATAAAGAATCAAACTAACATTATGATTTAAAGAACACTAGTGCATAATACGTTTAGTAATTGGTAATGTGAGAAAAACATGAGCATGTACATTTTTGCATTATGGTTCAATTCAAATGGCCATTTTGTCCATGTTTTTACAATTCAAATTAGATGCATATGAACCACACATGCTTTACATAGGAATTATTTGAAACTTGGGTAAGTTAAACTTGGATTAGCTAAGCTACAGCTTTAAAGGGCCATGAAACACCAAAACACATTTTTTTGAGCTGTTGACAGGCATATATGTGTCCCAAGCTGCAATAAACACTATTAGGACACATATATTTGACTAAAAAGTGAAAATTGGTTGTTTTTGCGTTATTTCGAGCAAATTCATTCTTCCCGTTTTAAACTAATTTTTGAGGCCGATGAGATCTATGCATGTACTCCAGCGTGGAGGGTGGACGTCTGTCCCAGCGATTACATCTTGACGTCTCTGAGCGAGCGGCATTAAGTCATGAGAAGGGCGTTGTTCAAACCAATCAGCGTGCACTACTTCATTAATATGCATGATAGCTTCGAAGAATGTAGCTGTTACAGTGTTTAGACGGCAGAGCGATGCCAGGTTGCCAAAACAAGTGGAAGAATAAAGATTGTTTGGAGACACAGGTCTTCAGTGTTGCATTTATAAATGTGCTCCAACAAAGGTTTTGCTTTCATTTACCCGCTATGAGAGCGCAGCTGGACTCACGGTGGATTACAGCGCATGCTACACGCGACAGAAATGCATTTTAAGAAACATTTTTACCCAAGAGCTTTTTGCATCTGCAAATGGTGAAATCCGGTTTTGCCGCTCGTCTCCTTTTAAAAAATACACGGCTCCAGTTGGTGTTCATTGTCCTGTTACCTGATTGGTAAGTAGGCGATCAGTGGTGTTTGTTTATTTATTAAGGTGGCAAAGTTAGTTGGTTTCGTCAGCGGTACTCTCAGTGTTTAAAGACAGACCTTAGTCAAATGATTAGAACTGTTGCTGAGTTTACGGCACGTTAATATCACTACAGTATTATAGACTGAAAGATCTTAATCAAACGATTACTGTCGTGTAGAATTTTCACCGCATTTTTTGACAGAATAGTCTATACACACAGGGCTTTCTGACGCCACCTACCGAGTGCATCTAGTTACCGAGAAATGCGAACGTTTTTTTTTCCTTGAAATACGCTGTGCGATTCAAATACTCCATTAAATCTGCACTCCCTCAGCAGTTACTAACATTTAATATCTCGTTTGTCACGGGGGACATGCAGGAAATGTCCGTGAATAAACGTAAAAGTGCCAAACTGCAGTTAAAGTCGACAAATTAATAATTTGGCAAATAATTGGATGACTGACATCCATGTAATCACAGTCACTGTCTCTCTCCCCCTGCGTCTGTGTGTTTGTTTGAAAGTCAGCACGTGCACAAATGGAAACTTTTTATGCAAAACCTTCCTTTTTTTCTCTCCCCTGACACTCCCACCTAAACAGAGCTGGACACACCCACTTTCCTGAGCTTTTCCAAACTAGAGATGTGAAAACACCCCGCTGAGACTGGGGGGTTTCGTGGCCCTTTAAAACAAAGATAACACCATCATGGATTTTAAACGAACGGCCATTTAAATCAAACCTCAATTATGAGGTTCTTAGAAAGAAACGGTGAGCAATCACATTCTCACATGCCACAATCACATTCACCAAATGTTAATGCTATCTCCTAAATTATTATCAATCTACAGCACACACCTCAAAACACACCAACACACCATTCACTGTTCAGGATACAATACAAAATCTGCAGGCTTTGAACAAAGTTTTACATTAAAAATGTTTCTTGTTGTAAAAGGTTTTATTCTATAAAATGGGATAAAAGCAGTGCAAGAAGTTAATAGAGGATTGAAAAAATATATTTATTGTAGGCTTTCTCATTTTTTCATAAAATAAGTTGATGTAATTTTGCAGGTAACTGATATTAGACCAGACTACGAATTTCTGTTAATGAATTAAACACCTTATAAATTCAAATGTAGTAATATTAATGTGCAAATGTTATCCTTAAAGGAAAAAGTTAACTTCTGACACTGGTCTTACCCCTAGTAAACTGCTTAGTAAACACAGGTCTAACAGGTTTTGACATTGAACTGATCTTGACATTGACATAAACATCTTGCAAAATAAACTACATTTTGATTTGAAAACATGTAAGATTAATATGTGTGAAGCATACGCACATCTGGATAAAGAGCTTCAGAAGGCAGAGAGGGCTAGAGAAGAGAGAAATCACTAATAATGAGCATTCAGTGCCAAAAGGCGACAAAACCTCACACGGAAAAGCAGTGAAACGAACTAAAGCTTGTCAATGCCAGGTTTGCTTTAGAAACCATTATAATTTATGTGTATTATGATAACATCTTCATTAAAACTATATAGA
Organism: Danio albolineatus; assembly: GCA_903798035.1. Classification (NCBI taxonomy): domain Eukaryota; kingdom Metazoa; phylum Chordata; class Actinopteri; order Cypriniformes; family Danionidae; genus Danio; species Danio albolineatus. The sequence continues at coordinate 8,337,574 of CAIGQQ010034268.1, read as the reverse complement.
AAACATGTTATCTATTTAAATTTGAAATCTGAAGGCAAAAGCTCCATTCAATTCAGCTGCTCTCCCATGCAAAGGCTACACATATTATTAAGTGAAAGGCAGTTTATATTGTTAATAAAAGAAACTCCAACTGGACGTCAACATACCTTGCTTCCCTCTGACATCTGCTCCTGCGATTGCAAGTGATCCAAAAAACATTGTTTAAAATCCTAATCTGAGATCTGGGATTGGCTGAAACTAACCACAGGCGCTCCGTGTTAGGGACTCGCAGGTGGGTGTGTGTGGTGTGCAAACAAACAATATAAACAATCTACACTGCTAATACAATCTTAAATACGCAATTTTTACATGTGATGCTGTTCGAACATTTAGGGTCAGTAAGATTTTGCATGTTTCTGAAAGTCTATGAACCCTTTTCAAAAGACTGTTTTGATGCGTTTAACGGTCATCAATCTTAAATACTTGACAGTCGTTGATATTTAGATTTTTAAAAAACACATGAGCATTGATATGTATTTATGTATGTATTATATCATCTTTGCAACAAAAAACGAATTACCGCTTATGCGAGGTGTTTGAAATGCAGCATCTATGGGCGAAACTGTAAAATTAACGTTGTTCTTTCTTCTGTCTGCCGTTATCAGTCTCATGGTGCTTTCACACCAGACGTGGATGAAGTGTCAAACTCGAATGATTTAAATGTTAAGTCAATGCAAAAACATGAACAGACATCATGTGACAGGGTTGGCACGAATGACGAAATCGATTTGGAAAATCTAAATTTGTTAACGAATCAGGAACATGCTCTCGTATGGGCGTGATTATGATGTAGCGCGAGTCCCAAGGGGAAATCCTGCTGCCGACACCATAGGAGTTAATGAACTCACAGAGCTGGGTGCACTTCAGAAAGGATCTAGTAAACTCAGGCCCCGTTTACACTAGTGCGTTTTCATTTTAAAACGCATAAGTTTTGCTATGGTTACGCCCTCCGTCCACACTACCCCGGAGTTTTTGAGCTGCGAAAACGGAGCGTTTTGGAAACGCTGGAGAGGCCGTTTTCATTCTAAAACGCTGCTGCTTTGTCGCAGTGTGGATGGAGGAAAACGCACACATTAGAAAACGGAGGCGTGGCTGCTGGACACAGAAATGGGAGCGTTGGGAGAACCAATGTCCGTTTTAGGCGCTATTGTGCAGTTAAACTCTGCCTTTTTTTACTACAACAGCTGCATATATTCGCAAGAGGCAAGCTACTGTTCCAGCACTTGCAAATCGCTCGCGTTTCCAGCCGCTTAAGCCCCATTTAGACCGTCGGTTTTGGGTTACACCGGGACGAACCAGCGAAACGCATGCTTCCTGTTTATACTTGAACGCGCATGCCCAGAGTGCGCGAATGGTCAAGTGATATACATTTCGCTGGAGTAGTGTGGAGGGACATCTGTTGAGAGACTCTGTGTGAAACGCTAGTGTGGACGCGGATCGTTTTCATGCTAAAACGCCGTTTTAAAACTAAAACGCACTAGTGTAAACGGGGCCTCAGACATGGCCCTGAATGAATCTACGCTGTTTTTCAGTCTTCCTAAATTACATAAGCACAGTTAATCTCTCAATAAAAACCATGTTAGCCATTTAGCAATGAAACTAGAGTCACTGAGCAGACAGAGGCTCCACCAATGACGCGAATCCATGTCTATTGTGAAGTGAATTCCAGTGCACAACGACAAAAAGCAAGGAGCAGCAGGCAGTTAAAACACAAGATGTGCAGGGTAGGCATGGGACGATAACAGGTATACTGCGGTTTGGAAAAGTCAAGGTTTTAAAACCGTCAAAATTTTGGCTATACCGTTCCAAAAGGTATGTGTAAGATTTTTTATTTACATTTTTTTGTAGTTTTTTTTAAGGACAACAGTATTGCCAGCAGAAAAGATATCCAAAAATGCTGTTGTAAATACATCTGTGTTCTGAAACGAAGACAGCAGAAGTCAAGGATTCACTTGAATTATTTAGCCTGACTTGTTTACTGTCAAAATATTTTAAATGTTTCTCAAAATAAAATATATTGTGTTCAAAGGGGAAAAAAGTAGCTGTTTTTTACCCAGACATTTAAAAAGAATATATTTGAGCAGTGATCACAATACCGCCATACTGTAAAACGTGCATAAACAGCGCACACAACGCTCACGGCCATTAGTGGATCATTCAAAAAAGGCACCTCTCAATGCAAAAAGCGCGTTCAGTGTGATCAACCCCTAATACTGTTAAATATTATAATCTCTTGAAAAAATGTAAAATAAAATAATAATAATAATATATATTAGCAAGCATAACTCAAATCTTCTGCATTACATGATTCTTTAGAAATCATTATAATTTAATAACAACAAATTTTAAGCAAGCAAGAGAGCAAATCAAAATGATTTAGGTGTCAAATAAATAAAAAAATTATCATAATCCATGTGTTCTGCTACAATGCAGCAAATTTTGAACTCCATAATGACCATCTGTACGATCAGCAGAGGGAGAGGAAATGGATTTTAGTAGCGGTTCAAACACATTCGACCAAATCTGTCTAATTGCATTTCAACAACATTTGGAAGTGGTCTAAATTTTTAGACCTCCATTAATACCTGTTTTTAATGTCATCCACTACTAGTCACTACTGAATACATCTTAATACACAATGTAAAAAGGGCCTTTGTAACAATGTCAAATTATTCACTGTAGCATTAATTACATTTAATCAATTCTCTTTCAAAAGCAAAACATTCAGACTGACCCCCAAATGTTGAACAGCAGCGCACATGTCGAAAACGCTTTCATAAAAATATATACTCAAAGACTTGGTGAATTTTGTGAATGAAGGCCACACACTGCTGCTACAGCCTGGGATGGATGCATAGATTTCTAGCTGTAAGCCATACCCCAAAAACAAACAATGCTTCCATCAGGCATGCTCTCTTTCACACAGCAGAGGAATGTCTCTATGTGCTGGTGATAAAGCACTGAAACATCCCCATCTACCACAACTACTGTAAATAGTGGACGTTTACAGCTGAAAACTTACTGTTGAGTGTCAAAACCATGTACTTTACCTAAGTCCTAATGATGGCTACATTGACCCCAGCAGCATATCTACATTTTGATCTCTTAATTTCACTTGATTAATGTGTGGTAAAACCAAGCCATGTTTACCTTTAGCATTTTTATCTTAGAGGTATGTAGATAAAAGTATGTTATGTTTAAAATAGACATGCTCTGGTTTGTGTCTCACCATCTCATCTCCTGGGAGCCAGTAGCCCTCCTGTTCAATCCCGGCCTTTGAGCCTTTGCAGCCCACTGTTAGCGTTTCCACCACCAAACCGTCTTTCACAGCCAAAACCAGCTGTCTGGCCGTGTCTTTAGGGTGCATGCCATACACACGACTTAAATACCTGCACCAAAAACACAAAGGCCATTTCTTAGACATTGAAAACATACTTTGTAATGGTATCCTCCAAGTGAAGGGAGTAGAGTTAAAGCAATTACTTTGAGATTCTGTCCATGTTGGCGATTTGTTTCTGATTGCGAATGACTTCGATTGCCGACCAAACATACTGAACCACTTTGGGGTCAGCTTGCCTTTTCTTCACCACCCTTGACATTGTGGCCAGTTCCAACCTACAACACAACCAGAACAAGATTGATCAGAACAAATCATGCTATGGGTACTTGCATATTAAACAGCAGATGCAAATGTATGGTAGTTTTGTCAGAGTATAGGGCTGCACAATATATTTTGACATTGATATAGCAATGTGTGTATCTGCAATAGTAACATCATAGGATCTGCAATGTCTTGTTGGGATTAATAAAACTTGGCCTTATTTAATAGGTTCTAATAGAGTGAAAGACTTTTATTTTCAATGTATTTTTATGCCTCATGACTAGGGCCAGACGGAATCTGTGGACATTTTTTGTGATTTCTGCGCAGGATTTTGTTAAAAATCTGCAGATTTATGCAGAATGATTTGGGGAGTATCATAACTAAAACCTTAATATATGAAATAAAAGTAATACCTTTTTAACTTTTATTGAATGCTTACAATGTAAATCCAATTAGATCCACTTTATTTGGTAGACATAGCAAGTCTATCAAATAAAATATCTACTAAAAGACAGAAAATATTACTCTATAAACTGTATTGTAAATAAATCATATGAATATTTTCTTATTAGTCAGTAATATTACTGAAATTAATTTAAAAACTGAATAAATATACATTTACACAAGTAAATAAACAGAATCAACGATGGGCTAAAAATCTGCAGAATTCTGCGCGCGCAGATTCCGTGTGGGCCTACTCATGACTTAGATTTCATGCAAATTTAAACCATTTGGGCACAAGAAATTCTAGTTTGCCACTTTAACGAAGATTAATTGCTTATTATTTCTACAGTGACAACTATACAGTGTTGTTTTACATTTAATTATTCCATTTCTGAACTTCGATGTGGTTAGACTTCACCGAAAACTATGAAGTGCTGTTTATTTCATTATTATCTTTGTATTATTATTCTTATCTCTGCTTTATTTTATTTGTCATATTTCTGTATAATTTTCACTTCCCTAAAATTATGAATACTTTTCAAATAGGATAACTCAACTCATCTTTTAAAATTATACTCAAAATCGCAATATTTATTGCAGAAAAACTAAATATCGCAATGTCAATTTTTTCACAATATTGTGCAGCACTCACTATCAGCAAGCGTATGAAATTTACATTACTCCTTTAAAGCGCTTGTCAGACTGTATTACTTGATTTTGACAAATGAAATCCTTCTTGATTTGAATTGTTTACTTGCTACATCACTTCAGTTTTTGTTTTCGAGCTCTGAGTAATCAATCATTCATAACCAATGACAGAGATTCTACATGCTGAATCAGGCAAACAAGCCCTGACGTTTACCTGACGAGGAACACACCAAACCAACAAGCCGGACCAACACTGACAAACAGCCTGACAAAGCCCAATGGCCAGACCGACCGTCAGCTTGGTGTGTTCCGGCCTTTAAAGAGCTCATATAAAACGTTGATGGAAATTCTTCCAGGATCTTATTATTCCAGAAAAACTAAATCTAGTTCCTTTTATCACAATTAATAGTCAAAATAGTGCGCAGAAAAGAAATGATTTTCTATAAAAACCCTCTCTGCTAAGTGCCTGTAGTTTTTTTTCTGTCTCTATGTGGCATGAAGAAGAGATAAAAATGACTGTCACATTTATTGCTGTTGTGCATACTGTAAGTTACAGCTTCTACAATCAACTGCCAGATGGCTTTTACAAAGTAAGAACAACTGAAACAACTCCTGTATGCTGGAATCTACTAATGCAAGTACAGGAATATCCAGAAACATGAGAATAACAAAACAAACTCAATAATAAAACTAATTGATTAATAACCTATCTATCTATCTATCTATCTATCTATCTATCTATCTATCTATCTA
>CAIGQQ010034268.1:8305629-8326444 GCA_903798035.1 Danio albolineatus | reverse complement strand
TTATTTATTTATTTATTTATTTATTTATTTATTTATTTATTTATTTATTTATTTATTTATTTATTTATTTATTTATTTATTTATTTATGTGTTTATTTGTTTGTTTGTTTGTTTTTTGTTTATTTTATTTTAAATATTTTACATGTACAATAGTCATAGTATGGAAGTCCATTAGAGCCAAAAGACTTTAAAAGAAATGTTTGACAGTTGAATTTGTCAAAATCAATCACAATCCCAACAGCCCATGAAACTGTATTTTTGAAACCACATTTCCATATGTGATGTCATGGTTCTTTGGGATATTTGAAAACAAACATGTACTGTACAGGTCCGCAAACGTATTTAGACATCATGTTTTGAAGGATATTGTAATGCTAATGGCGTGTATGTATACAATCATTGGACATTATATCACCTTCTGTAAAAACAATCGCCATCAGTCTGTGTGTGCATGTACTAAAGAAACACTAAATTACTTCTAAACCATCTTAACATATAGTCAAACTGCCTTCGCTATTTTACTAATAAAACCTTTTTAGACGTTGTAACTCAGAACTGTTAAGTTGCCTAAAGTTAATTTTTATAATTATGCAAGTAATTTACTTAAGTAACGTAAACTAATCGCATTTTACGTGTCTGGGTGTTGACCTTTCATACATTTAAGGCCAGATAAATTTTTCATGTACGTATGTATTTTGAGCACACATATGATCCGGCATATTTTTTGTAATTGCACATTCAGTTTAAACTTTTTTTTTCTCTTTCTCTCTCTTTTGGCAGTTATTTCATTTCCCTAGATTAGGGATGGGCAACTTTAGTCCTGGAGGGCCATTGTCCTGCAGAGTTTAGCTCCAACCCTGATTAAACACACCTGGCTGTAGCTTTCTGGTGATCTTGAAGACATTGGCTGTTTCTCAATATGCATTTTTAAGCGTTCTTGTGTCCTCATGTAGCGTCATCATCAACGGCCAAAGTTCAGTTCCAAATCTGAAGACGGACATGTGACACATTCTTGATATCAAGGATGCATCGGTGCAGTCTTGAGCACAGCACTCGCTCTAGACGTCCTGGAAGTCATTGCGGCTGAATAAAGGAGGTGGGAAGCTCAGCAATTTATACATTTTATACCTGTTTATTATGAAAAGTTCAGAGGTATAACTTAATTAGTTTCCCTTAATGAGACGGTGAAAGTAAATTCATTCATTTTCCTCGGCTTAGTTTCTTTATTCATCAGGGGTTGCCACAGCGGAATGAACTGCCAACTTATCCAGCATATGTTTTACACAGTGAATGCCCTTACAGCTGCAACCCAGTACCGGGAAACATCCATACACGCTCATTCACACAAATATACTTCAGCCAATTTAGTTTATTCAGTTCACCTATAGTGTGTGTCTTTGGTATGTGGAGGAAACCGGAGCACCCAGAGGAAACACACACCAACATGGGGAGAACATGCAAACTCCACACAGAAATGCCAACTGACCCAGCTGGGACACAAACCAGCAACCTTCTTGCTGTGAGGCGACAGTGCTAACCACTGAGCCACCGTGGCGCCCAGTGAAAGTAAATATTAACATGAAAATCTTAAAAAAAGTCATAAACACATCGAAGATGTTTCTTTGCTAGAATTCTTATTAAAAACTGTTTCATTTTTATTGTTCAAAGTATATTTCAAAGGCTGTATTATATATACAGTAAAATGGTTTGTTTTATGAATGCTGTAATTAAATGTTTAAATAATTTTAGCATCTCATTTCTCATAAGACACATTCTCTGTTCTTGCAGTCTCCCGAGTTTGTTTTTCTGAGGCAACTTGGCAAGTCCATTCTCTACGTTCTTAGAATTGAGAAACAGCCCTACTATATTAGTGTGGGAGCAAAACTCTGCAGGACATTGACCCTCCAGGACCAAAGTTGCCCATCGATAGCAGCCTTGTCTTCCAGTCCTGTGGTAGACCAAAAATACTGAATAAACCAAAAACATTGGGTTACTTGCAGATGCCCATTAAGATGAGAGAGGTTATAAATGGTGAGAAATTATGCAAATACTCCTACTATGTAAACATCTGTATACATGTTCAAGTCAAATGAAGTACACTTTAAAAGTTTGTGAATTCCACTCTACGTGTATGTTTAAAACAATGAAGTATAATTCGGCCTTTTGTCCCTTATTGCTTACATCAGTGGTTCTCAAGCTTTTTTCACCAAGTACCACCTCAGAAAAAAGCTGTCTCTCCAAGTACCACCATAATAACCGGTATTGAAGTACAGTAGCATAGTGGGCCCAATTAAGTAGCTACATCACTGCACAGTTCAAAAACGTGGCAGATTAATTCGGTAACACTTTACAATAACAGTACATGAATAATGATGCGTTAATATGCAAACTAAATATTACTTTATTATGAATTAATAATGAGTTAAGGTATGCACTAATCATGAACTAACTTTGAACTACAACATGAGTCACATGAGTTCATGTGTGAATAACGGCTACCTGAATTACTTGTTACTTGTTATGAAGTACATGTTGTTAATTAATGTATTAATTAACATTTAAGTTTAAGCTAAATGTAACCAACATGAACTCATGAGCGGTTAATGTATAATTATGTCATTTTCTTGGAGTGGCACATCATCATCAACTCATCCTTAACTACTCATGAACTCCTGTTCATGCTGATGTTGACAGAACACTCTTCTATTGTTATTCAGTGTAAACTCACTAGTTGGACGTGCACAAGGAGTTCATGAGTAGTTAAGAATGAGTTAATGATGAAGTGCCCCTCCAAGTAAAGTCACAACATAATTATATAATAACATATCATGAGTTCATCATAGTTAAATTAAGAATAAACTATTTGGCAATTAATACATTAATTAACAAACAATCATGTACTAACAAGTAATTAAGGTAGCCGTTATTCACACATGAACTCATGTGACTCATGTTGTAGTTAAAGTTAATTCATCTTTAGTGCATACCTTGACTCATCATTAATTCATAATAAAGTAATGTTTAGTTTACATATTAATACATCATTATTCATGTACTGTTATTGTAAAGTGTTACCATTAATTCTTCTAATTAACAATATTTATTATTGTCAGCCACTTAAATAAAAAGTTTAGCCCATTAAAATCAATTTACTGATAACATCGGTATTATCCTATTAAGGGTTTAAAGTGTGTTCCTTTTTTACTTTAATTATTCAGCGATTCCGCCGCGTACCACTAGAAGGTAGCTTGTGTACCACTAGCGGTGCACCTACCACAGTTTGAGAACCACTGGCTTATATGCTTTAGTATGTATTCAGATCATATGATGGATTTGGTCATTAACACAGTATGGACATAGCTCAGTTTTGTGTGCACATACTGTGTTTTTAACTAATACTGTGCAGATACCCTAGTGAACCTAGATAAACTTAAAACCTGTAGGGATACTTTGAGTTTGAGACTATCAGTCTAATATCAGATTTCAGATTTCTGTCTGGTCTCCACTATCTGTAGGAACTATCAGTGCAGACCCTTAATCTAGGCTGTATTCAGTGCACTCTGTTCATTTTTTCTTCTTTCAGAATTTTCGGGAAATGATACACCATTGAATCCCCATAGAAGGAGAAATCCTGTCTGGGTTTTATTTTAATATACGCATCTGACGCAAAGTGCATTTTTGGGAATGCAAAAGCAGACGCCAGAATCAAAAGCCGTAAATGATGATCAACTGCACGTCAGCGTTTTCTCTTTGTGAAGCGTTCCAGTGCAGATGGTCTGGATTTGAGAAAGTTATGACTTCTGTTCATCTTTCCACGTTGTCTGCGATCATCCCGCTTACTGCATAATAAACCTTGCTGCTCATATTTTATGGAAATGCATTTATTCAGACATCATAATATCCCATGGGGTTTGACAGATCTCAAAACACACAGATTTGTGCTTTTATCTGTCAGGCTTCTGTCTGGTTCGCATTTGAACGAAATGCGTTTTCAGAATTTTGAGTCGGTTTCATCCAAAGCTCATTATATGGTAGGATGATTTAGAATGTGTCACATTAGCCCTAGGACAACCAGAAGAGGTCACTGTCATGTCAAATCTCCAGCCACGCATCTCCAGAACAACTGCAGAGTCTTTAATGAGCAAATTCTTGCACTGTATTGCATGTATTATCATGCACATGTGCTGTATGCTATGCCATATATTATAATATATTTATTCTTCTCTTCCTCTAATAAACTCAAGACAATAGAAAACAGTCAAAGGCGGCTCCCTAATTTACATATTTCCACATAGGTCTCCAAACTCCATCACTTCATGTTAGTTAAGTCAAATTACTTGACCAAGAACAAACACAGGAATGAGCTGATTTCCTGGAACTGCACTTCAGTGTTGAGAATGTTATGATTTATTAAGCTACTGTTTAGCTCGACTGACCTGTTTCACACATGGGCTATGCCATTCACTGGTCAGATCTTGACAAAAAATACATATTAGCTGCTCTGAATGTATTTTGTTTTATCAATCTGTAGTTATTAAACATAACAGGTTCATGAGCTTATAAAGCATAAAAGAAATAATCGCTGTGTGAACATTCAGTTCACAATGAAAACAGTTTAATAAGCAAAAACAAGTGCATTAACAATAAACGTGTTTCCTGTACTTTTACACATACCACTCTACTTAAAAAATCAACAACCTCCATTTATAGAAAACATATTGCTCATGTGCATGCTTGCATTGTTAATTCTACCTTGTGGTTTGACATTAAATGCGAAACATTTGCAGGTTCACCCACAAGCCTTCCTCTTTAAAGGCCAAAGTATACTTCCTTTTGTGTTTGTATACTCTGGTCTGCTTACACTGCATGACTCAAATTTGAATGAAATGTTCAAACTGGACAAGGACACTTCTTTCTAGTGTTGTGTCAAGCAAGCGCTATCAAATGGAGTAGGCTATACTGTACTTTGACTAATCAGCAAGTTCATTCATTCATTCATTTTCTTTTCGGCTGAACCCCTTTATTAATCCGGGGTTGCCACAGCAGAATGAACCGCCAACTTATCCAGTATTGTTTTTACGCAGCGGAAGCCCTTCCAGCCGCAACCCATCTCTGGGGTTAATCAGCAAGTTATTCGATTTAATTTAAAAAGTGAAAAGATTAGCACATTTTCCTGTTAGGATGCAAGAAATGCTTCACAGTCCTTGTTATTTTCGCAGTCATTTTCATGCTTGTTACACAAGCGTTCTTCTTTCTGGAATGGATAATTATGCATTAGGCTTTTTACACCCAAACAAACAAGCAAAGATCTAAGGCTGTTGTTTGTAATTTCACAAGTCTATGCATTTTGTCTTTAAGGCATTGCTATTTTGTAAAAACTCAACTTAAGGCAGGTGACATGTTTTAAATACCCATTCTGTCTGTCTGTCTGTCTGTCTGTCTGTCTGTCTGTCTGTCTGTCTGTCTGTCTGTCTGTCTGTCTGTCTATCTATTTCTCTGTCTGTCTGTCTATAGAATATACTTACTGTTTAAATGTTGCAGCAGTTGGTTTAAATGTAGCTGAACAGCCTGTAAAGGCAGTCTCTGTTGGGACAACTTAAACTGGAGCATGATGTCTCAAATGATCAATGTGTTCAATGACCTCCATGTTTTTCCATGTTCAATCGCTTTTAAAAGTGTTACAACTAGCCGTGTTTAGCCCATAATCAGCAAGATAACCCCGATTTGAGTGACCTCAAAGCAGATGATGAATTCCAGTTTAATATCCGTCCAAGTGCTGGCAGTGTGCGTGATGTGTGCATAAGGCGCATCTGATGCTCCAGAGGAGGAGGAACGGAATCAACAGCCTCCCCTCAGCGCGCGCTCAACGCATAGACCGCACATGAATTTTTGCGCGCAAGTGTTTTCACCGGACGTCTTGACACAAGTGGCGTGTTTTTTTGTACTCCGGAATGACTTCTCTTTCCTGATGCAGAGGACTGTCTGGAACTTAAAATAACGAGATATTATTTATGAAAGCAGCGGGAAATGAACATGAACCTCGTCAACTGTTTGGTTCTTTTTGTAGTTTGGCACGCGCACTCGGTAAGTAACCAACCCCGCACCGGTAGTTATGAGTTCTTCAGCCTCAGGTGTGCGCTTTTTAACTCTCACTATGTCGGATTTCGGTAAATGAGATTTTTAAAAGAGCATTACAATAATAACAACCGCAAGTTTTCTCTTGTTGTGATTTTGTTCGTTGGTGTCACTCAGTTCATATGTCTAAAAACCAAAAAAGTCAGTAAATTGACTGCATGGCGTATTTTAGCCAAAGCTGCTAAGTGATAGTGAACGTGGTAAAACCTAAACCGTTGATACTTTAAGTAAATGTTACCTTGAACTTGGGGTCATGTGAATTTAATTGGTTTAAAACCGAATGTCTAATGAATGTCAAACGTTACATTAACTTTACCACGGTCACGAACCGATATTAATATAGCTAATTTTTAAATAAATCTCTTCTGTCTATTATGCTTGTTGACGCAATTTAACGTTTTGTTTGAATATTTGCACAAACATAAGTTACAATATAGTCAACGTAAATCAGCCATGTCTTTATCTAGATATTTATAGCTTGTATATTATTGGGACAAGGCTGTCTAGCTCTTCATTGAGGTCTGCTTGGACTAACCAAACTGACCATAATGACCAGCTTGTAGATGGAAACCATGTCAAAGGCAGTTATCAAAACAAAACCTCATTGTCTATATTTGATATTTTTTTTGCTTCGTGAATCCTCTTGTCCTTCGTGAATTGTTTACCTCTTAAGAAGCTTAAATGAGGCTGTTTAAATGTCAAGCTACACTGTGTCTATAGTACGTGTCCATTGCAGCACTCATACAGTATATGGAAGTTTTTAGCTTATAGGGCATGCTGTCATATTGAATTATATATTTTCCTTGACTCTTGAGCACTACATTTGTATTTGCTGTAAACATTTTAAGGTTTGTCCACATAAATTATATAGTTACTAGAAGTATTTCTTGAGTAAAGATTTGTGAAAGCAAGCCATACTCTACTCTTTATTTAAAAGTGCTTATTTTCCAACCATGAAAATGTTATTTACAGAGCAAGCTGACAATTAGTGTTAAAAATGCATTGATTTTTGAGAAGAACAGTATTGAGTCTTGCTAAAAAGTGACATAACCCAATCTAATGCACTTTTAGGTAAGGCTTTAGTTTAGGTCATAATTCATGGTATTAACAAACCATTAGCTAACACTACTAGCATAATAAACTACTAATTAACCGTTTATTATTAGTTTGTCAGGTAGTAGTTGGCTTTAGGTTTTGGGTAGGTTTAGGGATGTAGAATTAAATCATACTTTATAACTACTAATGACCAGTTAATATTTTAATATTAGGCAGGTAATAAACCAGTAGTTAATTACATGAATTGTGACCTGAACTAAAGTGTTACCCACTTTTATTATTATAAAACCTTTAAACTCTCATAATGCACCACTTTTGCATGCACTGCAATATAAGAATATATATCATATGTAATCAAGTTTTCAACGAATAAATGACTGAAGATAAAAATAATTTTTGTCAAACCGGAACATTTTCAATATTAAATTTTGTCGGAGCAGATTACAAATTGCCATGAGATGTTTTTTTTGTTAATCCTACAATTTATGGAAATCTTTTTCAGTGTGCGGAAGTCACTGATCAAAAATGTGATCTTTTTGGCATTGTGCATGTCAAGGTCAAAGCTAAATATTTTAGATACTGCAGGGAAAGCCATGCACCATAAATAAACTTATATAATCTATTGTTTACAAGCTCCGCTGTTAATCTCGTTTTAAATAAGCCAAAGCTTATCTATTCAAAAGTCCATTACTCAATTACTTATCTTTTAGATCACAGAGCATCTCTTTATGGCCTTAATTAAAGTGCAACTCTCGGTGTCCATATGGCTGCACCTCCCCAGAGGCATAGAAACATCGTGTAACAGACAAACTCCAGAATTTTCCATTTGTATCATATATCTGTTCGGTCTGTCTCCTGTATGGATTTAAATCCATGATTACATTCTTTGATGTTTTCCACTCAGTCTTTGTCATAGATTAGCGCTGAGAATGAGCTTCAGTGTAATTGTTTTGTATTTACGATCAAACTGCATGTTTCTACTACTTTTTAAATTTCCAATGATTTGTAGAGCTCATGCAATATCTGCCCCCAAATGTCCCTAAAACTAGGTTTTCAATCCGCGGATCAAAAGGTTTCATCAGATACTGAAGACATATTACACAGAGATCCCATCAAAGCTCCCGGGAGGAAGTTGTGTGTGGTTGTGCTCAATCCATTCAATCCCAGACCAATTTCATACAGCAACATTTAATGTCATTTTTTATTTAGCTACTCCTCGTCCTCCTGGGAAATGATGGTGTTGTGTTGTATTGTATTTCTGTGACAGGCATTTGTGGCGCTAGAAAACCGTGTTTTAGTGCCTCTTTCTTTTAAAAAGAAACATCCTACCTTCAGTACAGGACAAAACGACAATATAGAAAAATATGTAGCTAAATATATTTATTAAAGGGTTAGTTTAACCTTTGTTTAAAGCATGTGTCTCAAACTCAATTACCAGATGGCTGCAGCTCTGCACAGTTTTGCTCCAACCTTAAACAAATACAAGTGATACAAACAATCAAGGTGTTCACGCCTTCTAGTGCCTTGTAGTCCTGAACACCTTATAGGTGCGTCCTAAATAGCATACTTATGCACTATTCTATGCCATTTTGTAGTATAAATACACTCTAAAAAAAAAAGGTTCTTCAGTGGTTCTTCAGAAGTTCTTTGCGATATCTGAGGTGCTATTTAGCACTTTTACTGTGTAAAGAACCTTTAAAGCACCATAAAGGTTCTTCAGTGGTTCTTCGGTGGTTCTTTAAGGTGGTCAGGGTGCTATATAGCACTTTTACTGTGTAAAGAACATTTAAAGCACCACAAAGGTTTTTCAGTGGTTCTTTGGGGGGTTTAAAGTGCTATATAGCACCAATATTACTTGCAAGCACTTGTTCTTATAGCTAATTTTCATAACTCGTATGCCGGTTTTATTTGCGGAAGGGTAAAGTAACATTATGAGCACCTTAAAATATAGGTGCTATATAGCACCATTTGACAAAAGTACTATATAGCACCTATTTTTTTAAGGTGCTGTATAGCACCAAAAAAGGTTCCCCCCTCGTTACGACCAAAGAACCAGTTTTGGTGCTTTTTTTTTTTAGAGTGTAGTGCAAGTAGTGCATTTACAAATACCAGGATGATATACTTATTAAAACCATTAAAAAGATGTGTGGAATGTCTTCAGGGAAACGGTTAGAATTTCCGCTTAGTAAAAAACCATTAGTGTTCCATTTGGGACAACACTACATACATATACTATGCTGCTGAGTGTGTAAGTGCATAAATACATAATGGATAAAAATGTAGTGTACTGTATAGTGTGGCATTTGGGACGCAGCTCTTGTTTAGTTGGATCACCTTGATTAGTTGGATCAGCTGTGTTTGATTAGGGTTGGAGCAAAACTGTGCAGAGCTGTGGCCCTCCAGGATCTGCGTTTGAGAATTATGGTTTAAAGCAGTGTTTCTAAACCATGTTCCTTGACGACCACTAACACTGCATGTTTTGGATGTCTCCTTTGTCTGTCACACCTAATACAGGTCTTTCAGTCTCTGCTAATGAGCTGTTGATCTGAATCAGGTGTGTTTGGAAAATGTGCAGACCTGGAGTGCGTTTCTGAAAACCATCGTTAGCTAACTAAGGTTGCAAGTTTTGTCATTACATAGTTCATTGGTTTGGCGCATTCCAAATCCGTCGTTCCAACGAACATTCGCAATCTGCGTCGCAAACTTCTATGCTTGCAACTACACCTTTGGAGCTGTAGTTAGAAACATAGATCCTGGCTGTGTTCTATTCCCAGTTATCCCCCCTATGCCCTATTCGTTTAGAACATTCTAACATTTAAAATTGGAATGATTAAAAAATAAAATAATAATATAAAGTCATCTCTCTTAGGTGTAATTTGTTTTCAAAACATTTTTAAAGTTCAGTTTTAGCCATCTCCATGTTTAATTGCGCTCCCTTTGCAGTGCACTTTGAAAACATTGATGTCATTTTGAACAAAGTCGTGGCTCATGACGAAAGCTTTAGTTGACCTATTATTTAAAAGCAGAATTTATGATACATCTCCAAAGCTTGTGTAAACAGAAACACAGCTTGTTTAAATTTATTGTAGGTTATTTATTAAGTATTTGTACTGTATATGACATGGTTTGCTTGTGTCAAATAGTAAAATTTGACTTAAAAAAATAAATAAAATAATAATAAACAATATCCTACTTAATAATAGTAATAATAATCATCATCATCAATATTATTATTATTAAAGTACAATTTTTTTCATTTCCTAATAAATAATAAATATAAAATTTCATTTCTTAATAAATAGCCTCATTATTTATTTATATGATTTATATATGAAATTACAATACGTGTTTGCTTTTGTAATTGATTTTATGTTAATTTAGAATAGAATATAGAACATTCTCAATAATATTTGTTAAGGAAACAAAGGCCATATATGTGCCATACATATATTTCAATTAATATGGAAATCAAGTGCATGTTTTTACTAAAACTAATATAATTTTTTAAATGCGTGTGCATGTAAAACAATATAATTTGCACAAAGAAATTATGCAAATGAAGAAGTTGTTACCATCTCGTTTAGAGCATCATTGTGGGCTTGGTTCAAACGATGGATCTGCGACAAAAACCAGGGATTTGGGGAAACACTTGTCACTACATCGTTCTTTTGATAGTTTAGCCGCGAGTTACAACGTTTAAAGGGTTAGTTTAAATGAAAATTGTTATTCAGTCAGCCTCATGTTGTTTCAAACCAACATGAATACTACGTATACTGTATGTTCATTTTCAGAACACAAATGAAGATTTTTTCAATAAAAGGGATAAAAAATCCATTTGCATTGAGCAGTTATCCTTATGTTTACTTCATAACAAATGCAGAGCACTTGCTCTAGTTTACTCACGGGATGTTTTTGCTCTCAAGTGAATTTTCCACTTGCGTCAAATTCATGCAAATTCATGATACATGCCAGAAATTCACTTATATTGACACATTTGCAGTGACTTTGTAAGCGATCTATGAATACTTTGCTTTTGGTGTGATCCCATCATTAGTTTTCTAACTGAGACACTATCACTTTAAATGATCATTTATCACTTATAAACATTAGTTTGACTCCTGAGAACCAATAATATTCATTCTTAATTTTAACATGGCACAGTTTCAACATAAACCAATGAGTTTTTTGTTTTGTGTGTCTGTCTGATCAAACTTCAGCCAGGTGACAAAAAGTAATGCAGAAGTAATTCAAAAGTAACGTAACACATGACTTACTGTAAAATGTAACTAAGTAACACAACCAGTTACTTTTTTGTTTAGTAACTCAATATTGTAATGTAGGGCTGTGCAATATTGACAAAATGATGATATTGCGATTTTTTTTTGGAACGGATATTGCGATTGCGATTTTATTTGCGATTTTGGCTACTATTTTTGCTTTTTCAAACAAGCTACATACACACATTCTAAATGTATTCAGTGAAGAAGTGCATAACAAAACATTTCACAATGAAATAAAACAGTATTAAGTTTAATAAATAAATCTGTAGTAAAATTGTCTTTAAAACAGACAACATAAAATAAATGAAGATGAACTAACCTCAACTCTAGTTAAAACATACTGTACACAGTAGTACTAACTGCTTAATTAACAAAACTGTAATAAATTGTCATTGTCAACATGAAAAAATAAAGATGAACTAACCTCAATTCCAGTCAGAACAATAAATAAAAACGAACGAAAATCAAAACCACCTATTCGTTTCTCCCGCTCAACTTCGTTGTGCACGGAGTGAGCTCTGATTGGTTAACATCTTTCTCCCACTCAGCTTAGCTGTAATTGCCCAGTGTGCTGTGTCAGCTCTGATTGGTTAAAAGATTAAAAGAACGTGAACAAAAATCGAAATAAATTAATAGATAAAACTGCAGCCTTACCCGATTTCGAAATTGCATGTGCTTAAATCGCGATTTTTTTGTAATGCATTACAAGTAACCTTCCCCAACACTGTTGGATGAACCTTCTAGATTAATACGGACTTATTTATTTTTATCTCTTAATTCATCATATTTTATTTTGAGTGACAGAACGTTTGATTACAAATATCTTCATTTGTTTTACGAAGATGACCAATACTTGTTCTGGTTTGGAATCAAATGAAGCTGAGCAAATGATAGAGTTTCTGCTTTATTCGTGATGATCATAACAGCTTTTTATGTAGAGCACAACTGTTTAAACAAAGCAAACTCTCAGAACTCTTTTGACCTTACACTGCAATTCTTATTCTCATTATAAGTGTCTAATTACATGGAGAAAGATGCTTGATGCTGCAGTGTGAGAAATGGAAAGTTGGCTTGCAGACTGATAACAGTTGCACAACTGCTTTTCAGCATAAACACAAGACCACACGTTCTCAGATAATCAGATGATGACATTTGCAACGTTTCATGCTTTCCAGCTGACCCAGTTCACTAGCGGACTGCCAGAATCCAAATTCGCTGCTTGCTGCGTAAATCTTCTTGACTAGAGAGATAGTAGCCCAAAAAACAAATCGTCAAACCATTGAAGAGATAGCAAAGATGTTCATAATGGTAGGCGTTGAACCTACAAAATGAAGTGCAGCTTTTTTGTGTCTGGCGTTTCAGTGTGTTTTATTCTCTAACACCCACAGTTCGATTTAATCACATGCTATTTCTGTTGCCGTTTGTCATTGTCAATGTTTTCAGTGCAGTATATTGTCTGCAGCCGCATTTCATTTTAAGCAAATTTCCCTTCATACCCTTCAGATAAATCTGTATCCCTAAAAAACTTGTGGAAATGAGCTTGTGGTGGCGGTGACTCCAGTGGGGTTTAAACATGAGCGAGCAGGAATCTGTGTCACACATGAACAGCCATCTACAGCAGGACGCAGAACGATATTTCAAACAGGATTAGATGACATCGCTGACACTGAAGTTAAAGATCAGCTTTGGTTAAAGATGAAAATGCACTGGATAAATGCACTAAACGATTTAGATATATATTATTTACTGGGTTATGTTTTTTACAAGGTAGTACGTTTTTTACTTTAATTACACTTTGCAGATTCTTTTGTAATATTTAGTGCTGGAGAAAAATGAATTATGATTAATCGCATCCAAAAACAGAAATAAACAGAAATTGGGGAAAAAATAAACAGGGGGTCTAATAATTCTGACTTCAACTATATATATATTGTTGGAATATACAATAAATTCCATGCATGTTCAATAAAAAAGGTCAGGAGAGGGTTTTTTTTGTACGAATTGTCTGCACAACATTAAAAGCCTAAGCCTTTCTCAACTGCAAATATTCTGTGCTCACAGGAAGTTTTGCTGCAGAACTCAAGTTCCTTTTAGACAAGCATTTATCTACTTCTGCAAAAATGCATAATTATTATGCAAACATATTAGAATCAACAGAAGTTCAGTTAATAGTTTACCTTTAGCAATACCAATATAATTATGTAATGAACAAAAAAGATACAAAAAAATAAGAAAAAATATATTCCTTTTTCCCCAACAATATACATATATGTATATATATATATATATATATTTATATATATATATATATATATATATATATATATATATATATCTTTCAATATATTATCCAACATATATTACAATAATATATATTTATGTGTATATAAAATACACATAAAATCAGCTGCGTATAACATATGCTGGATAAGTTGATGGTTCATTCCGCTGTGGCGACCCCCAAATAATTAAACACAATTAATCTTTTAATAAATTTACTAGAGATTTTAGCATGGCTGGTGTTGATCCTTCTGTTTTTGTGCATTTTTAGCTTATAACCTTTTATAAATATATATATCAACAACCATAATGTTTACTAGTTCATTCATTCATTTTCTTTTCGGCTTAGTCCCTTTATTAATCCGGGGTCGCCACAGCGGAATGAACCGCCAACTTATCCAGCATTTGTTTTACGCAGCGGATGCCCTTCCAGCCGCAACCCATCTCTGGGAAACATCCATACATTCTCATTCACACACATACACTACGGACAATTTAGCTCACCCAATTCACCTGTACCGCATGTCTTTGGACTGTGGGGGAAACCGGAACACCCGGAGGAAACCCACGCAACCACGGGGAGAACATGCAAACTCCACACAGAAATGCCAACTGGCCCAGCCGGGGATCGAACCAACGACCTTCTTGCTGTGAGGCGAACGTGCTAACCACTAGGCCACCGTGGTGCCCTGTTTACTAGTTGTTAAATGTAATTAAGTGTATGTGTTCTATAGTGGCTATAATAAAAAACCTTCTTGTTGTTATATTTTCATCCATATTATTTGTATATTTTGGTTTTGGGGTCTCCAACAACATGCTGCTATGCATGCAGGTCCAAAAACACTTTTATTGTTTTATAATATGCATTTATTTTTACCCAACAACTCCCGTGTGGTTTGTTCTGCAATTAATTTTTTTCAAAAATCCACCTTTGCGTGATGCTAATCTGCGGTGATTGGTCTGATTATCCAGTCTGTTGTGATTGGTCGACTGTGTTCAGCACGTGGTGGAAAGGAAACCACGGCTTATCAAGTTTATCCGGAGAACAGAGTATATGTGTGAGCCCAATGCAGAAAAGCATTAAATCAATGCAGTTAAACACCAGCATGTTCCTCTATTCTTAACCCAGTAAAAACAACAATATACCTTCAGTATTGAACATTGGCCGTGGCACGCATACAGTATGTGCACATAAATTGCATTTAAATCGATAAAGGAGTTCGCACACATTGCTTTTTCAATGTTTTAAAGCATGATGTTTATAGTCAAATAAGGATTTAACCAGAGATACAGTACAAGCTGCGTAGAGCGATTACAACTGGCAATTTGAAGGTGCAGTATGTAAGATTGACACCCAATGGTTGAACTAGGTATTGCATTCCTGGATCAAAACAAACCCAAGCGCAGGTTGCCAGATGACCAACAGGAGTCTCGAGCCTTAAGGCTGATTTAAGTCATGTTCTAAATAAAAGCAACAGCACGCGATAGAAGGAATATTTTCTAAATTAAAAGGTGTTTTTGCCCTAACCTACAGCTTGAATCGATATTTTAGAAATGGTGTCGGAAATCAGCAGCAGATAGTTCACCCCATATCTTGAAAATAAACAACGTTTGAAATATTTAAAATAAACCGTACTGTATCAGGGATTCAGCATCTACATTTAATAATGTTAAAGAGGGTTAATATGTATTAATTAGATTATAAACCTTACCATTTCATGAATGAGTGCATATTCTGTTCTTCTGAATGGTTGTATTTAAATTTCTGTCGTGTTTCGTCTGGTGCAAACAGCCAAATTGCTTATCACTGCAAATCTCATCACGTAGCGTGCTTTTTATGACACGCTGTCACAATGTAACCTGCTCACTTAATTTTTAAGTTTGTAATATTTATATTATTTGCTAATTAATGACCTCATGTGGAACTGAATCTGCCTCTCATTTCAGAGTCTGCTACTGTCCACCAGAGGTCGCATTTTGGTCACAGGCGCAAGCTTTGAGAACCATTATGAATGAATGAATGAATGAATGAATGAATGAAATACGCTGTTTTCCAGCAAGACAACCCAATCTGCTGAAATATGAATTACTAAACTGGCGTTGAGTGGGTTAAAAGAACCAAAACAAAGACAGCGTTCTGGCACATAAGAGACATTTTCAAAGCAGAATATCTGACTTCACACTGTAAAAAATAAAAAGTTGAGTTAACTTAAAATTTTAAAGCAATCAGTTGCAAAGAAATGTTGAGTTTATTAAGCTTCAGTGGTTGAAGTTGTGCCAAATTAATTTTTTAAGTTGACCGAAAAGGCTGGTTCAAGTCGATTATACTTCACAGAATAATTTGGCACAACTTCAAACACTGAAGCTTAACAAACTCAAAATTTCTTTGCAGTTAACTCAACTTTTTATTGTTTGAAGATATGGAGAAATCAACATTTAAAGTCTCCTCAAATGATTTTTTTACTTTCATTGAATAAACAGCTCCAAACATGCAGTTGAATCATTTTTATGAGTAAATTCAACTCTGAGCTCAAAAAATTGTCCACCTAACTTACAATTTAAAACT
The DNA here is from genome assembly GCA_903798035.1 of Danio albolineatus. Lineage (NCBI taxonomy): Eukaryota > Metazoa > Chordata > Actinopteri > Cypriniformes > Danionidae > Danio > Danio albolineatus. Next base: position 8,310,127 of record CAIGQQ010034268.1, on the reverse strand, counting down.
GAGTTAACAATTTGTAAGTCAGCATTGTTTTTCAGATAAACAAGTATGCTCACTTAGCATGTTTCTTAATTATCTGCAAACATATTATGGTATTTTTATGCTTTAGAAGAGTCAAAAACTTACATACAGCACAGAAAACAATAGACAACCATTTTAATCACACTTACAGGTTGTGATCTGCAGGAAGAAGTATCTGGTTCATTTGAGAATCGATAGTTTTAAGCACGGGGCTCTTTCAGATTTAAACCTCAGCTGGATGTTTTCATTAAATTAGAGCTGTGTTCCACTCTGCATGGAAAGTAATTTTCAAAAACCAATAATAGGGGCTCTCTAAACTGTGAATGCGAAACTCAAAACTCAAAGTCTTGCCTTTACGGTATTTAAATGACCTTTCAAGATGAAAGCTGGAATTATTTTCTTCACACATCCTTTAAAGCACTGATAAGTGTCATTTATCTCATCATCTGAAACAGTCTCATTTTGCCATTTGCATCCCTGTCACTTAGTTTACTTTTAGAAAAGCAGCAATCTCAGGTGGAGCTGTTTTACATGTTTATTGCACCAGATGCTCCCCTTTCATCTACAAAGCCGCGATTCCGTTTCCCAACAAATCATTTTCGAAAAATGTGTCAATTCCCATGAAGCAGAAGGATGAGTCAGATATGAGCCCCGCGACCGGCTGCTGTCTGCTAAACCGGGACAGCAGACTATCAGCACCGATACATGCGATGCGCTCTTCTCACAAATGTCATTAAAATGTGAACAACTCTTGAAGCGCGTCGTGATATTTTTTTTGTCAAATTTGGATTCAAACTTTGGGTAATCCACACGCTGAGTTCATATTTGCTCTCTCAAGTTGAAGCTACAAAAAACCGGTAAGAATGTCAGATCTGTTTTGGACTTGGCTGTAATTGCTCTCAGCCTGAGTTAATCTCAGCCAGCGTGAGTTCGCTCTGACAGTAATGATCCAGAATAATCCTGATAGAATCATTCATATTATTAGTGTGTGTGGCTATCTGTGATATATATAGAGAGGAAAGTGAGAAGGTCTTCTCTCACCAACGATTTAGCTGAAGATTTTTTTTGAAAGAGACGAGCAATGACAGAATTTAAGTGTTGGCTTATGTCCTTTTCTGATCTGGGGCTGATTTGTCTCTGTGATGTTCGCTTGGAAAAACCCGAAGCCAAGTGACTAGCACACAGCGCAAACGCACACACACATACATGATCTGCATTTTAAACATCTGGATTTTAAACATTCTTTATTTTCTAATTGTTTTTGACGTCAAACGGAGGCTAAGAATTTTCCCTAAAATGACTAAACACCATCTTTAACTAAAGATTTTGCAGTGGTGTAGAGTAACAAATTACACTTACACAAATTACTGTAAGTAGAAGTTTTCTCAGGAATATAAATTTACTAAGTAGTTTTAAAAATGTGTACTTTTGCTTTCTCTTAAGTACATTTTTAGTGCTGTATCGGTACTGTTACTCCATTTTACTCCAGGAAAACTTCAACCTGCAGTCACTACTTTATTTTATTCTTGTCTAAGGGGATTGGCTAAGTGCAAAAATCAGTCCTGTGATTCCCGTCCAATCAAATTGCACATAGAAAGTAAAAAACCTCAAGACATGGGCACTTTGTCAAGTGTTTGTAAGCATTAAATTTGTTCAAGAAGATTTCCAAACTCTACACACTCTAACTCAGAGACTGGTTGGACAATCGCTGCCCAAAGTTTTTCCTGTAAAGAGCCAAAAAGCAAACTTGACTGAGGGCTATGGGTCAAATATATACCAAACCATATATATTAAATTTGCTATGGGTACTTTACTAATTTTTTCGGTAATATTTAAAAATAGCAAGAAAATGTTGCTTTAAACTAATGCAGTATAATTTTGAACATTTGATATCCAACTTCATTCATTCATTCATTCATTTTCTTTTTGGTTTAGTCCCTTTATTAATCTGGGGTCGCCACAGCGGAATGAACCGCCAACTTATCCAGTATTTGTTTTACGCAGCGGATGCCCTTCCAGCTGCAACCCATCTCTGGGAAACATCCATACACACTCATTCACACTCATACAGACAATTTAGCCTTGCCCAATTCACCTATACCACATGTCTTTGGACTTGTGGGGGAAACCGGAGCACCCGGAGGAAACCCACGCAACCACGGGGAGAACATGCAAACTCCACACAGAAATGCCAACTGACCCAGCCGAGGCTCGAACCAGTGACCTTCATGCTGTGAGGCGAACGTGCTACTCACTACGCCACCGTGGCGCCCTTTATAACGAACTTATTACAGTAAAAACATTGCTGAACATGCTAAATTCGAACTGCTCCTGCCTTTGCCTTGATTTGCTCGCAGATGTCTTGTGCATTGTCCTTTATCTATCAAGTGACAGTATTTACATTTTAAAAGTCGGATTCATTTAGAACATTTCATTTAAGTTGGCTTTTTTTTTAGCTGAGCAATAACACAAACAACCAAAAGGTTACATTAAATTCGAAATGACGATCTCTGTCAAAACCTTTCGCCCCAACCGCCTCTCCATCCTTCTCCTTCTCTTTTAAGATGGGATAGCGGGCCAAATCAAAAGTTACCATAGGCCAACATTAGGGATCTCTGGTTTAGACACTGATGAGAAGATGAATGATGTTTGCTGATGACTAAAAACATGGCTAAATGGCCTTAAACAATAACTAAATCCGCTACAGAATGTATGTACAGTAAATGCATCAGCCGTTTACAGCGTAATACGCACTACTCTTGAGTTCTTTTAAAAGGGTACTTGAGTACTTTTAACTCATACTTTGAATAATATTTATAACAGATACTTTTACTCGCACTACATCTTTGGGCAACCCAGGCTCATTCTGAGAACGTAGTCCCGAGTACGTTTCTGGAGGCCGCAGAATATGTCCTGTCGGGTACGTCTTTTTGCACTTTTTGCTTTGGCAAGTTAACGAGAGGCCGCTGCGGACGCTTTTTTAAGATCTCAAACGTCTCTTGTGAGTGCCATTCGCGCCTGCCGTTCTCGCGTAAACCTGCCAGAGGCTGCTGTCGGCCGACCGTTTTTGGCTGACTAAACGACTGACTGACCATCCGATCGGACTGACCCACCCTCCCTCTTCCCTAAACCCAACCAAAATCTTATCGTTCGACCCACCCACGCACACGCTTCCGTAAACCCAACTAACGGCTTTCAAAAAAAAAGCAATCCAGAATAAAACAAAAGCCCCTCGTGTCATTTTTACCACATTTTTTTAGACTTCACCGCGTTCTCACCCTGTTGTTTACTGGTTTACTTTGTTATATGGATTCTGTGTTTGTCTTACCTGCTTTCTGGAACCGCTCCTCGTCGTGGTGGTCAACTCCTCGCCGCGTCTCGAGTCTGCCGACGAACACGGCGAGCTAACGGGACAAACTGGTTGCAGCGGTAAAGTCGTCCACACGAGGTGGTCGGCTGGTAAGCGCGAGAAGAAACGGCGTTCATTTAAAAAAAATGAAACGCAGCCATACGTACCTCTGACCACGTAATGTGCGGTCTCCAGAAACGTACTCGGGACTACGTTTTCACAATGAGCCTGTGTTGTCCTCGGGCAAGTAATGGTAGTTTTACTTTAGTATGATTTTTCAGATCTCTTTCCACCACTGAGAGTTTGTATGACTCTGGTTCTCACTGTCCTTTTATGTCAAATCAAATTTTTGTATTTAAAAAATATTTCTAATTTAAAATTTCAGACTCTTGTGATGTCAGCTGCTTTGAAGCAATATTTTCAACACAATCCAAGACTAAACACCATCAATAAGATCTTTAACTCAAGACTCGGTGTGTCTTTTGTTCTTACTGTCTTTGGTGTCGGATAACGTGCTTCCATTTGAAACTTTAAAACATTGATATTTTTCCCACACATTCTTCAAACAGTCCATGACTAAACACCATCTGAGATCTTCAGCTGAAGGCTTCATGTGACTGGTTAATTCCCTTGATATCATTACAGTTCTTATAATAGAGGATTTTTAGTCCATCGCTAAAACAGGCTTTGTGGCGACTCTTTGATCACAGCAGCTTTGAGTGTTGGTCAGTCACTTCAGATGATGTCACCAGGGAGCCATCGTAACCGAGTTAGCAGTTCACTGCTTTACGTTAATAACTTCTGCCGTCGGTGGTGATAAACCTCATGATGTTTATGTAGATCCTCATGCTGCAGGATGCTTGTTTATCAATATGTATTACTGCATTATTATACTTTACTGAAATTATAAACATATAAAGTCAATCGGAAAAAAAAATTAATGTTAAAAAAACAACCAAATTATTTAACATCTAGGCTAGGGTAGACATTTTTACTCAAATTTTAGAAATTGCTTATGAAGGTAACATTTCTCATTTTTCTAAGTTGAATTTGATATGCTCAGATTATTAAAATTGTGTGTGTGTGTGTGTGTGTGTGTGTGTGTGTGTGTGTGTGTGTGTGTGTGTGTGT
>CAIGQQ010034268.1:8254035-8265629 GCA_903798035.1 Danio albolineatus | reverse complement strand
CATAGAACCGTTTTTGGTTCTATATTGAACCGTTTGTTTTAAGAGTGTAGAGCTCATGGCATTTTTGTAGTTTACGCACATTTAAAAAATTATTTTGACCTTAAAGCAACACAGAGCAATACAAAAAACAACAACAGCAACAACTATAAAGACAGAAAAGAAAAGGCAAACAAAACAAAAGAAAGACAGAAAAAAAAAGATTTTAAAAGCATTGTTACATCAATTCCTCCAGTATTATACATAGGTTAACAATGTTACACATATATTTCTAGGCCAGTGGGCACAGGCAATATGACAGGGTCATACCTTTAAACTGTTATCCTTTACACTTAATTACAGATAATTAAAAAAGGGGTTTACAGGTGGCTTCGAAGCCACCTGTAAGCAATGCTATTAGAAGGATTGTGTCTGAGGGCTTTATTTTAACAATATAGGCGCAGTCTAAAGCGCAGGGCGCAAAAGCATTAAGGGCATGTCTGAATCCACTTTTGCTATTTTAAGGATGGAAAAATATGCTCTGCTCCTCTGTGCATGGTCTAACAGGGTTGTGCTTACTCTCTTAATGAGTTATGGGGTGTTTTGAGCATAACCTGTATTAAACTAATCAGAGTCTCATCTCCTACTCCCTTTAAAAGTCAGATGCATCACTCCATGGCACATTTGCTATTTACATGGCGGACTTTGTAAGTGGAAAAACTGAACACTTCACTAGCTAGAAAACAGTTAAAAACCCATCTGCAGGATGAGGATGAAGAATGAGCCTCCTCCATTCGGCCTCTTTCTCTTTACCTTTACTTTTACTCTTTACTTTACTCCTTTACTTTCGTGGAGTAAGGAAACAGTGTTGTACGCACTCCACCGAAGACATCCATAGCCTACATATTTAATTTCGTTTGTTAAGTGCGAAGATTTGTTTCAAAACTATTTCTCTGAATTGATTATTCAGTTCTAATTTCCAGCAAACCAATAAATGAACAATAATAATGAAAACTGAGTTATATCCAAACACACCTATTCTTATGCCCCATATGGTGATGCATACGTCTCCAAAACCAAACAGATGGTATAAATTTGCGTATAATAAATAATGCTAACAACAATGACATTATACAAATGCAAACTCTCATGAATTAACTGGCAAAAAGGCCCCCAAGGTGAAGAAGGCATGGAGGTAGTGTTTTTTTAATATTTATGTAGAAAATACTAATTTTGCAACATTTTAAGTATTTATTTTTTTCGCATGTAAAGATATTTGTGTATTGCTGTACATCCTGTGTGCATTAAGCAATGTGTACGCATTTGGACCCACACAGGTGCATAATTCTGCGCTGGACTTTAGACCAGCTTTCAGTCGGTCAATGACGTTGTCTATTTCAGTTCCTCAAAATAGCAATGCGCTAACGATGCGCATTAACACACCTTCTTTATAGACCGGCACACCCATGAGTCCACAAAGTGGCACAAATGGATTTGCTATTTACACAACGTAGCGCAAAACATGAAAATTAGAATTGCGCTGGTCTGAAAATAGCAACAAATCACACCAAACACATCTTGCGCCTTATTGCGCTGGGTGTATGATAGGGCCCCCAAGTCTCTCTACATGTAAAGGGCTAGAGAATTCTGATAGCCAGGATTTAAAAAGTAATTTTGATGTCTTTTTCCATACAATTTTGTTTTTATTTATTAATTCTGTGCAAAACTTTCTAAAAATAAATAGTAAATAAACCTTTTTTCTTCATGCAAGATATTGTTTATCTTTTGACTTCGGATGAAACATGTCATCACAGGCTTTGTTGTGCTTCAATCTATTTCTGAATAATTTAGTAAATTAGCTAAATTTTGTGTTTAGTTATCTCTGAGCTATCTCTGATGTGCAGCGTTGCAAACCGCTACCTACCAAAACACTCACCAATGCTTTTTGTCAGTGTAAATTGCCATTAATCAGTATGATAAATTGCCTGTTAACGAAGCGATGTCTGTTTGTTCTAGGGATCATTAGCAGGAACTGCACTACGGAAGGCTGGTCCAACGCGTATCCCAGCATCGACAGCGTGTGTTTTGCACCCACAAATACAAATACAACTATGGTGAGTGACTCAATTCAGTCTGTCAAATGTTCTGGAAACAGCTTTTTAATTGCACACCGTATTTAGGATCATTGCACTAACCATCCTGAAGGAGCTACGCATGAATAGAAAGAGCAAAGGAAGATATTTCGTCTGAAAGGCACTGTTGTTTCTTCCACATGTGCTATAACCACACTCAAAAAATCAGCGTTTGTGGACGCTGAGGGCACTTCAGGACCGTGAACCTTTTAGTGCCTGCATCTATGCCAGCTGGGTTGGCCTCTGGGGTAGAGACTGTGTTTGTGTGCATTTGGAGATGCGAGTGCGTACATGCATGCATGTGTGTGTTCATGCGTGGGGCTGACAGAGGCAAACAGTCATAGAAAGCGCTGGAGTTTTAAAAGAAATCGAGCAGCTGGCTCAAGAGTATTTTCATGGGCTTTCAACCAAATTACACTGCGTTATATTTCTTCTCCGAACCCCGAATTTGGAGACAAATGTTTTTAGATGCGTTTGAAGTCGAAAAGAGTGACAGAGAGCCAAAAAAGAGCGAGATGATAAAAAGAATCAGAGCAGAATGAGGTGCTTTTTGTTTCTTTTTGGCATAAAAAAAGTAGTGATGTAACATTTTGTGTCTCATTATAGCACTGGATTTTCTCAGTTGGTTAAAAGGCTTGTCATGAAGTGATCACTTGCCCATGAAATTGACAGTTTGGTCCTGTGATTGCGCTTTAGAGAATAGAATAGAGGGAATCTAGGGAAGTGAACCATGCCAGTGTTGGTGTCAAGTAGGGGTGGGTAATGTTTATTGTCTATGATAACTTTGCAGTAGCTGTTTTAAACATGCACAAGATCATATTACAAGATCAATAGAAACACGGCTTGAGACTCCAAAAGGCATTGAGTGGGTAATGAAACCTATTAGAATGCAGTTAGAATGACACTCGGTCACTCACTCACTCACTCACTCACTCACTCACACACTTACTGAATTACTCACTCAGTCAATCACTCACTCATTCAGTCACTAAGTCACTCACTCAGTCATTTACTCAATTATTCATTCAGTCACTCACTCACTCACTCACTCATTCACTCACAATCACTTACTCATTCAATCACTCACTAAGTAACTCACTCGCTCAATGACTCATTCAATCACTCACTCACTCAATCACTCAGTCACTCGCTCAATTATTCACTCACTCACTCACTCACTCAATGACTCATTCAGTCACTTAATCGCTCACTCAATCACTTACTCAATCAGTCAATCACTCAATCGGTCACTCAATCGATCACTTACTTGTTTAATCACTCAGTCACTCACTGAATCACTCACTCACTCACTCAATCAATCACTTAGTCATTCATTAAATCATTCAGTCACTTACTCAGTCACTCATTCAATCACACACTCACTCACTCAATCAGTCCCTTACTCACTCAATTACTAAATCAATCACTCACTGTATCATTCACTCAATCACTAAGTCACTCATTCATTCAATCTTTTAGTTACTCACTCACTCAGTCACTCGCTCACTCACTCAATTAGTCACTCACTCATTTAATCACTCACTCACTCACTCACTCATTCAATCACTCACTCAGTCAATCACTAAATCACTCACTCACTGTATCATTCACTCAATCACTAAGTCACTCATTCAATCACTCACTCAGTCACTTATTTAATCAGTCAGTCACTCGCTCACTCACTCAATCACTCAGTCATTCATCCAATCATTCACTCACTCACTCACTCAGTCAGTCACTCACTCACTCACTCACTCATTTAATCAGTCACTCACTCACTTATTCACTCACTCACTCATTCACTCACTCACTCACTCACTTACTCATTCAGTCACTCACTCAGTCAATCACTAAGTCACTCAGTACCTCAATCACTGAGTCACTCACTTACTGTATCATTCACTCAATCACTAAGTCACTCATTCAATCACTCAGTCAGTCACTTACTCATTTAATCACTCAGTCACTCAATCAATCACTCACTCACTAACTCACTACGTCACTCAGCCACTCACTCAGTCATTCAATCACTCAGTCACTCACAGAATCAGTCACCCACTGTATTATTCACTCAATTACTAAGTCCCTCACTCACTCACTCACTCACTCACTCATTCAATCAATCAATCACTCACTCAGTCACTCACTCAATCACTTACTTGCCATTCATTCAATCACTCGCTCACTCACTGAATCATTCACTCACTGTAACATTCACTCAATTACTAAGTCACTCACTCGCTCACTCACTCGTTCAATCACTCACTCACTCACTCACTTACTCAGTCAATTTAATTTTTGAATAAATCTATTTTTGACGGATTTCTTGAGTCAATGAATAGTGCACAAATAAATAGTCACTTGATTTTCTATAGTTTCTATAGTTAATAGTTTCTATATAAATAATATTTAATTGTAATATTTAACTGTATAATAATTGTAGTTTTGTTGTAGTCCTGTAATCTTCTGTTCCGTTTTTGTTGTCAATTTTGAGATCAGATAGTTTTTTAGTAACTGATTTTTTAAAAATGAATTAATGAGCTGGACTAAAACTGAGTTTACTTTTGCTCATTTTACATTTATGCATAAGCTTTAGCCAGTGAAACACTTTGCAATGTTATTATGTTCTCTCTTCATTGCCATTACAAGGGCATCAGAGGACATGTCATAAACTAAAACTCTCTATCATTAATAAGAATGAAAAATGCACATTTTCCCTTTTTTTAGCCTATATTCAAAACATAAGTCATGAGATGTTTTTTTTAGCTTGTACCCATGACCGGTTTTGCCATTAGATTTGTAGCATAATTAAACCTTCATGGCATTATTTATAAAACAAATGCTCTTAATAGATCTGTGCTATTTTATAGTAGCAGAGAGCTTTGGGAATGCTGGGAATGACCGGAACGTTGGGAACTTTAAGCTTCCCACTTCATACGTTGGAGGCTCCATGCAGAAACTGTCATTTTGACAAAAAGGACCCGTCTCAAACGTAATCAGATGAAACCTCCCCGACATACTAACTTAAACAGCCGTCTGAGGCAAAAAAGAGGAACTAAATAAGGCTTTAAATGCAGAAGTTAAGTATCTTATGCCCCCCTTTAAGTTATTATGACGAATAAATGTCTTATTAAGTATTAAAATGTCCCAGATTAACATAAGGCAGCTGGCAAGAGTGAAAGTTCAGCCGTTCCAAATGTAAAATTGTACAAGTTAATAAATTATGATGCAGAAATGTCTAGTCTGGGTTATACACCAAAATGACATTAAACTGCACCGTAGGGAATGCTGTCGTTCAGAGAAAACGAAGACTTGAAGATGACAGCGCTCAAATCTGCTTCAGCTAGAGTAAGATGAAGCTTAATCAGTGTTTTTAGAGGGGTTTCTGTAAAAGTGTCTACACATGGTTGTGTTTTCTCTATTGCTTTACTGTGGTTTGGAGTATTTGTGGACGCGTGTGGTCTCCAGCAGCGAGGGCAAACGGCTCTTATGGTTGGATAAACAGCCGTGTGAAGCGCAGTGAGTTGTCAGCGCGACTCGAGGTGAAAGCGTGGATCAGAGGAGACGTGCTGACACATGGGCCTGCTCTGATCGCCTCTGTGATGAAAAGAGATGCGCGCCGTGACTGAAGCAGCCTTGAAATGCTGCAAATCAGCCTGTCTGAGGCTATAGACACAAAAACAGGATGATCCAGCATGTCAATTGGATTTGAACTGGATATCATTAGAACCTTTTGACGTCTCAGTGAGCAGAGCAACAGATTTGCTGCATGCATACAGTAGACTGTGCAGTTTTGGGGAAACACTGATAAGTAAAAAATATATTAATCAGAAAAAATAAATATGTTATTGTGACATTTTTTACCCAACTGCAACTTCATTTCTTAGAATTTTGACCTTATATCATTAATTCATTCATTTTCCTTTAGCTTAGGCCCTTTGTTCATCAAGGGTCACCACAGCGGAATGAACCGCCAACTTATCTAGCATATGTTTTACACAGCGGATGCACTTCCAGCTGCAACCCAGAACTAGAAAACATCCATACACACTCATTCACACACTATGACCAATTTAGTTTCCCCAATTCACCTATAGCGCATGTCTTTGGACTGTGGGGGAAACCGGAGCACACGGAGGAAAACCACACCAATACAGGGAGAACATGCCAACTCTACACAGAAATGCCAACTGACCCAGCCAGGACTCAAACCAGTGACCTTCATGCTGTGTGGGATCTGTGCTAACCACTGAGCCACCGTGTCGCACCTGACCTTATATCATTTATTCATTTATTTTCTCTTCGGCTAGTCACCACAGCGGAATGAACTGCCAACTTATCCAGCAAATGTTTTATGCAGCGGATGCCGTTCTAGCTCCAGCATGACGCCCCTGACCTTATATCATTTAATGTTAGTAATAGTAATGTTTTAGTAATGTAATGTTTTCTTTGCGCTAGTGTGTGTTTTTTTTTTTTTAATATTGGTAAGAATTCTCACTATTAACTATTGACAAATTACCTTCTTATTATTAAGATATTGGCTCTTTATTATTACTTATAAAATACATATTCTGCATGATCTTATTCAACATTCCTAATCCTACCTAACGCCCCATTCACACAGGGCGTCAGCGTCAACGCTTCCCATTCACTTTGAATGGGTGACGTCAGGCGTTGCCGAACTGCATTCTGGATCCGTCAGCGCCGCTTAAGAGGCGTTGCTCGCTGCAGGAGTTGGGACTTTCTCAACTTTTCAAGCTCCAACGGAAGCGTCAGCCAATCAGATCGCTGTATGCAAATACACCAGCCCAGACAGAAGCCGATTGTTGGCGAATTTCATTGGCTGACGCTGCTATGACGATCGCGTCAGCCCCAACTTCAGACACGCCCTCTGTCAAGCGTTGACGCTGAAGCCTCGTGTAAATGGGGCGTAATACCTAAACCTACTACCCTAATAATGACTAATTAGAAGTTTTTTTAGGAAAAAGTCACAGTTAATGGTTTAATAAAAGTGAGAGTTGCACCTGAAAATACAGTGTGAGCAAAATATTATTTATTATTTTTTATATATTAATAAAGTAAATATTTTTCCTAAAGGGACTAAGCCGAAAAGAAAATGAATGAATGAATGAATAAATAAATATTTTTCCTGTATTGGGAAAACTGTATTTTTTTGCGTTCAGTGTCGTGTGATTTAATATAATTTTTATCTTAAGAATAAGAATAATCTATTTTTTTATAGATGAAAGTTTTTGGATATATTTGTGGAACTCATTTGAAGATTTCTAACGATAATTAGATGTTTAAAAATGCGAGCGAGTTGTCAATTTTTAAAAATTCTTTTCAGAAAGGTCATGTTTTGATCTTCGATTGGTCCCCCGCAGTCACGTAATGCGATTTCACAGGTCAGAGTTCACCAAGCTTGAACTTTGCAATGCAGTGAACTGCAAAACTTGTCGCACGATTTTACATTGCCAGTCTGTCGCATTTGCATGCATATGGATAGAAGTTTATGGGGCAAAAGTGCAGTGTGACCGCAGCTTAATACACACACACACACACACACACACACACACACACACACACACACACACCTTTTAGTCAATCATCTTTTTCCTCAATCAGATGAAGAAATATATTTTTTTGCAACTGTACCTTTAAGTTAATGCTATGTTATTGAGCTCTGTTATCATTGGCTAATGGCTTGCAAGTGATAAACACACATTTATCAGAGTCAGTCACGTTCACTCTTTCATTTTTTTAAAAGATCAACAAAAAAATCTGTTTTGTTGTACTTGCATGTTGTTCTTGAAAGTTTAGAGAATAGCTGCATGTCCCTATTAATGTTTTCCATCAAAACTCACTGCGATGGACTTTTGACAACACTCAGGGTGTATCCTGCACGTGCTCCTCAGTAAGACGGCTGGCAGTCGAGCGCTTTGGGACGGTGCCCAGTTGATGCGGCGCTGCTCGTTTTGAGCAATGAGGGGACAGTTCGCTGTTTTTCATTCTGATCCTGCGTCTGGGGAAATGAAACATTAAAGCAATTTCCTGAAGGGTAGAGAGACAGTAGCAGAGGGCACGTTCCCATCCTCGCCCAGTTCTCTCGTGGAAATTAGCAGAGATGACTAAAGTCGTCCTCCTGAGGCGTTGGTAGAAACACTGATTGACCTTGAGCCAAACCTGTCTGAAACCTGATTTCTTGAGCCCCGTCCTGCTTCGCTTCAAAGAAGTCTTGCCCCGGGACACTTCAGAGAAATTAAAACAAGCCCAGTGACGAATTAAATCGCACATTGATCTTCTAACCTTGGGGTATTGATTCTCCTCAAAAGGACACCTGGTATTGGTTTTCAGGTTCACTGGAAGCAATTCTGCTTGATGGATGTACACAAACAGTTGAAGTCAGAATTATTAGCCCCCCTGTATATTTTTCCCCAATCTCTGTTTAACAGAAAGAAGATTTTTTTTTTCAACACATTTCTAAACATAAAAGTTTTAATTACTCATTTCTAATAACTGATTTATTTTATATCTGCCATAATGACAGTACATAATATTTAGCTAGATTTTTCAAGATACTGGTAATCAGCTTAAAGTGCATTTTAAGGCTCAACTAGGTTAATTAGGCACGGAATCACAATCGGAAAAAAAATATTGCTTAAGCGGACTAATAATATGGACCTTTAAATGGTTTAAACAAATTAAAAACTGCTTTTATTATTGCTGAAATGAAACAAATAAGATTTTCTCTACAAGAAAAAATATTGTAGGAAATACTGAGAGAAATTGCTTGCTCTGTTAAACATCATTTAGGAAATATTTGAAAAGAAAAATGTACTAGAGGGTTAATCATTTTTAACTGTATATTAAAAGGACAAGTTTTTCTTTCACACTTGATTTAGTTCATGAACGTGAATGTTATGTTAAAGCAGTAAATCCACCCCTGAATGAACATTCGGTGATCATTTACGTGCTCTCATGTCATTCTTTACCCACTTTGGAACTTTGGAACACAACTGAAGACATTTTTAATGAAATCTGAGAGATTTCTGTCCCTTCAATTAAAATCTGCTCACACTGAACTTTGATGCTTTAAAATGTCCATAAAGGGATCAAAAATAAATCCATAGGAACCAAGCGGTTTAAAGGGGTCATGAACTGAGAAAAAATAATTCCCTTGATCTTTTGACATATAAGAGAGGTCACTTTGAGTTCTGAAACTGACAGGTTATATTAAAGTCAAGCTGCACTGTATTCATTTATTTTTTACAGTGCATCAAAACAACAGGTTGTGGAATGAGCCAGTCAGCTCAATCAGCAGTAGGTTAATAATGGAGGCAAACACAGGTCTAATATAAAACAATGAAGCTAAATCTGAAGACAACAACTTATTACTGTCAAGTTATGGAACAGCACAGTTTTTGTATTGTGTTCCCAACATTAGGATACTTTTTTAATGACATTCCAAACAATGTCACTAAGAATTTGGTCCTTTATTTACTTCATTGGAACACTTTATATGAAGTCACAGTTCACACTAACCGTTAACTAAGACTTTTAACTCAATAAACTACAAATTAGCTGCTTATTAATAGTTACTAGTAGTTGTGTTTAGGTATTGGGTAGGATTAAGGATGTCAAATAAGGGCATACTTCATAACTACTAAAATACAGTTAATATCTCAGTAAGCGGCAAGTAATAAGCCAGCAGTTAATAGAGCAAACTGTGACAAACTAAAGTGTTACCACTTCATTTAACCATGGATTTGTTTACAAACTAGGCATGGGCCGGTATAAGATTCTGACGGTATGATAACCTTGGATAAAAATATCATGGTTTCACGGTGTGACGGTATTGTAATTACTGCTATAAAATATATTCTTTTTAAATGTCTGGCTAATAAAAAAAAAACCTTTTCCCCCTTCGAACACAATATATTTTATTTTGAGAAACATTTAAAGTACTCTGGAGCAGTAAACATGTCAGGCTGAATAATTCAAGTGAATCATTGACTTCTTCTGTCTTCATTTGTTTCAAAAACACAAATGTCTTTCCAATTTACACCTAAAAAATAAAACAAAAAAAGTAAATAAATAAATTGTACTCATACCTTAGCAATGGTATAGCAGAAAATTTTGGCGGTATGAAAACCTTGACTTTTATCGTCCCCTCCCCAATACAAACAATTGACACATTAATGCTGGATGTCCAGAAAGATTGGAAGGACAATGCTGAGCCAACTACATGAAAAAAAAATCATTGGATTTACTAGATGTTTTTAAGGTAAGTGGTTGCAAAAATGGCTGAATTTAAACAAACAAATAAAGTTGAACATTACTACATTTAATTTAATTGTTTAAATTCAACCCATATAAATCGTTTGCAACCACTTACCTTAAAAACATCTAGTAAGCATTTTTTTTTTCAGTGGTAGGAGCCAGCTTTGTTCGCAACCACTCAGTTATGTTAATTTGATGTGTGAGAACCAGAGATTCATTCTTGCGCTACATGTCATGTTTGAGCTTCTGCATGAGCCAGTGAGGTCTGTTATCATATGTTAATCAGGTACAGTAAGGTCACTGATCAATGTTTATATGTGTGGATAAAAAATACAATTAAATCACATAAAGCAAGCGTGTCTCCTCACAAGATTTGAATTGAAATCGTTTGGTCGATATGGTTTTTTTTGTTTTGTTTTGGCTGAACAGACTTTCAGTTAAGGGACTCTTAAATCTCCCAGATTTCATTATTGAAAATAGTTTAATTTATCTTTGGAAGAAGAATGAATTTCTTATGGTTTTGGAGCGACATGAATGAGTTGCAAATGATTGCAGAATAATTTAATCAATTTAAAAATGTATGTGTGTTAATTAAATAGATGTAGATGAAGGCTTCTAATAGTTTCTAGCTTTGGGTGTGTGTCCAATTTCTGAGTTTTCAATTTCTGGCTTTCTCAAACACGATCTACTGTTTGTTGGAAAATACAGCAAAGCTGAGCCTGAATTTCAGTGACAGAGAAATGTTTGATAATGTACTTTTCAAGATAATGTATCTAGTGTTTTAAAATCCAAATACACACATCTCTTTAAAGTCTAAATAGACTACTTAGACATTGTCTAAATAATACTCACCATTTCCTGTGCATCGCGTCGCATGTTAAGTTCCAAGTGCCATATTAATGTCACTTTTAATCTGAAGTTCTCCAGAAGTTTTCCATGGGCATTCCCTGAAACACATCCAACAATAAATAAACCACTGTCTGAAGAAGGAAACAATCGCACCGCTCATCCAAAGCCAGCGGAGCCAGAGGCTGGTTTCTGTCTGCTTTTAACTGTTAAGGCTCAGGTTAACCTGCACATCTCTCTCTTTCTCTATCTATCTATCTATCTATCTATCTATCTATCTATCTATCTATCTATCTATCTATCTATCTATCTATCTGTCTGTCTGTCTGTCTGTCTGTCTGTCTGTCTGTCTGTCTGTCT
>CAIGQQ010034268.1:8243182-8254025 GCA_903798035.1 Danio albolineatus | reverse complement strand
TCTGTCTGTCTGTCTGTCTGTCTGTCTGTCTGTCTGTCTGTCTGTCTATCTATTGCTATCTTACACATCATTATTGAAAATCCATCAATTTATCCATTCATCCATCCATCCATCCATCCACCCACCCACCCACCTACCTACCTACCTACCTACCTACCTATGTATCTATCTATCTATCTATCTATCTTGGTTTTTAAATAATAGATACAATTGAAACTATAATTTAAAAATATCTTTATAAATTAATATTTTGTTTTAATACTTGTTCCAAAATACTTGTTGACTAAAAGAAATTAAAGCATAAATAATTATTTGTAATAATATTTATAGCTTAGAAATGTTTTTTATAAATCATCCTTTCCTCAATGACGTCAAATAACAAATGTTTTTGCCCTTAATGTTTTTTTGTTTCCAAAAGTAAAAAAAAGAAGAAGGAAAAAAGTAAAAAATAAATAGAATAAAAATAAATTAAATGTGTCAATGTGATGTCCGAAGAGAAAACAAAAACTTATAAACCTAAAATGTAACATTTCTGAACAGACCATGTTTGCTTCTAATTTTGTCAAACATTTTAATTATACATAAGATGCTAACTAATTTAATCAGCCTGACAACAAGACAAGGTTGTCAGCTGGATCACTTATTTTGTCCAGTCTTTGCTGTTATTTTTTAGCAATTTAATGTATCCTATTGTGTTAATAAATTATTAAAAAATGTTGTTAGTATTTTGACATCTTCTGACCTCTGCCCAAAGCTTACTTTCTAATAAAAAGTTAAGGAATTTGTTGCCATTCAGTATTACACAGTCATGAATATATCATGCCCTTGATATCTGAACTCACATCACAAAGCTAAAATGCACTCACGCACACACCTGGACCAAAAAATAACACAAAACAGATGGAAAAAAACATTCTTAAAATACAGATAAAGTAATAGTTGTAAAATATCCGTCTGATGTCAAGCTCATGATTCTTTGAGTTGTCGGATTGAAGGCTGGCAGCAGGAATGATTTGCTGCCGGTGGTTTTAGTGGGTGCTGTTGTGGCTCCTGTGTGCCAGGTAGTATAAGTCAGACTGTAGGAATGCTGTTTATACGGGGGATGAGTCTGTCTGAGCTTCATCACACTCAACACCACCAAACACGCCTGCTCAACAAGCCATCTCCATGGCTATTAGTCGCCCTGTGATCCTTCATCTGTCAGAGAATTCACATTTACATGTTGTGCATTTCTTTCACCAGCTGTACACCAGTTGCTGTACTGTATGTGCTGTTCCTGTTATTTTAAAGCAACACTGCTTCTGATTATACGCAAAACCCTAAGTGCACTTAACAAGTTATTCTTTAAAGTCATTGATGAATTATTAAAATGATTAATGTCTTTTAAATTATTGATATGTACATTTAGGGTTTAAGGGTGGAGCAGTGGGTAACACAATCACCTCACAGCAAGAAGGTCGCTGGTTCGAGCCTTGGCTGGGCCAGTTGGCATTTCTGTGTGAAGATTGCATGTTTTCCCTGTTCATTTGGGTTTCCTCCGGGTGCTCCGGTTTCCCCCACAAGTCCAAAGATGTGCTACAGGTGAATTGGGTAAGCTAAATTGTCCGTAATGTAGGTGTGTGAATGAGTGTGTATGGATGTTTCCCATGGGTTGCAGCTGGCGGTTCATTACGCTGTGGTGACCCCAGATTAATAAAGGGACTAAGCCGAAAAGAAAATGAATGAATGAATATGTAAATTTAACGTATATTTTAAAATAAAAATGCAAATTTTTCTAAACCCTACACTGTAAAAAAATGCTGGATTTCACACAATTCCTTCTTGTTGTCCCAACACAAATTGATAAGATTAGCTTAATTGTTTTTTTTTGTTTGTTTGTTTTTTACAAATTTAAGTGGATTGAACATAAAACAATTAAGTTAACATTTAACTGTTAAACATAAAACAATTAAAAACAGTTTAAATAAATGTTTTGTTGAATGTTTAGTGTAAAAAAGTACTATTATTAAAGTACTATATATTACTAAATACATTTCTGAAAATCGCAAATTATGTAGCCAGAGGAGCGTATGGCTGCATTTCGTCTTTAAAACGAAGGCTACCAGGTGGTATGATGCCGCTCCTTTTCGCACAGCTGACTATGGACAGCTTTTCCACTGTTACCAGTTTATCCAGTGGCTCGCTGCGTATGTCAGAGAAATTGAGAACCAGAGCAGAGTTGACCGCATTGACAGGTTTTGTGTCCGGCAAAAAAATGGTTGCAGAAAGCAGATAAGACAAAAGCCATAAAATAAAATAATCAAGTAAATAACAGGGTGAAAATGTGGTAAAATCTTAAAACGTGGTAAAAATCAGGCTGCCGCGAGGACTTTTCTTTTTCTGGATTGACTTTGAAAACATTGTCTGTTGGGTTTAGGGAAGTGGGTGGGCGGGTCATTCTGTGCTTTTGAAAACACTAATGGTTGGGTTTAAGGAAGGAGGAGGATGGGACAGTCGACTGGTCAGTCAGTCATTCAGTCAGTCAGTCAACAGTGGCCTCTGGTGGATTTAGAAAAACACTGAATGGCACTGGCGAGAGAAATTTGAGATCTCAAAAAGCATACAGAGGCCTCTGGTGGATTCGTCAAAACAAAAACTGCAAAAAAAAAAATCTTCTGGGATGTATTGGGCATTCTCCAGAAATGTATATGGGGGTACGTAATCAGAATGACCCTGGGTTGGAGTTATTACAACTATTATGTTCAAAAAATATGTTGGAAAACATTAATCAGCACTTGGAAAATATATTTTTTAATTTATAGCTTTAATATTTTACAGGAGGACTAATAATTGTGTATGTATGTATAGGTGATACTGAAAAAATACACATTTTCACTCATTTTAGTGGGTGTCTTCTATAACTCATGTAAAAAATGTATAAATGTCATTTCCTTCTTGCTATTTTTCTTGTTATCTTGTTATTTTCCTGAGCAAAAATAATGACATTCTTACATTTTTAACATGATTTATAGAAGACACTTATTAAAATGTGATTCAGTGCAACAATAGTTTATATACAAATTATCTTGTCATTCAGAACAAGAATAATTGGACTCTTTTCAGAGTCTTAGATGACTCATTTTAAGGTTCACAGTGCAGGATGAAAATACTAATTCATTGTCATCGTTAATCCTTATACTTTACCAGTGTCCTTCAAACCACTAGGTCTTAACCTATTATCAAAAAGTAGGTCCAAATAAGTGTGTTGTTTAATATTTGCATAAACGTGACTCTGAATGATGATGAAACTCTTTCACTTTTTTATATGCAAAAGTTATTTGAAACATTAAAGTAGACCCTAGTATTTGATATGCTTTATGTGCATATAAAATGACTTTTGTCAATTTAATTTTGAGGCAGAGGCTGAAATGAGACATCTCATCTTTGATCCATGTTAAAATAGAAGATTTAATGTAGGTCAATGTAATTTTAATATTTTCCTTCATATTTGTTGTTTTCGTGTATATAAAATGAGGATCATTCAAACATTATATTTGTTGCAGCGAGGGTTAACCATGCATTTCTCTTATATGGAAAAGGCAGCTTTGACATTTTGTTCTATTAGAAAAAAAGGTCTGATTTTTATGCATTATGAGCGTGGGCTGATGATGACAGAATTCAAATGTTCTGGGGAATGTACAACATGATTTGACTAGCCAAATGAAGACATGTTATTTCTGCCATAGTTATATCTACACAAACACTTTTACACAACCTACAACACTCATCTTTCTGCTACAATCAAGCAGGAATAAGACATAAAACCTCTAGAATAAAAAAGAAATTCAGCGTCAACAACAAAGAAACATATTTGATTAAAGGCACAGTATGTATGTTTTTTTATTTATGTAAATATCCCAAAACTAGAACAATGTTATGTATTTTGCTGACTTTTGTGTTTACATTCTCCCAGATGTTTCAAAGAATGTTCAAATCCAGAGAAATAAGCAATTTTAAGTTGTTACCTTGACTGTGTCCTGTATCATATCGCATTCTCAGGTACAGATTTGGTTTTATAGAAAACAGGGAAACACCAAAGATGCTTTAATATGTTGTGTTTATTAGACTACACGGAGCACAATCTTATTTGAATTTAGCCTGATAAAACAGCGCTGCTTCTTTCCCATGTGATCATTACTGGAAGAAGCGGAAGTGGTGGATTGTGGCATAATAAAAGCTCTGCTGTTCTTATCAGCGTTTGGCAGCTTTCAGCGTTATTCATACTATCACAATAATAAGTTTTGAATACTTTAGCTCATCCCTGAACATGATTTCTACAGGAGTCCTGTTGGTTTTAATGAAGATGACAACTTTCATGATTCCACACTCATGGTGTCATCAAAAAAATCGCTTTTGTTTGTTATTAATGAACATCCTCTAGCAGCGAAGATTACATACCGTGCCTTTAACAGGAGCATGAATAATTCAAAACTATTTTACAATTCTTACAATTTGTGAATTTAATGTCTCATATCTCGTATTTAATGTCTGATAATGTCTTAATAATTCCAATGACTGAAAAAATATATAAAATAATATAATAAATATAAAGATATTATAATTAATATAAAATCTGGCTGAGTTCTCCACTGTGGTGCTGATAAAGAAATCCTTTGGAATGTAATAAAAGTGCATCAGTCATATTAAGTGTAATGTAAACAGCATTATAGAAGCTGTGTCTCATTTCAGAGGCTGCATCCTCCGATGGATGCATTTGAAGTGTGCTGTGTCATTGCAGCACACGAAGGCTGTCTCTTTTTTAAAAAAAATTTAAAGCCTCCTTCAAATGCAGCCTCAAAATGTGTCCTTCGTTTCCCAGGTAATGAAGGATACAACTGGTGGATCCTTTGCGGCCTCGAACATCCCAATATTTATTGCGCGCTGATAATGGCAGGACGTTTTTAAAAGAAAACTTCAGATTAAGTGTATGAATTAGATTTATTTTACTTTGATATCTAAGCACATGTTGAAAAAAAATATTACATTTTTATGTGTAGATGTATGGATCAAAAGAAATATATTTCTAACTTTTGTAAACTTTGTTTTGCCTGCAGATCGCTTAAAACAAGTTTTAACATCACTTTTTAACATCACATTAACCGTTTCTGTTACGGTTGCCTGGTTAGATCGTCTTATTTCAAAACGCTCGGTTTGGCCTGTGTGGAGTTCGAAGGACTCACCTTTGAAATGAGACACAGCTAGAGGATGGTCAGATATTTCTTTTTTTCTGATGTTTAATTTGTTGAATAAAAAAATAAAATAAATCAATAACACAGTCCAATACAGTTTAGTACGTTTTTTGGTAATGTTAGTTTGTGTAATACATGCTTCAGTGAATCAAACTATGTTTATTTCATTTACATATAATTTATTCATAAAATGTATTTAAGTTTTCAGTGTTCTGTGGGATAGGCTATTTGATATAATCTGACCTGATTAGCTATTTCGGCTTACTTTAGGACAGACTATGCAAAAAATGCATCTAATTTGATGTTACTTTTAGGCAAAACATTCATTCATTCATTTTCTTTTCGGCTTAGTCCCTTTATTAATCTGGGGTCGCCACAGAGTAATGAACCACCAACTTATCCAGCAAATGTTTTACACAGCGGATACCCTTCCAGGTGCAACCCATCTCTGGGAAACATTCATATACACTCAATCAAACTCATACACTACGGACAATTTAGCTTACCCAATTCACCTGTACCACATGTCTTTGGACTTGTGGGGGAAACCGGAGCGCCAGGAGGAAACCCACGCGACCACGGAGAGAACATGCAAACTCCACACAGAAATGCTTGCTGTGAGGCGACAGAACTACCTACTGCACCACTGTGCCGCCCCCTTTTAGGCAGTATGTAGAAGCAAATACCTATTTATTAGAAAAACGTGGTTTTCTTCACATCTTGTGAACTCTTACAGTGTCTATCGGTGCTCTAAATCTGCCGGTTTCAGACTGTTGAATGTCTTTTTTCTTGTATGAACTGACTGGCACGATTTTGCATTCACAATGGTATGAACCATTATAGGTGTGGTCAAATGGAATGTCTATTATTTATTCATTAACATTATTATTTAAAATACAGATCAGAGTGTGAATCCCCCTGTAATATGCACCCTGCCTATCTTTCTGTTTAAGTATTTTAAGTATGTGTTGGGGATATCCCTTATTTTCACATTCAAATGTTGACAGTTGTTTAACCATGTCTAGAATTCTGGACTGAGAATGGTTTGTAATTGTGCTGGGCCTTTCCAGGTTCATGTGGAAACACAACTGGAACTGTACCCAACAGTTATAAGCAGCTTTTTAATTTCCATTGAGACCAGTTAATTAAATGTTTCCATATTTTGTGATTCACAATTGTTTTCCTTTTATTTATTGTTGTGAATAGTATTATGGGACCTTGATCTCTTTTCTGTCGACTTTTGATGTTGAAAATTCAACTCTACAGTTTAACAAAGTGACTTTTATTGACATTTTAGTAGTTTGAAATAATATAATGTAGAAAAAAATAATATACAGATAAATAAGTCTGTAAAATAACAGAAAATCTACTTGCAGTTTATTACAAGTTTTTTGTACAGTACTATACACCAGCCCAGACAATGTATCACTTTAAACTATAAAAAATGTTAATAAAAGTCACTTTTTGAAACTTTTCAAGGTTGAAAGTTGTTTTAAGAAAGATCAAGGTCCCATTATGCAATTCAAAAGCATAAATAAACAGGGGAAAAACAAAAACATTAATCACAAAATCACAAAAAACTGCTAATTTACAGATATTTTTTTACAGTATAGAAATCTTTTGGAAGGAGTCCTATGTAGGTTGTCCAACTAAAAATAAAATATAGCAGGTCCAAAGTGTTTAATTCCTGTCTTTTGTGTGTGTGTGTGTGTGTCCAGATTGTTTTCTACACCGTGATGAAGACACTTTACACACTGGGACACAGCCTTTCTCTCATCGCCCTCATCACCGGCAGCACCATCCTCTGTCTCTTCAGGTTGGAAACAGAGCCTTAAATAGTTCCAGTAGTTGCGTCTGCTTTGTATTACTCTGCACTTTGTGTGGATGGATGAGCCTGCCTTATATTAATTGTAATCATCGAGGAGTTGAATTTGGCAGGCTTCTGAACGACTATATTTTAAACGTTTTGACACAGAGGATAAACATTTTGCTTGGCGCAGAGCTTTAACCCGATAGTGTTTATCTAGCTGGAATGAAATTATTAATTTAAGGAGTTGTCTGGAGATGAGATAAATGGAACAGAGCTCAAGACGTCCTTTGCATTCTTCTCACAAACTATGTGCACAATTAAAATAGAAAGAGGCCGTGTTTATTTGTTGTTCTTGCTCTATCAGAAAACTGCACTGCACCAGGAACTACATCCATCTGAACCTGTTCTTCTCGTTCATACTGAGGGCCATCGCAGTGCTGGTCAAAGATGCCATTTTGTTTTCTCATGAGAACGTGGAGTGTACAGTACAGCCATCTTTGGTGAGTGAATACATCTGATCAAATATAGGTGCAAGTATATATTCAGTCAGTCAGTCAGTCAGTCAGTCAGTCATTCTAAAATACTATGAAATCTTTAGTAAATAATTAATAGAAGATTAATTATTAATAAATAGATTAATTGTTATACTTATATTTATTAATTTATTCTGCTAAAATACATAAGTAAAATAAAAAATAATATATAAAATACATTTTTTAAAGAAGTTTTCTCAGTACTAAAATGCTTATTCACCTTATTCTTCATGTACGAGCAGGCGCAGCCATGTGAATCTTTTCGCCTCAAGACTTCTGTTCTCATTCACTTCCATTTATTTTGACGTCAAAATCAGCTTGTTTTGCTGCTTGATGTTGCAAACTGATATTTTCTTGTTATATTGTTCTATTTAGTCTGTATAATCATGCAAACACTTGTTTGTAGAGTTTGACCGTTTTCTGCCGTTTATTATTACTACAATGTAAAACCAAAAAAGTTAAGGTAACTCAAACCATTTGAGGAAACCCATTGCAACCAACCATTTAAGTTCAAAAACTAATCTTAATGAGTACTGTGAACTTAATCCATTTGAGTAAATGAAGCAATTTGAGCACAGTAAAATCCAATAAATAAAGAGAACTCAAGTCAACCGAGTACTGTAAAACCCAATAACTCAAACCGTTAGAGCAAACTGATTGCTACAAACCATTTGAGTTAAACAACTAATCTATATGAGTACTGTGAACTTACTCCATTTAAGTTAAAGTAATGAGTTATTTAATTAACTTATTACCCTCAACACTAGCTATGTTTCCATCCAAAACTGCGTATGAACTTTATGCGCAAAACTGGATTATCGCATAAAAGACTTAAACGGCAAGGCGTTTTAGAATAACCAAAACAACATTTCAGATGTTTTACGATGTGCTCAGCCTGCTGGTTTGTCCATTTACACACATTTTTATCATCACATGATCTCTTATAACAAAATCACATGACCTTTATTTAATGCGCAGACTGGAATTTATGCGGTAAAAGTGTTTCCATCACAGTTTATGCGCATCTTTTCTTATCGAATAAAAAGTTTATCCTACTCAGTTATGCGCATACATTTTTGATGCGCATTTTCAAAAGTTTATGCGCATCATGGCGTTTCCATCAACCGTTTTTTTTAACATACATAACAAACATACTGTAGCTAATGAGTTAAAATGAGTAGAAATTCTTTTCAAATGAGTAGAATTATCTTTCTGTAAATTTTGAGTTAACTACACTCATATCATCTGATAAAGTTGACTGCTGGGTTTTACAGTGCAGTGATTTCTCCCATAGGTAACTGAATAGGAAGTTCTAAAACAATCGCAAAAACGAGTGCACTTCCACAATGAAAAATAAGGTCAATGTAGTATATTTGTTGCGAATGTTAGACATGCAGACAGATGGGATGGCTGATGTGAAACTGACGTTTCGACACAGTGTCGAGATCATGGAGTATTTCGAAACACTGCACGAAACTATGATCCAAAACACTCAAGTCACGTGACTAAGGTGATTCGAAACACCCAGGTCATATGACTAAAGTGTTTCGACACACCAGGTCACATGACTAGAGAGATTCAAAGATCTGTCGTTTCAGAAGCGTTTCGAGACCAGGCGAGTCTGTGTTTGACTGACAGGGTTGGAAAAATTCTCTATGTTATGTAGCCTAGTGGACCGTGCGTGTGCACAGAGTAACCGTGCTGCAAATGGCCCGCGATTGATTTCAGACTTGTACAAATACTCAGAAATTATGACTTGATGTATTTATTAATGTTAATTTTTAATAACCAAAAAAAGACACATTTATTCTCAAAGTGTTCATTCAGATATTTTATTGTTAAAACACAATGTTACAAGAACAGAGCATTTAAAAACTAACATCTATAGCTGCATCTAAAGGGGTAAAATAAGGGTAAAATAGGTGCCCTTTTAGCTTGTGAGGCTTCTATTTCAAATAAATAGTGCTATTTTGATAAAATATGTTAAAATATTGCTGGTTTTACAGCTCATACAAACAGAACTTTTTGAAGTACTGACGCTTTTCAGGAAGTCAAACCTACAAAAGGTTTACTTTTAGCTCTCTGTGCGCATTAATCCAGGATACGAGACAGTATAATAACATCAAAGAAATTACACACTTCACCTTAAAGGGTCTCAATATGCTAAACCAGGTGAATAGTCGTCTAAAAACATTTTATGCTTCATCAGGTTATTTCTGTCACAGACTCAAAAATGCCAAACCTCTACATGTTTGCTTGCCACACAGTTTCACAGATGTGTTTTGATCAATGATGTTCTCTGTGCTTCTGTTTAGATGGGTTGCAAAGCCAGTCTGGTCATCTTCAACTACTTCATCATGGCTAACTTCTACTGGTTGCTGGTTGAAGGATTGTACCTACACACCCTACTGATGGTCATTTTCTCAGAGAACAGACACTTCATCGTTTACCTCCTGATTGGATGGGGTGAGTCTTCATTAGAAGCTCTTAAGCTGACCTTTATAAGACATTTCCTTCTTCCAAAATCATTTGTTACCCTTCAGAATGACAATAAAGAGTGTCTTTCTCAGTCTTTTAATGCTATTCATGTCAGTGTTTTTGCATATAAACAGGTAGTTGAGTAAATAAAGGATTATTTGAGTCTGGCGATTTTCCACTTCCCGCTGCATTTGATGCTTTAGCTTTCATCCTGTCTGACATGAACACGTGCGTGCATTGAAAATCATCCGAGAACACACACCTCTTCACGGTGTAGACCTGAATGTCTCTTCCTTAATTCATTCAAACACTTCTGAATAGATGTCGCTCACCACTCGGAGGAAAAAACAGCGAAGGGAACAGCGTGACGTGCCATCGGTCTTGTTCAGTCTGTTTGTCTTACATTATGTATTAGTTTGTCTTTGTAGTTTGTTTGTGTCCCTGGAGTTTCCAGGCGAGAGAAAGGAGAGCGGGATCTTCATTCATTTCTGGAGAAGCAGATGGGCGGGGCTTATTAGACGCATCACATCAACACTTTATTAAGCTTCTCTTTCATCGTGACAGTGACGACTAACATGGCCTCTTTAATCATGTTCTGTTTACCAGCATTTCCTCTCCAGCTCTACTAATGTGTGGAGAGAGTGACCCTCCTTCTGCCTTTTTGTGTCTGTCTGTTTGTCTGTCAGTCCATACATCTGTCTGTCTTTCTCTCTATCCATTTTTTGTCTATCTCTGTCTCTTATTAATTCTATCTATCTATCTATCTATCTATCTATCTATCTATCTATCTATCT
>CAIGQQ010034268.1:8194632-8242097 GCA_903798035.1 Danio albolineatus | reverse complement strand
ATCTATCTATCTATCTATCTATCTATCTATCTATCTATCTATCTATCTATCTATCTATCTATCTATCTATCTATCTATCTATCTATCTATCTATCTATCTATCTATCTATCTATCTATCTATCTATCTATCTATCTATCTATCTATCTATCTATGTCTGTCTTTCTTTCCGTCCGTCCATCCATTCATCCATCCATTTCTTAATCTTAGTCTATCCATCTGTCTGTCAGTCTCTCTGTGTTCAGTTATATTTACATTGATTATACATGAAGGAATGCCACCAGTATGTCTTCTGATATTTGCTCATTCCCTCTCCTTCCCCCCAGGATTCCCCACCGTGTTTGTGATTCCATGGATTGTGTGCAGGATTTACCTCGAGGACACAGGGTGAGCAGTCGAGCCCAGCATAATCAGACAGTGACAGAGCTCACACAAGCCTCTTAATAGCGGATATTTAAACCTGAGAGATTAAAACGAGGCAAAAGAAGATGAAACGCATTCCCCCGTTTGCTACCGCTGCTATGAAAGCACTTGTAACTCTTTGATGTCTTCTCTTAATAGATGCTGGGAGAGGATCGACACTCCAATTCCCTGGCGTGTGATCAACTGGCCAATCATGGCATCTGTCATTGTGAGTATAACCTCACACCAGTACTTGTAAACATACAGACCAGCCTCATACTGTATGCATTATGTCAGGCAGGGAGGGATTCTGCCAGCAAAGCAGACGAGGGGATGTGCTGAGTCTCACAGACACTTTCCATGTCCTGGATAAGACATGAATGCAGGCATGTCAGGAAGAGCAAGCAAACACGCTGTCACAAGCGCCTTTCTCAGCACACGTGCCAGAGCTCTCTCCCTTGTGCCATTTCCATTTTGCAACCCCTCACCTGCAGAAGATCAAATGTCTCTGGACAGCGTGATGGCTGTGTTTGACAGCTTTGCATCCAGGTCAAAATGTTCCTGTTTCTCAGCCCTCCAGAGCCAAGAATGCAATAACAACAAAAAACGTCATAGCATTTTTTCTGCCAAACGTGCTCAGTTCTGCTAATCCACGTGTTTGGATCGCTCTGTCAGAGCATTACATACCAAATTGTTACTGGTAGGGGGAATCTTTGGCCAAAATGTTCTGTTTGTTTTGGTTTGGGTTTTTACGGCGGGATTAATTATGAGGAACAGAAGCAGGTGCCCTCTTTTGTTTTTACTATCTGTCTGATGGATTTAAGCAAGATGGAAATTGAGGACGATCATTTACATTAGAGTTTACACATCAGGCAGACTACATCCAAAACAACGTTTGGTGCAAAGCATACAGTTTGTTTGCTTGAAAGAATTCTAAAAATTAGAGCTGCACGATATTGAAAAAATGCGACATTTCACGATATTTTATTTTTCTGCAATAAATATTGCTATATGAATACAGTTTATGTAAGATGTTTTGAATAGCCTTATTTGATGGTTTTCTGGGCAGTCCAACAGTGTTCATGTACAGAAATTAAATAATCGCAATGCAAAAAAATGCCTTCCTTACTTTGCTTTGTCTTTTTTCTAATCCAAAGGTCAAAACTTTCTAAGAGCAAGTAAAAATATTGTTTAGTTTTCACTGTCAGATAAAATCATGTATTTTTCCAGTGGGGTAAGTAAAATAATCTTGTTTTTGCTTTGAAATGTAGATTTTTAGACTAGAAACAAAACAAAAATACTGAGTAAGACGTTACACAGCAAGAAGGTCGCTGGTTCGAGCCCCGGCTGGGTCAGTTGGCATTTCTGTGTGGAGTTTGCATGTTCTCCCCGTGGTCGTGTGGGTTTCCTCCGGGTGCTCCGGTTTCTCCCACAAATCCAAAGACATGCGCTATAGGTGAATTGGGTAAGCTAAATTGTCCGTAGTGTATGAGTGTGAATGAGCGTGTATGGATGTTTCTCAGTGATGGGTTGCAGCTGGAAGGGCATCCGCTGCGTAAAACATATGCTGGATAAGTTGGCGGTTGATTCCGCTGTGGCAACCCCAGATTAATAAAGGGACTAAGCCTAAAAGAAAATGAATGAATGAATATTTTCATATTTGGAGGCTGGCACATGTGGTGAGGTAACTAATTACATATAAACTGGCAAGAAAATCAAACAGGTAAATTATGGCAAATGAATAGACACAGACAGTTTATAAAATCTAACTGCATGTTTTCTTTTCAACTTGTCTGAGTTGGCAGACACAGCAGGAAGCTAACTGAACACAAACAAATGTACAAAAGTGAAAATTCAATTAGACCTTCTATCTCTTAGGCATTCTTATAAATGTTATGATTTATGTAGAAGCCACACAGGTTCTTACACACCATGTTACAAGGACTCAATAAGAAAACAAATGTTTACTTCCAAATGCACAATATTGTATGATATTATGTCAAGTACTTGTATAGTCTGTCTTATGTGTATAGTCAACTATTTCTAGTATATGTATAGTTAGATCATCGCTCAAGTAAATCTATCTAAATGAACAATAATGGAACATGATCTTTAGCATTCTTTACTTAATATTCTAATGATT
Organism: Danio albolineatus; assembly: GCA_903798035.1. NCBI lineage: Eukaryota > Metazoa > Chordata > Actinopteri > Cypriniformes > Danionidae > Danio > Danio albolineatus. Next base: position 8,239,553 of record CAIGQQ010034268.1, on the reverse strand, counting down.
TTTGGCATTCAAGGAAATCACTTTTATCCATACATTTTTTTACAATACTTTTTGGCTATTGGTAAATTATGCATATGCAATTTAAGACAGGATTTGTGGCCCAGAAGCTTATTTACTCGAAGTAAAGTCATTCCGAACATGTAAAAATGTTGTTCATCTTTGGAATGCAAATTAAGGTTTTTTTTCTGAAAAGATTTTAGCCAAAAAAATCCTCTTTTTCTTTCAAGCCTTTTTCTCTCCCTCATGTCATTCCAAACCTGTACGAACTCTCTTCTGTGGAACATGAAAGAAGACATTTCGAAGATATTTTTGTCCTTACAATGAAAGTCAGTGGGGTCAACACCGGACCCGTTTGGCTTTCATTGTATAGACAAAAATAACTGAGACGTTGTTTTCTTTTCCATAGAAGAAAGAATATCATATAGATTTCCAATGACTTACTGTACAGCCCCCCTGCATCCAATTCTTCCTTAAAACTCATCTGTGATCATCAAAATTACACCTTTAAATATTTTTTTCTAATATGTATATCTCTTAACGCCTGGAATGTAACTCTAAATCCTTTTTAACCTATTTATAAATCCTTAACCTATTTACTATTTGTGGAACCAATAATTCATTACTTCATTTTCTTTTCGGCTTAGTCCCTTCATTAATCAGGGGTCGCCACAGCGGAATGAACCGCCAACTTATCCAACATATGTTTTACGCAGCGGATACCCTTCCAGCTGCAACCCATCTCTGGGAAACATCCACACACACTCATACACTACGTACAACTTAGCCTACCCAATTCACCTATACCACATGTATTTGGACTTGTGGGGGAAACCGGAGCACCCGACGGAAACCCACACGACCACGGGGAGAACATGCAAACTCCACACAGAAATGCCAACTGACCCAGCCGATGCTCGAACCAGCGACCTTCTTGCTGTGAGGCGATCGTGCTACCCACTACGCCACCGTGGCACCCCAGAACCAATAAAATGAATATTCAGTGTTTCCTATGGGATTCTTTCCAGCTGTGGTGGCAGGCACAGATCTTCCAACTACCTATGGCGTTATTTTAATGACAAACAAGAGCACAGTATTACAAGATCGCATTCATGTTATACGAGCATGCCAATCTCTTTGTTTGCGAGCCGATTTCCTCTGTTCATGCACAAAACTTCTTACACACCCTCAAATATACACTGCTCAAGTGCAGATTCTCTTGTGCGCTAGCGCTGCTGAGGTGCGGATTAGTGCGCTTATGTAACGAGTGTATCTCCAACATTTATTAGATTTGCTAGGAATATTTCTGAATGTCTCCAATAGACCTACAGAATGGCATTGATGCGTTTTGAAGTAAAACCGCCATAAACTACAGCAAGAAAAAAAGGTCGTTGTATGCAGAAACGTAGAGCTTTATCTATAAAGTATAATTATGGAAACTCTGTCCATCATAACTGAAAGCTACATCGTGTTTGCTGGCCTTACGCATCACGCAATCCTGTCAGTCAGTCAGTCAGCATGTCACCTTAAAGGGTTACACAAATAACACACAGCACTACTACGATTACAGAAAGGTTCGCTCAGTTATAATTCACTTACCTTTTAATACGTTTTGGTGCGATTATAACCCGCTATTTAAAAACAACAACAACAACTGAATGTTTTGAATGAGAAGCTGTGATGTAGCCTTGGCGGGAATGAATTCTGGTGTGGTGCCCCGCCATGAATGAATGAATGTAGCGGAAACCGTGATATTTATTATGTTCAAGCTGACAGGATTGAATACATGTTTGTGATGGTTAGAAACAGGTGATTTCAAACCGTTATTTTTGGGCAAACTGTTCCTTTAAGGCAACAGCTGCACATTTTTCATATGCTATTTCATATGTTGTTTCATAAGTGTGTGTGTGTGTGCAATAATCCTGTAATCTGAAAGTTTTACAGAATGTTTTGAGAAGTTCTTGTGTCAGATCCAGAGAACAGGACTCGCTGTTTAGTCTGGATAATGTCATTGTATAAAAGAGGAGTGATATAAAATCTTGTTCTCTTCCTTTTCCGTCCTCCACAGTTAAACTTCATTCTGTTCATCAGCATCATTCGAATCCTGGTCCAGAAGCTGAGATGTCCTGACGTTGGTGGAAACGATCAGTCCCAGTACAGGTATTGCAAATGGATGCAAACCAATAGCATGATAACAGCCACCGTTGGTTGAACCCGCTTCCATGCTATTCAGGTCATCGCTGAGATTGTCCTTTAAAATTTATCAAGAGCTGCTATTCTAGCATGAAGCTCAGAAAGATGGCTGGAAATGGATGGCTGCTTTCCATTTTTATCCCAAGTTATCGGTTGTACAGTGCTAAATGTGTTTGCATTGAAATGGGGTTGAAATATTTATGTCAGGATTTGTAGCATTTTTAGTTTTTGTTGTGCTGAGAGTGGCACGTTTTGCATTTGAGTGGCCTGTTGCTAAAGCATGAGAGGCTCTGCTCTATTTTAACTGCTCTCCAAGATACTCTTGTCTATTTTTGTTTGTCTAAAGACGACTTTGGAGATCTCCATTGTGTGCTTGGAAATACAGTACGTTTTGAGAAAGATTGTCAAGCTGTTGTAACTCTCCATATCAATGTCCCCCCATCTCTAATCCTGTTCCTCCTCTCTGTGTCTTCAGGAGGTTAGCCAAGTCCACACTTCTGCTGATTCCTCTTTTTGGCGTCCACTATATTGTTTTCGTTTACATCATAGATGGAAATGGAGAGATGGAGAACTATAAAATATTCTTTGACCTCGGTCTAGGATCCTTTCAGGTGAGGAAGATGCAAAAGAAGAGATGCATTTGGTACTAATGAATAAGGTTTGGGGTCACTAAGATTATTACTTTCATCATCAAAGAAATGATGGTTTGTTCGGTGATCATAAAAATGACATTTAAATTATTTCAATAAATAGTGAAATTCTGTGTGTTTGAAAACAGTTGTGCTGATTAAATGTTTCATTCATTGAAGAATACTGAAAAAAGTACCACTGCATTAATAGTATATTTAGTTTCAGCTAGTTGACAGATGTTTGTTTCTCTGGTCTTTTCTTTTTTTTTTTAATTCTTTATAATACACTCACCAGCCACTTTACTAGTACCGGGTTGGACCCCCTTTTGCTTTAATCCTTCAGGGCATAGATTCAACAAGGTACTGGAATATTCCTCTAAGATTTTGGTCTATATTGACATGATGCGAATCTCCCGTTCCACCCCATCCCAAATGCGCTCTATTGGATTGAGAACTGGTGACTGTGAAGGCCATTTGAGTACAGTGACCTAACTGTCATGTTCAAGTAACCAGTCTGAGATGATTCACACTTTATGACATGGTGCATTATCCTGCTGGAAGTAGCCATCAGAAGATTACACTGTGGTCATAAAGGGATGGACATGGTCAGCTACAATACTCAGGTAGGCTGTGGCGTTGACACGATTCTCAATTGGTACTAATGAGCCCAAATTGTGCCAAGAAAATATCCACCACACCACCACCTGCAGCCTGAACCGTTGATACAAGGCAGGATGGATCCATGCTTTCATGTTGTTGATGCCAAATTCTGACCCTACCATCCGAATGTCGCAGCAGAAATCGAGACTAATCGGACCAGGCAATGATTTTTGTAGCATCAGTTTCCTGTTCTTCGCTGACAGGAGTAGCACCCGGTGTGGTCTTCTGCTGCTGTAGGCCATCTGCCTCAAGGTTTGACGTGTTGTGCATTCAGAGATGCTCTTCTGCATAACTCAGTTGTGAAGAGTGGTTATTTGAGTTACTGTTGCACTTCTGTCATTTGGAATCAGTCTAGCCATTCTCCTCTGACATCAACAAGGCATTTGCGCCCACAGAATTGCCACTCACTGGATATTTTCTCTTTTTTGGACCAAATAAAAACCTCTCTGTAAACCCTAGAGATGGTTGTGTGTGAAAATCCCCGTAGATCAGCAGTTTCTGAAATACTCAGACCAGCCAGTCTGGCACTAACAACCATGCCACGTTCAAAGTCACTTAAATAACCCATCTGCCCCATTCTAATGCTTGGTTTGAACTGCAGCAGATCATTCTTGATCGTGTCTACATGCCTAAATGCATTGAGTTGCTGTTGTGTGTTGGCTGATTAGAAATTTGCATTAACAAGCAGTTAGACGTGTACTTAATAAAGTGGCCAGTGACTGTAAATTGCACCAGTTTCTTAGATCACTTAGAAAGTGATAATTTTGGTCTTGAAATGGGATGGACACTTACATTTGAAACTAGCTAGAAACTTATTGATTATAATAGTAGTAAAGTCATCCTTTAAATTGTAATCATGTTTCCTAAATACTACAGTTTTATTACTCTTCTTTTCTGATTCAGTAAATGCTTCATTGTTTTGACTGTTTCTTTGTTTTATCAGTGTTGTGCCACATTGACTTTCTGTGTTCTTTCCACAGGGCTTGGTGGTTGCGATTTTGTATTGCTTTTTGAATAGTGAGGTCAGTCTGCAATCTTATTGATCTCATTAACTTATCTCAATTTGGATCTGTTCCAAACCCTAGTGACCTCCTTACTGCCTACACAGACATAGGACCTCATTAGTGAGCAATTTGAAACACTGTATATGCAGCAGCACACAACATAGAGCTCCCAAGAAGAGTATGATATTCTAATAAAACATTGGGTAAATCAAAAGCATCAACAATTTATGGTAAACTTTCTTTAATCTTTCCACAATTATTTGATTTTCGCCGAGCTTGCAATTGCAATGCACACTAGGATTAGCTTCTCCGTGAAAGAGATTTGCAGTGTTGCCTTTAATTGTTTCAGAACAACACATCTTTAGAGGTTTGATTTGATTAAAACCAGTTTTGGTGCAGCTGCTCTGTTTCTAGTGCTTTTCATATGATCCAAATGTGAATGTAGACATCTGAACAATGTGTGTGACTGGTGAACAAGCAAACGAGACTTCTGAAAATAATAATCTCTATTGCAAAAATCATGGACATTAGTAACTTTTTAGATTTAGTGGCTAATTCATACGATCTCATTCATACATTTTAGTACAATTTGCTTATCCCCCCCATGACATTTGGGTTTAGGGGTGGGGTTTGGTGGCACCTCCTTTTAAAAATTGTGCATTTTCGTATGAATGAATTAGTAGGAATTAGCCACTAAACTGACAAAAGAGAAAACAGCTTCCTTTCCATGTAAGATCAGGCTGGAATCCTGGTTCATTGCTGCTGTGAAATGAGTGAAACATGAATACAACCCAGACCAACAACATCTAAACAAATCAAAACAAGACATGATGTCGAAAGATACAATCCTACTAAGTACATCATATTTGTTGTCTTTAAAGTTTTGTTAAAACTACCACGATATGCACACACATACGGGTTTAGCTAAGCTCATTGTATTGGTAAATTCGGTCATAAAATTACATAATAAAAGTCTATTTAGGTGTCTGACATTTGGTCTTAAAATGGCTGTGAACACTAAGGCCCAGTCCAAATTCTAATTTTGTACCCCTTGCCCTTCCCCTTGACCCTTGAAACAGAGTGTGAAGGGGAAGGGCTTCAAAATTGAACCCTGAGAAATGGGACAGCACTACAACACCTGCACGTGTCATCATACGTCATCGTGACTCTTACTTCATATGAGATCAGACGATGGCGACTGCTGTTGTTATTCCAGTTGCGTTATTTTTTTGTTATTTATCTTCAGGAAATAACTGAAGGCGTATATCATGTTATCATAACGACATAATGCGGCAATAAGCTTGTAACTGTACAGTGTATTTACACCCCTACAACATTAACATTATACCAGACACTGTAAAAAGCTCATTCCCAGCCACTAGACTTTTCTGACAGGGTATTTGAGTGTCATCAAGTGACAGAATGTTGTGGGACTGCTTCAGGAGTTATTGTTATGGATTATAGATAGTTAGAGGTTTTTTTTAAGTGAAGTTTAACAAACTAATTTCGAGAGGAGCATGTGATAGGATTGACTGCAGCTGATCCCTATCACTAATCACTAACTAGCCAATCGGATAATTCCAAATTTAACATAAATATCCTGTCTAAACTTCCTTCCTCATCTTCGTTTTGGAAACCCGACCATCCATCCCTTCGCCCTCCTCCTCTATTCTAGTTCAGGCGACATGGTGGCTCAGTGGCCAGCACTGTTGCCCCACAGCAAGGGGTCGTTGGTTCAATGTTAGCTGAGCCAATCGACACACTCTGTGAGGAGTTTGCTTGTTCTCCCCGTGTTTGCGTGGGTTTTCCCCAGGTACTCCGGTTTCCTCCCACATCCAAAAAATATGCAACAAAGTCACCTACCATGCACAACTAGCACAGTCGACAATCTATTCCTGGGAAGTTATCGAGAACTACCTGATCTCGTATCCCTCATAATGCTTATTGATCAGGCGGGAGCCTTGGGCTCATTTATCTCAGAGCTCAGGGTTCTCCCGGGACAGCATGCCAAACTCGCTAAAATAGTCAAGCATTATCTAAGTTTGAACTCTTGAAAAGCCATGACGTAAAACATGAAAGCGGTTATGAATGTATTGAAACATTTGCTTCTTTGTTGTAAAAATTTGTAATAATGACAAAAAAATACTCATTTGTGCATCTCCTGACTTCCGTGTGCAGCCATGCTGCTGTTCTAGCTGGTGTATTCTGGTAAATTTTCTTAGCCCTTGGTTTCGAGTGTGGTCCTGGAAAATCTTTGTTTGAAGGGGTATCTAGCACTTCCCCTTAGCCCTAGGCCCTCAAGCTAAAGAGAATTGGAACAACCCTACCCCTTCACGTGAACGGGGAAAACGAGGGGTAAGGGGAAGGGCTAAGGGGTAGAATTGGGATTGGGCCTAAGTGGTTGAGAATGATTTTTTTCTTATTTATTAATTTATTTTGTTACAGACCATATAAACCTAGAGAAATGAACTACAAATGTCCACACAAACTTAAAAGACAATATGATTAACAATATGATTCCTTATTGTGCAGCTCAGAGCAGTAGTTCATCTCAATTTAGTTCAATTTTACTTTTGTAATGTGACATAATTAAAGAGTTAACGATCGTATTGAAGGAGATAAAAAAACACAAGGAGGACAATTCTGGGCAGAAACTCTATTACAGCATGTAATCCAAAATAAAGTCATTTAATAAAATTTTAAAATACTCAGATAACAGTTGCTTTTTGGCCGATTACATAACTACTACGTGTGATTAATAATGGTGAAATGAAGTGTTCATATCTAATGACTTTCACTGATAATGAATTCATAACAAAATTTGACAAAGAATAATTCAAAGCTTTGATTCATGTTAACTCAACACCCTTTTTGTGTGCCAATGCTTACGAATGTCCATGCTTACGAATGTTGTTTTTACCTGATCTTGCAGGTCCAGAGCGAACTCAAGAGAAAGTGGCGGAGTTTGCGTTTGAAGCGCTACATCGGCCGCGACTACCGTCTGCACAGTTCCTCCATATCCAGGAACGGCACTGAAAACATGGCCCAATTCCAGCGAAACACCAGAGCCCAGTCTTTCCTGCAGACAGAGACCACCGTGGTGTGAGACATCCAGAAGCGGCGCTAGATGAATCACACTCGCTCTTCACTGCCCTCGGCTAACAACTCAGTACTTTTCAAAAGCTTTCCGCTGAAGAGGACGAGGCTCTCTGAAGCATGAGATTGACGTGCGGGACAGATACATCGAGGATTCAGAACACCGCGATGCAAAACCACCAAAACCACACTTTAAACCAAACCTCTGAGCGAGATGCCATTGAAAAACACAATCTCTATTGAATGCAGATCACCTATATGTTGCTTTTTGTAAATAATTTAATGCCATTATAGGGTCAGATTATGTAACGGTGTTATGTAAAGGCTACTTAAGGCCCAAAGCAGTTTCTTAGACGCTTTATGGAGACGCAGCTCCATGCTATCAACATGGAAACGCAAGAACATGTCTTGGATGAATGCGAAAGTGGGTCACCTCTACACCAAACCCAAATGTGACTTCTTCTTTTTTTTTTAGAAAGAAGATGTTATTGCCAGCGGCGTCTAGATTAATTTCAGGAGAACATGTCTTAGTTTAGATACACACAGACTTTAAGCTGAACTAAAAACACAGATATGAACTCAAATGTGAAGCGGTGATTGTAAGAAAAAGCAAAAATCTGTCCTCTGCAATGTTACATAATGGCATCATGTCATTATACAGCCTGTTTTAATTCGTCCTGAAGAAAAGCCGCAGTATGAACCGACCGAGATATAAGAAATATATAAGGATTTGTATATTCTAGCATGTGAATGTAATTCATTTGTTCGTTATTATGTCAGGAGATTTATGAATGAGTTTTATTGACCAACGTGTGGCATAAATGTTAAGCTCGCCCCACAAAAAGATCTCCAGCGATAAACCAAACCAAGACTCGGCGTTATGAGCTCTTTTATTTCATATCCAGCTGATCAGTAATTTCAGCAGAAGGTGTCAACGGTGTTATGTTTTGCTTTTGTGTTGCCGTGCCTCACATTGTCGCGGGGTCGGGGGATCGTACACGGCAATGAATCCTGCAGTCTGTGCTCTTTTCATTCAGCTGAAAAACAGATAATTAATCCAGCAGACAGTTGGACGCAGATTTAGGTCAAGTGAACTGACAAAAGCGAGTGCATGAATGTGGCATTTCAGCGCGAGCTCTGTTTTCTGTTATTGTCTCAAGCAGATTTGAACTGCGCTGCACCGGCTGTAGGATCGTTTTGGAGAGGAGATGGGATCTCTTACAGCCCGGCCCGCAGAGCGAAAAGTCTCCCGGACACCACGTGCCAGGTTGAACTCATCTGAAGTGACACAGATGCCACGGGCAGGGGCATTCGGCATCATTATCAGACTGTCAGAGGGAGGAGAGGAGACGGAGCTTTAATTAGACCTGGCACAAAGGAATTGTGTGTTGTCTGAATGGAATAGCACAGGAGGGTTTCCGGGTTTACTGTGGAGGACGGTATGTGGAGAAAACATGATGTAAAAACTTAGATGTGTTTAAAAAAAGAGGCCGTAACGTTGTGCACTTCTCTTTTATTATTATATTTAACCATCTGCAATGTTTTAATTGAAAAGTTTTTGCTGAATGTTTCTTGTAAACTGTATTGAGGTGATTTCATTAAATGTGGAAGGTGTTTTTAATGGGGTTTTAGTCATTCTCTGCATTTAGTTGGTAGATATTGATATTTATTCACTGGGATAAACCCCTTGAGATGTACCATCTCATTTTCAAGGGGGTCCCACAATTAATCACAATCACATAACTAAACACCAAAAGACAAAAAACAAGACATAACTTACACAACATCCAAGACACAGAGAGATTCTGTAGAGATGCTGTTTAAACATCTTTCTTGGGTCACACTTTATTTTGATAGTCCGTTTGTTGAATTTAGGTTACATTACATCAACATGCCAACTAATTCTTATTAGATTATAAGTAGACTTATAAGTAATATAAGTAATAATAATAATAATTATTATAATACTTATAAGTAATAATAATAATTCATTTTATTTGTAGTTGGCGCCTTTCTAGACACCCAAGGTCGCCTTACAACAAGCATCGACAGCCAAAACAGAAACAAATTAAAACAATTAATAAAGCATTGCTGAACAAGCGTTTTAAGTGTATATACATACATACATACATACACATACATATACATATACATGTATATACACACATATATATATATACATATACACGTACATACTGTACATACATACACATACATATATTAAAAGAAAGCCTGCTTAAAAAGATGGGTCTTTAGGCGAGATTTAAAAGTGTGAAGACTATCACTGCTCCTTAGGTCCAGGGGAAGAGAGTTCCATAGCCGAGGAGCCATAGAGCTAAAGGATCTGTCTCCCATTGTGCTTAATCGAGTGTGGGAGAAAGAGTTGGCTGATCAAGAGTGCGAGAAGGGGTATAGATATGAAGAAGTTCGGTGAGATAGTGAGGAGCAAGATTATGAATTGCCTTGAAAGTTAAAAGTAGTATTTTAAAATCAATACGAAACTTTACCGGAAGCCAGTGAAGCTGATAGAGAAGTGGTGTGACGTGCTCATGAAATCAAGTCCTAGTGATGATACGAGCTGCATGGTTCTGAACTAGCTGAAGTTTATGGAGAAGTTTAGAAGGAAGCTCAGAGAGAAGTGCATTACAGTTTCTTATTCTATTTCTTAAGTTTCTTATAGTCAGTTAAATGTCTGTTGAAGGAGCAGTATTAACAGATATTAAGCAGACAGTCTAATTTTACTCAAATGGACCATCAAAATAAAGTGTTAACCTTTATTTTGATTAAGGGCACTTAAAATGGAGAAGGGAAATTTTGTAGTTCGACATGTGTAGTTATGAACGATCCTATTCCAGTTTTTAAAGTATAAACAGTGCATTTTGTGTGTTTACGCTAAAGTTTCTAAAAATAAAGTTAGCTCAGTAGAACAGTGTTGACATTTCATACATTTTCTACACAATCTAAAGGCCTAAGGAGTATAACTAAAACACTTAAGGCCACGGTGTATTATGTTATCTCAGAACAAACTGAAACAACAATTTCGGACAAAATCTGGCCTTTTTTGACGTACATTGTATCTCATATCAATGCCAAATAGGCTTATTCTGAAAATGTAGCCCTATATACATTTCTGAAGATTGCATATCATGTAGCCAGGTGTACGTATGGCAAAATTTCGTCTGTAAAATGAATGCTACGGGGTGGAATTCATGCTAGCAGATGAATGCTTACGTCTATATGCAGCTTACTGTACTTCGGCGGATTTGAGATGCAGAGAAGAGTTGACTGTAATGACGGGGTTTGAGTCTGGTGAGGAACAGTTCCAGAAAGCAGGTAAGCTAAAACAAAAGCCAAAACATAAAATAAACAAGTAAATAAGAGAGTGAGAATGTGGTAAAATCTCAAAACGTGGAAAACATTAGGGGTTTTGGTTCTTTCAGTTTGGTTTAGGGAAGTGGGTGTACGCTGGTCAATCTGTGCTTTTTAAACACTATAGGTTGGGTTTAGGGAAGGGGTGGGTGGGGATATTGGTCGGTCAGTCAGTCAGTCGACAGCAGCGTCTGGTGGATTTACATGAGAAGAGTAGGCTCAAATGACACTCACAAGAGATCTCAAAAAACATACTGTACACTCTCAGAAATAAAGGTACGCGAGCTGTCACTGGGGTGGTACCTTTTCTAAAGGTACACGTTAGTACTTAAAGGATCCATATTGGTACCTCAAAAGTATATATTAGTACCTAAAAATTTCAAGATAAACACTTTTGTTCATTTTTAGGTACTGATATGTACCCTTGAGGTACGAATATAGACCCTTTAGGTACTAATTAGTACCTTTTGAAAAGGTACCACCCCAGTGACAGCTCGCATACTTTTATTTCTGAGAATGTACACAGCGGCCTCTGGTGGATTCACAGTCATATTTGGCACTCTCCAGAGATGTACATACAGTAGGGCTACGTTTTCAGAATGAGCCAATGTCCAACACAACAGCTATGTTTCCATCCTAAGATGTGAATTAAATGTATGTGCAAAACTGGAATATTGCTTAAAAGACGTGCAAATAAAGCAGCGTTTCCATCCAATGAGTCAAAGAGAACAAAATCGTCATTTCCTGAGTAACTGGTGCCAAATATCAAAAATAAAAATGGAATTTGCTTCGGTAGGACAAACTGTGTGAATCTTTACGTTATTTAATAAACTACTTGCGCCTCAGAAGACTAATGCCTAAACACAATGAACGCGTGGTGGCGTTTGAAGGTGTGAGACACGGAGCACAGTCGCTCTGAACAATTCTAGAGGTAACTAATAATATAATAACACTAATACTGAAAAGGCTAAAGCATTTTAGAATGACTAAAACAACATTTCAGATGTTTTACAGTGTGCTCAGCCTCTTGGTTTGTCCATTTACACACATTTTTATCACCACAAAATATAACAAAATCTTATCGGCAGACTTATTTTAATGCCCATAATGAAATGTGTTCTGTAAAAGTGTTTCCAACGTAGCTTATGCACATTTTTTCTTATCGCATAAAAAGTTTATCCTACTCAGTTATGTGCTTATGTTTTTATGCGCATTTTCAAAATGTATGTGCATCTTGGCGTTTCCATCAACCATTTTTTATGCACATTTCCAAAATGCACATAAAAATATGTGGATGGAAACATAACTAATGTTATAAACATGAATACACTGAAGGTTTGAGTTGCAGAGCAAATACCAGTGTCTTCACACTTGTACGATTGCTCCAAAAGGGATCTTAAAGATTTGAAGGGGGTCACACACCAGACTAAACATGACCCATTTGGTGTTTGTCAGAGGCAAATAGAAAACAATGTAAAGATGTGGAGTTCCCCAGTGGCGCTTCTTGTGGAGAAGCCTGTTTGTCTGATTTTTAAAAAACTCGTCTCTCACAGCTGCCATTGTTGTACACATGGGTACACGTGATTTACAACCCTACCTACTGCTGTGTGTGGGTGTTAGACGGTTCGAAAAGAATATACCACTCAGCTTTTTTGCCCCCAAACCTTAAAGAATGAAAAACAACTTCATTTTGAAATATACCGTGACCTTTAGTATAAAAATTCAGAATAGGGAAGTCCACACCAGTAATATAACAATAATGAAGAATAATATTGAGAATGATAGAAGAGCAATGCAAATATTGATGGCCAATCAGAATCAAGCTGAATTTAAAGAGTTTGAGCATTTAACAGCAGTACACATCTTCTCTATAGTGTAACCCTTTTCTATTGACATCCATTAAACAAAACATCCAAAAAACTAGACTGTTAGCTGTCTTTGGCGAAGTGTTGCAGACTTGGCTTTTATAGGCTTTGATAATAACCCAGGTAGCAAAGAGTTCTGGCCCAGATTTGGCATAAAGCTGGCACAGCAGGCATTCATCTGCCACTGGCATACAGCATTTGGGGCAAACATGGCCCAGGTTTGGCAGAGGTGGCACCCTCTTTAAGGCGGCATGCAAGACATGAGCCGAATGCCAAATGTTGTATTTGACCCAGATGTTAAAAACTGACATGTGGGCTACGTAAGTTTGGCCTATCTTGACCCACATTTAAAATATTTTTTAAGTAAAGAAATATTTTTAGGCGGCATGGCATGCCTTACAGCAAGAAGGCTGCTAGTTCGAGCTCCAGCTGGGCCAGTTGGCATTTCTATGTGGAGTTGGTGTGGGTTTCCTCCAGGTGCTCCGGTTTCCCCCACAGTCCAAACACGTGCTATAGGTGAATTAGATAAACTAAACTGGTGTATGAGTAGGTGTGTGTGTGAATGCAAGAGTGTATGAGTGTTTCCCAGATTTGGGTTATGGCTGGAAGGTCATCCGCTGCGTAAAACATATGTTGGATAAGTTGGCAGTTCTTTCCACTGTGGCGAGCCCTGAAAGGGGCTAAGCCGAAAAGAAAATGAATGATTGAAAATATTTATATTTATTTAAGTCGTTTCCATCTTCCTGTTAGCATCTTCTAATGCCTTCGTTTGGATCCAGCAAACAGTCAAGATTTAATAATCTATTATTTCCTGTGTGTTGCAAAATAACTGAATTTAACCTACATAACGCATATTTTATTAACCAAATTATTCATTCAATAATTCATTTATTTTTCTTCGGCTTAATCCCTTTATCCATCTAGGGTCGCCACAGTGGAACGAACCTCCTAACCAAATTATTATTTTACAAATTATATTATTATTAACCATTACTAAGCATTACCATTATTAACGCGCCTAAAGTGCAATGCTTCATGGGTTTATCGATTTCATTGAGGTCGTGACACACCAAATCTGACTTTCTAGACAATAGCCAAACATGGGCCATATCTGACCCAGCTTAGGCCAAGTTATGGGCTATTAACTTCGTTGAGACTAGGCGTAGATGTGGTCCATGTTTGGCCCTTATATGAAAGCCAGACTTGGTCCAGTCACGTACCGTAATTCACTGTAGCATGTGGGCCAAGCAAAAGCTGATTGTGGGCCAGAGAAATTTTGCTATGTGGGAAGCCCAACCAAAAAAACAAAATAAAAAAGTATTTACACTTCAAAATGTTTACTTAACATGGCTTGCGTCGTCTGAGACTTCTAGTATTGCTAAAGTATGCTAAAGTTAGATTTTATTTAGTTGTTTGATTAAAAATGTGTGCACGAGAGAGACTAAAGGATGTTTTTCTCTTAGTAGTCATGAAGTCCTTATTCAAAATAAGTTTGTAAATTAGAACTGTAAGTAAATCATAGCAAATGATTCAGAATATGCAGGTTCAAATGCAGTCTTTGCGTTCATGTTTGTACAACATAAAACTTAAGTGGAGACACGTCATCCATCTTTTTTTAAAATGAGCAACGTCTATTGGTGTGGACGCTAATATGTTATCAGTCTTGGTGTGAAGGGGCATTAACACAACTAAAATTATCCCTGCTATAATTAAAATCTATTTAATACTCCAAAATAATTGGAAAGCGCGATGTAGATAAGGTTGTAAAGGTCTGTTTTCATGATCCTAGTTTATGAAGGAAACAATAAATGAGCTTCTAAATAGGGAGCAGTGAAATACGATTAGACGTCTCCCCTACCGATCAGCTTCAGCATCAACGCAGATGATATCACGCACAGATGATGTTGTTTTGACTCATTTCCTCTCCTACTGCTGTCTGTTGTCTTATCGTCTTCCTGTATCCACAAAAAGGAGTGAACACGCTTTTCCTTGGAGGCACAGTAAAGGAAACAGGAAAAACAACTCTCGTTTTCAGGCCACTGACCTCCACATCCACAGTCATTCACAAAGCACTGAGCAGATCCGTTTGCATGTGCCATCAGCTCCATAAAACAATTGAACTGACAGAATGTCACAAATGAAATTTCATGGTAAGTCACACACCCTGATTATGAAGTTTCGCAGCTTTCAGAGGAGCAGTTGTTTGGATGAAGATTAGGCCTTTGGGCCAGCTTTTATAGGCATAATGTTGACCCGTCGAGGGAATAAATGATGGCACATTGCCACGGCAGAGACGGTCCAGTCCTCTTCATCCAGGCCCATTAGCAGTGTTCGCTAACAAAGTAATTTCCTGCAATTAACTAATAAGTTTTGCCCAATCAAACCAATTTGATTTTAGTATTCCTGCTTCTCAAGTCACAGTGCTAGTAGCTAACACACAAATTCATAGAAGCAACATGCAAAAAACAAAACACTAGTGATAAAACATGCATATTGACATGCTGAAACATAAAAACTGAATCAAATGTCGTGCTAGTAAGCAATTATTCAAGTATTCTTGTCACAAGTCACATAAATTCATGCAAGCATTGGTGAAACATTGAAGCTATCAATAAAATCGTGCTAAACACGTGTTAAAGCTTGTTCTTGTGTCATGTCGTGCTCTTGTAACATGTTAAACCATGTTAGACATGGTAAAATGTAAGAATCGTATAAGCAACATGCACAACATCAGCTAGCTACTTGTTGGAGTTTTTAAAAGCTGTATCAGAGAGTGGAGACAAAATTATTATTTTTATTAAAACCTTTATTTAAAAGATAATGTTATGGACAGAAATATATTTTACAGTGGTTACTAACTGGTTACTGACAAGTGTGGTCTATCAATATCAAGTGGTATTATGTGTGTACTTCTTTAAACAAATTGCACAGTTACTTTTAACCCCTTCAGAAGGGACAAAAGTAACACAACAATATGCCTGATTTACTGGCTTACTCTTAATTATATTAAATATACCAGACTAGGGTGCTTTATGAATTGTTGTATCAAGGTTACATGGTAAAACATAAGCTAGGGGTCCCCAAACCATACCTGTCAACCCTCCCGTATTTCCCTGGATTCACCCGTATTTTACAGTTCTGTCTCGATATCATCCCGTAAAGGTATTTTCCCGTATTTCTCCCGTATTTTCAGTCGTTCTCCGACGGGTGTCAATCAACATTAAAGAGCCAACCCTCCCTATTCGCAACCCATACCGCCGAACCACCAAGGGCCGCCCCTTGCTCTTAAATGTGAATCTGTTCTGTGCTTTCATTTTATTTAGGCATGAAACACTCTGAAATAAACATAAAAACGGCGGGATTCCCTTTCCTTTTCATTACAGGTGCCGTCGCTCCTCCTATACAATCCTCAAAACAGTCATAAAGCGGTGCGTGACTGTCAGCTGAGGCGTCCGTAGTGATAAATAGACGCGGTTTCTGTACCCTCGATTAGAAGCAGAGCGAAAGTGGATCCTGGGTTTTGTGTGCTTGTTTAAACAGACATATACACATAATCAATAATAATAACATCTAAATGTCGTGGGTGTGATGTTTTTTTTTTTTATCAAACACAACTAATTTTGTCCTAAATGAGCACAAAACGTTAGGAAAGCAATCGAATGCTGTCATTATAACAATAGATTCTGTGATTTATAACAGAGACACCTCTGTTATTTAATGTAAACAAACAAAAAATCTAAATAAATGAGATTCATTCACTGCGCTTTATTCAGAATGTGTGAGTTCTACAGTGAGGAAAAGATTAATAAGATTTGATTCCATTTCTTTATAATAGCTCATTTTAATAAGCTAAACTATTTGCTATAACGTATACTATTCTATTTTCTTTTGTAAATAATAATATAAAAAATAACTGACCGTTTAACTGTTTATTTACATTGAAACAGCTCCAAAAGGACATATTTATTATGTTTTTTTTGTTTGTTTTTGTTTTTTTTTGGGGAGGGGTGATCCCTTATTTTCACATCCCAATGTTGACAGGTATGGCCCAAACTCGATCCTGGAAGGCCGGTGTCCTGCAGATTTTAGCTCCAACTTGCCTCAACACACCTGCAGGGATGCTTCTAGAAAGCCTAGTAAGAGTTTGATTAGCCAGCCCAGGTGTGTCTGATTAGGGTTGGAATTAAACTTTGCAGGACGCTGGTGTTACACCATATTCTGTGACCGTCGAAATCTGTGACCCTAGAGGGCGTGGCTGTGTAATTTCGTAAACTGCATACATTCAGCCTTTTAAACCAACGACTGCAAGATCTATGGAAAGCATTTGTTTAGAATAGCTGTTTATTCGTATTCAGTCCATGGCCCTCCAGGATCGAGTTTGGGCATCTTTGATCTAAGCCATGTGATAACGTTTTGATGAAACATTCTAACAACATTTCATCAATGGACTACATTAGTTATACAAAAATGTTACCATCATACTAAAAAGCAACATATTTTTACAGCTAAAACATTTTAACTGACAGCTGCAATGGAGTTTTTATAGCCTACTAATATTATGTTGCCACAACTTCAAGCAAAATGATCCAAGTATAGATAATTCTATTATAATCAACACCTGTGCCCTGTTCCTTCACCCGAACATCTCCAGATGCTTCAGGTTGGCAGCGGTCCATCATGATTCGTCCCGATTTATCAGGGCTGTTGACCTCTGAGCTTCAGCTAAATCATTTGATATGGCTATTAGGCCGAAATGACACGCATCCAGTCCCGCGACAAGAGCCGAGTTGTCAGGCTGTGGATGTGGCAACCCATGAGAGGCTATTGTTGCTCAAAAGCCAAGCCAGTCGAGTGTAAAGCCTCCACATCTCTTGGGAACCGCGAATCTGCTTCTAGAATCCTTCCATCGGATGGAAATAGCATTTTAAATCTCCAAATCGCTGACTGGTATTTGAAACTGGGTGGCATGTGCTTGAGAGGAACCGAAATGGCCGCGTGGGACGCTTTGGCCGGTCACTGACCCCTGTTTACACGTACAGTGTCTGGGAGTCCTTGAAAACATGTTGTCCATTAGGAACAGCTGTAGGTTTGCGTTTGCCTCCTGCTTGTCAATGTCGCCACACTGTGAGGAGCTGCTTCTGTTCATCATTCGGGACGGCGGAGCGTCATGAACTGTCCCGTTCCCCTTTGGCGCTCAGGAAGGCCTCATCAATATGTCCTGCTGGAAGTCAAGCTCTCGCTGAGAAACTGCGCTTTTCTGAGTGGACGAGCGTGACCGGGTGAGTTTGGAGTTGGTATGCTGATATTGACGACCAAACATGAGTCAATTCCCAAACAATGCACACATTGTCAACAAACGTTACATAGCTATTATATTTGAATAAGGGGTTTCTTATTTTGTCTACACTGGTGAGGTGAATGGTAACATTAAAGGGATAGTTCACACAAAAATGAAAAGTCTGTCATGGTTACGATATATCTGTCAGGATTTATTGAAGAATGTTAGAAAACTGTAACAATTGACTTCTATTATGGAAAAAAAGAACTAATATGGGAGTCTTCAGAATATCAGCTCAAAAAGGTTTATAAATAATAAGTGATTATTGACAATTTTCATTTCTGGGTGAACAATCCCTTTAATGTAGGCTACTTTGACGTTACGTTTACATGTTTCAAAATTATAATATTACCTTTATGCACCATTGAGTCTAAAAACATGGCAATACATTTTTCCCTATTATTTAAGTGTAGGATTTCTCAACTGGCTAACAACTGGAGTTGGAAATGCATATTGGTTCCTCTATAACACAATGACAGATATATGCTTTTTTCTTTTTAGTAGTATTTTGATTCATATTCCAAAACAATATGGCAATATGCTGTTTCTGAGCAAGTCTAAGAACATATACAACATTTAAAAACTCATAAGTGTGTATATATACAAACTCACAGCAAGAAGGTCACTGGTTCGAGTCCCAGCTGGACCAGGAGAGTGTGCATGTTTCCTATGGGTGTTTCAGTTTCCCCCACTTTCCAAAGACATGCACCCATAGTGTATGAGTGTAAATGAGAGGGTGTATATGTGGTTCCCAGCACTGGAGGTTGCATGAGTTGGTGCACTCTCAGGCCTGGGTTGTAACTGCATAAAAAAAAAATAATTGCCAGTGGTTCATTGTGTTGTGGCAACCCCTGATAAAGCAGGGACAAAGCTAAAGGAAAGTCAGTAAGTGAGGTCTTAAAGGGATAGTTCACTTTTTTTTTTTTTTTTTAATTCACTAGTTACCATATACTATCCGTTAAGTGGTTATATGTCTTTAAAAGTTTCTTCTGTTGAACACAAAAGACATTTTGAAGAAGGCTAAAAACATGTAACCATTGAGTGTTATAGTGAAAAACGCAAAAAAAAAAAAACTGAGGTTACAGGTTTTCAGTTTTTTTGTTAAAGTGTTTTCTGATATTGTTGACCAGTCTTGCAGTCTGTGGAGAGAGAAGCGTCAGCTCATCAACAGGTGATGTTGAATTTATGAATGTTTGTGATGTTTGTGCTCCAGTAAGGTGATGGAGTCAAACATTTCCACTGGCTCAGATGGACAGTGCAGTGTTTAATGCAGACAGGCAGCAGATGGAGGGTTTATGCACCTTGAATAATGAATTTCCTGACCAGGAAAAAAAAAGAACACACTGAGCTCCGTCTCCAGGGAAAAGTCCAAAATATCCATGAGATAGAGTAGAGCAAGCAGGCTGTTGATGCTCCTTACATGCTCAACACTGGGTGAACGACACAGCTAGTGTGAGTAATGAAATTGGTAGATCTATACCATCGCTGAAATTATCCAAAAGTTGCAAATAAAACATTTTAACAATGCAGATTATGACACTGTGAATGGCATGAAGTTTGATTTTCTTTATGAGCACTTTGTTCTTGGCATTGCTTGATAAGTGCGAGTGTGATAGTTGTGCTATAAGTGGATTATAGCAGCAGATGGAGCAGAATTCACCATTTCATGGCTATATGAAGACACAACCCGATATTCCTTTAACAGAATGCTGTGAGCTTGTTTATTAGTTATGTGATTTGCAGAGGGCAGTACTGTGGGTGTAAATGTGTCATTCAATGGATTGATGTACTGTATGGCGAAATTTTTTTATTAATATTATATGTATATATTATCATAAGGCAAATATATCGATTGCACTATTCAGTGTCCTCTAATCTTCATTGGTTAATGTTGAAAGACCACCAAAGGTAATAGTTCTTGTTCTATTAATGAAATACTTTTAAAGACGTTGATGAATAGAAAACAGCACACAATAGGGGAAAGTGGTTTTGTGTTCTCTGGCGCTCTCTGTTGGAGTTTAGAGGAATTGTGGATGAAATGCACATTAATTTACTTCAAGCCACCTATTGGCTCATTTCTCAAATTAATTTTTTTTTTTTTCTTAACCATAAGTTCGGATCTCTGTACAATTAGCTTGTTCACACCAGATTGGAATTTAAGCAATATTGTAAAGGTAAATGCAAATCTATTTGAATGTTCTTCTATTCAACATCCCTGTGGCAGAGCAGCAATATTAAATGATAAGCAGGAACAAAAACTTTTCTACGGTAATAAGTGCGGTAATAAAGGACCGTTTGTCTTTACAAACATAAAGCTGTTTACACCAGACCGAGATTTTAAAAAAAAAATCATCAAATATATATGAAACAACTGTACAAGGTGCCATTTAAGAGGAACGGTGAAAAAGTGAAGGAACTGTGGCACCACTATGTCCAGGTAAACTATTGGTGTGCACTATACTGTAGTTCTAAGATGGCTGTATTTCTTGACGTTGTAGAAACCTAGAAAAAGAGAAACTTTATATTTTGTTGTGTTATTCATCAATAACCATGGAGTTAGATTTGCATTAAATAATGTACATTCTTGCTTTTGTGGACGAGGCCATGCTCTGTCTAAAGATCGCAGGTCACAATCCCATTGTACACTGAGTTACAAGTGACACATCATTTACCAATTTTACCAATATTACAATGTGTGCTGCCAATTCAGAAAATAGTGTGAGTGAGCGCACATATTTCACACATTGGGCCATATAATGAAGACGTTTAGTTAGACCAGAATTGCCTAATTATGTTGTTGTCTGGGATAATGTCAGCTTCTGCCGAACCAACACTATTTTGGAGTGGTTTGCTGCACATAAAAAGATAACAGTTGATTTCCTTCCCTGTACTCTACATTCCTAAATAAAAGAGTTTTTTTGCTACATGGAGGTGGAAAGTATATGATCACAGACTCTGATGCCATGAATGCTGCATGTAATGACATTAAAGCTGATCATTGCAGAGGATGATGCAGCATTCAAGGAGATTTTGTTTTTTGTTTCAATTTTTTTTTTTATAATGCATGTGAAGCTGCTTTGACACAATCTACATTGTAAAAGCGCTATACAAATAAAGATGAGATTTTGTTTTCTCTGGTGCATGGCAATGGAAAATTGGTGAAAATTGGTCTTTCGCCAATTGGTGAAGTTTTTTTTCCTCACCGCTGTCGCCACTGGCTTGCATGGTTCGGGACTTGTAGGACTGCGCATCGATGGATTAATCTTCAGTGTTTGAACTCTCAGCAGTGAATATTAAACCACACTGAACTGAACTAAACTGAACTTCAACACTGAAAACTGGACTGACACTTTCAATTTACTATAATCCATGTGAAGCTGCTTTGACACAATCTACATTGTAAAAGCGCTATACAAATAAAGATTGATTGAAAAAAAAAAAGGAAAACATCAGATAATTTGTTTAGATCATGTCATTGCGATACAGAAAGGAAAAGACAGCACTGCACAGCACAAAGAAGAAAAAATGTAGAAAAGTGAACATAAGACGGACAAAGTCCAGATTAATCTGGTGCGATTTACCAATTCATTACAGATTTAGGAAAGGGTTTTTTTAAGAAACCACTGCTTTGATGTGCACAAGTGACAGTGATATGAAGATTGATTGAGAATTTCAGTTCTAATCTGAAAAATGTACCAATGCGACATTGTCATTAAGTGCTCATTGTCATTCTCCCAACCCAACCCATTGCAATGCATGTGACAGAAGTAAAGCAATAAGCAATATTTTAAGTTTGTGTTTATTCTGTCGATGCATAGGAATGCTGGTGCAGTATGGAATGATCAGGCAGATTTTAGTTAAGGAGAGTTTAGTAAAAAAAAATAGATTTGGAAATAGACCATTGGGGAGGGTGGAACTGAGAGAAAGGGTTAAGGAAAAAGGAAACTAAGTAGATGCTTTTTTACAAACAAAATTGTAAAAAGGATTTTGTACTTTTTCACTACATGGGATTCAGTTCAATGCTATAGATTAATGTTACTTTCTGTAGGAAAGCATGCTTCAGACTTGAATGTGGTAATCAGGCCACATGTTTTCTCGGAATGCAGAATGCAAGATTTAACCTAAAAAAGAAAAGTTAAATTGATTGACCTATTTGTTGTTAAAGTGTGTCCTGTTGATTCTTTTTAGACACACTGACAATCATAAACTGGTCTTTGTAGTAGTTTTTCAGATCTTGCATTATGCAGGACTGACTATAAGAATTTAGTTCAAGCTTTGGCCTGTAGAGTGTAGTAAAAGCACAGAGTAGCATCTACACTGCCAATATTGGCTGCCACTGCGACACTTCTCAATATCCTTCCTTGTTTCCTTACCACTCCGTCCTCTGGAAACTGATCAAGCTCAGCCTAAGTAGAACATCTCAATCCATAATTGCACCGTGAGGAAGGAGGAGAGAGGAGGCTTCCTGAGGAGGCATGGGTGAAGATACAGGTGGATCCTTTGCGGAAGTGTTTTACTGACTAAACATGATTCACTTGTTAATTCCCCTCCTCTTCACATCTGTGCCAATAATCACTAACTACATCTGAAAAATCAAAGGCACATAAATGTGAATATTTTGATTGCATAAATTTATTGTAAATGTGGTTTGTTTTCACAGTTTCTTTTATTTTGACTTTTCAGCACAATTAAAGCAGTTAATAACAGGGAATCATTCATTGTTAATCATTAGTAAAACACAAAAAAAAGACAAATGTGTTTTCAAATTATCTGTAATCTAGAAGCTGGACGTGCAAGAAAAATCAGTAATGTACATTACTCGTCAGGCTTAAATATCGATGCTTTGAAGTGACGTTAAAGTAAGGGAGGATATATCATTTCACTTGATTCAATTTTTTCATCCTTGATTCTTTTCCTTGTGTCCTTCCCTCAAATCCTGAATGGGGACATCACAGGTTTGAAGATTGGCATATTCTGGAGCGTTTGGAGATAAGTATTTTTGCTTTCTGTTGCGTTTGGGAACATCTAGTGAAACGTTATTAGACTGACAAATAAAGAAGCAAACTTAACCAAAACCAGAAAAGACTGAGGACTCTACATTTAAGAGGGAGGACCATGTAGTGAGATTACTGACTGACGGCCTGTATAGGTCCGCAAGACTAGGCAAATGGATTGTGAGAGTTGTAGTATGACATTTAGTGAGGAAGATGAGTGGACAACAAGTGGGTGGGAAACTGGGGGAAAACGGAAAAGTTGAGAGAGAAAAAAAAACAACAACATTTGAAATAAAATCAAAAACTGAATGAAATCGGGTTATCGTGAAGACAGCAGAACATCATTTAAACATGATATGGTTAAAGTGAGAGAAATTAATGTTAAGGTTGCAAGCACATCAAGAGATATCTTGTATTGGATGATAGTATTATTTATGCTAATTTAGCAATGGAACGAGACCTGGTTAAAACCTCAATTAGATTTTGTGTTATACAGTTATGTGGCAGTAAGATGTGATAGAAACTAGAAGAAAGAGGGATGTGCTAAATTTATAAAAACAACTTTTTTTATATAAACCTTTAGTGATAAGAAAGGAGCAGGAATATGTGATTTGTAAAGGTATTGTGACCCATGTCAAAGGCTAGACCTAAGGAAATTAGAAGCAATAGCAGGACAGAAGTGTAGGAACATGGTGTAGTGTGGGGATTTTAATGGGCATGGCACGTTATGAGGGAGTGTGAGAACTGACAATAATGGTCCAGTAATTGAGAAATGTTAGATGAAAATACTTTAGTGTGTCTAAATAATGAAGATTATACACAAATAGATATTAAAAAAGGGAAATAATCAGTATTAGATCTTACACTAGTATAAAGTACCATTGCATAAATATTTGATTTGTGTAGTGATCATTACCCTGTGTGGTGCAGAATAGATTTAGAGGTACCATTAAATAAAAAAATTGTAGCAATTAGGTCTTCACCAGTTTGTGTGCTTAAGGTTGAAGAAGGTGAAATGTCATTATGGCTGTCTAGGAAACAATTAGTTGTTAACTATTAGATTAACTCAGGGCAGTAGTGCCTGAACTCGGTCCTGGAGGGCCGGAGTCCTGCAAAGTTTAGTTCCAACCCCAATCAGACACACGTGGGCTAGCTAATCAATCTCAGACTAGGCTTTCTAGAAACATCCATGCAGATGTGTTGAGGTAAGTTAGAGCTAAAATCTGCTGGACACCGGCCCTCCAGGACCGAATTTGGACACCCCTGACTTAAGGGGTCATGCAGAAAATCATCCAGTGAAAAAGGTATTGAACTGTTGGGAAAAGGAGAAGGGGG
Source organism: Danio albolineatus (assembly GCA_903798035.1). NCBI lineage: Eukaryota > Metazoa > Chordata > Actinopteri > Cypriniformes > Danionidae > Danio > Danio albolineatus. The sequence goes on along the minus strand of CAIGQQ010034268.1, from coordinate 8,215,073 downwards.
CAAAGGAAAGTTTTGTCTGAACTAGTAGCTTAACAGCAAAAGAAGTGAAAATATATGATAAAGAATTTGCTAAAACTGAAGAATGGAGCAACAAACCAGTTTGGACAGTGGAACCAGTTTGGACAGTTGGCCCAAATGTTTACTTAAAACTTCTAAAAATCAAAGAGAATAGTAAACACAGATCTAGTTAGTGAATATTACAGGTAGGAGGATATGTACAAATTAGATTTAAATTTTTACAGGATTTAAAATAAGCAATAGCATCAGCAGTATACATCTCCCATATTCATTCATTCATTCATTGATTTTTCTTTTCGACTTTTTATTATTTCTTATCCATTTATTAATCCGGGGTCACCACAGCGGAATGAACTGCCAACTTATCCGGCATATGTTTTACACAGCAGATAACCTTCCAGCTGCAAAACATCACTGGGAAACATTTTTAAAGAAATCAGATCTTAAACGTGACAGTTTTGTATTGGAAAGACAGATCACCGGAAGCCCCGGGTCTGCCTGGCTTAAAATTAAGCGTCTGTGTACATACAGTATAGCCCATTTGACATAGTAGACATAGAAAATTAAATAAGTCTCTTTATATACTAGGAAAGCATTTTAATTACCCGGATGACGCACTCAGCATCATTTATGGGTCTCGGCTTATTTATGGGTCTCATTGTAATATAATTTAGTGTCTTATTGATTTTTGGCACTGTTCCAGTGTATTGCACATTGTATGAGACACTATTGCAGTACAGTTATTTATATAGTTACATATTGGTGTTTTGTGTGTTTAGAAATGTAAAATTTTCCGGGAATATTTGATTAATGTTCCTTTTTTTGTACTACATTTACATTTGAACAATAAATCATCTGCTAGCTACAGTCATGGCCGTTCTCTTACTAAATACTGATAAGTTGGCGGTTCATTCTTCCATGGCGACCCTAGATTAATAAAGATATGCCGAAAAGAGAATGAATGAATGAATGAATGAAATGTAATAAATAAGAATAAAGCATAAGTGAAAACAGCAGATGGCAGTAATGCAACTTATGGACGTCTGCTTCCCTTCAACTCCAAAGAAGAGAGAAGTTTTTTTTTTTTTTTTTTTTAATTAAGAAGACAGCACTGTTGTTGCTTTTTAAATAGTATTTTTCGAACGTATTCCTACCCCAACCCTAAACCCAACGGTCACAGTACTGTAAAAATATTAATTATTGTTATACAGTGTCACAAAAATGCTGTACTGATGTGCGCATGGACGTGCGTGTCTGCGGGTGGAGCTAAGAAGACATGGAGAAAGGTAGGATACTCAGAAGTAGCCAGGGTCTCCTTGCGGACGGTGGTCGAGACTCGCTTTGGACGTACTTCAGAACATCAGGTCACAGCAGCGAATTGAGCGGATCACACCGGGACAAGGGCTTAATGATCGGATTGTACAAAAGACGTTTTATGATGGAAACCGAATAACTTTACTGTGTCTATCCTGTGCCACTCGGACGTCTGTGCGGTTTTAGACAGTGTGAAAGATTAATGTTTTGCTGCTGAGGTAAGTGACGGACAGGTTTATAGACAAAACGAATTTTGTTTTGGTGAGATAACAAGAAAACGTCGCGTCTTTGGGCTTCAGCGTAGGGCCTATGTACGCCATTATGCTTTAATGTAGGAAAATATAGCGAGATGAAAGCGGTTATGTTGAGCGACATGTATATTTAATTGTGGTCGATGTCAGTGCAATTGAAAATATACCGAAATAGCATGAATATATGCCACTCGTTTGTTTAGCTCAGTTAGCTGTTAGCTCACATTCCATGACAGCATGACGTTAATTTTTAGAAAGTTATTGACTAAGTTATGTTTAAAAACATCCATTATCTGTAACCTATTAAATGTGTTCTATGGCTAGTCTTGGGTTTTGCTTTATTTTAATTATTATTTGACAATTGAAAAAGGAAAGAGTTTGTAAGTTGTGAGTGAGGCGTGCTAATAACGTTAACAGCTTTAGCTAACATTTGCGGAACATCCTGTTATTTGAGGAGATTGACATTAGACATAACTTGGTTATAATTTGGTTACATTTTGTTCTTGATTATGAGCCTAATTCCATTATTTAATCCCAGTATTGTATGTTTGAATGTAGTTGCAGTATTTCATAACACTAACACATATGTAAACGTAGGTCTAGTTGTGATACCCAAGTGTACCTCTAGAGTGCAGCAGGAGTTTTGAGTGTTACGCTGCACTTTGTTGTACGCAATACGCCTGTTTTACTGGCACTTCAAGTTGAGATATAAGAGTTGTTGATTTCATTCAATGTGCTTTAAATCTCTAAAGTGTTAGTTGGTCATCAGCCCTGTTTGTACCCCCGTCATTCTCCATGAATGCTTTGTGCAGTATTTATTTCATATAGCAGTGCAGCAACATGTCTTTTTAAAAAATCTGAAGCACAGAATGGTCAATTACTACAAACAGGATCCTTGTTCTTCCTGTAAGTTGCTTCAAAAGCTAGATGAAATCAAAAACTTGTGTGTGCATGTCTGTGGTATCTAAAATGTTTTTGTTCTGGATGGTGTAGCAGGTTTTAAAGAAGAAATTATATGTATGTTTTGTTTTGCCTCAAATGACTGGATTTATGCAGTTGTTTTAATCATGAAAACTATAATTAACTTCTGGACAGATATTCTTAAAACATTATGAAATGTTTTTCATCAAGTTGACAAAAGCTCATGTACTGTATTTGCACCAATTGCAGTGTAGTCTATTTGGTTGTTGCTAATACCATCATTGTAGCATGACAGCTGGATGAAAATGCATTTTGTTTTATTTAAGTGTTTTAAAACACAATTTAATTGCCATAGAAATACAGCTGTGTGTAGTATCTTTTTTCAGCTGCAACTGTGGCTAGGGGTTCTTCCTGTTTTTCTCGTTATAGGTTTGTGTCTCCGCTTATTGCATGTGCATGTGAAATATTTCACTTAAATTTAGCACTAAATGGCAAATTGATTTCATGGGTAAAAAAAGTGCTATTGAAAGCTCAACTGTAGTTTCATTTGGAAAAAGAAATGCGTATTAAACTAAGGAATTTGCAAAACAAATATGCTTTGTATTATATATTGTTTGGGATATGGGATGTGTCAAAGAGAAATAAAAAAAAGTGATGAAAGAAGGATGTCCTCCTTTGACATGTTGTTTTGCTACATGCCTGCAAGCAAGAGCTTGTCTCATATTTTGCACGCCATAACACGCCTATGCAGCTTGAGTTTCTGGTTCTGAGAAATGACAGGGTTTAATTAAAGTCCTAAAATTAAACTCCCATTGTATGTTAAAATGCTTTAATAATCCTTCAACTACAAACACATTTATATGCTGCTTTTTTTTGTCCAGACATGTACAAACTTTAGCCACAGTTTAAAAAAAAAAATTATCCAAGTTCCTAATTCAAGTTCCTCCATTTGTAAGGGTTTAACTGTCATGCTTTGTGTTAGGACATGTTGTTCTCTTATTATTTAAAACTTGTTTGAACTCAATGAGGCCATAGAGGTGCTTTATTTATTTACAGTCAACATCAGCTGTTTTTATAGCTGTTTAGAAGGATATTAACTGGTTAAATGTTTTCACCAAAATGTGGATTATGTATTACTGATTTGAACAGTTTTCTGCCATATAATGTTAGGTTAAGTTCGAATCATATTATGTTAGAAATATGCCATATACTTCTACCTTAATTTCATACTTTGTTTTAAAGAATCATATTTTTATTTCCCCAAAAATAGCTGAAATATTTGATATGGCACTAATGTTCCTAACTTGTTGATATCCAAACCTAGGCAAAGTAACTAAAACTATTGAAAAACCCCAGATGAAAGAGGAGTATTGTAATGGATCATCGGTCTGAAAGGATTGTTTAATGTGTGTGCATAGTTTGGTATCAAATGATCTCTAAACAAACGTTGACTCCCTTTTTCAACAAACTAAGAAAAGATAATACACAAGTTTTAAAATTGTGTTGGTCAAAAAAAGAAACTAAATGAAATTGTGCTTTTTAGATGCTTATCACGCAGTTATACTTTCAGTTCTTGTATAAGATCTTATGCAACCATCACATGGCTCAACGTGACTTGCAACATGACCTTGTTTTTTATATAAACACCATAATAACAAATGTTCACACAAAGTAAAACGTAAGGAACAATTTCCTCATCCTCCAATTGTTCAATTGTTTTATTTCTATGTAAATAAAACAATGCTAGTCAAAGGTTACCAACAACAGTAGTGTAATTGACAACTTTCTTCACAGTCCTTTTCTTTGCGTTAAGCAGAACAAAGTTTAAATATATTTGGAGGTTATGTAAATGACAAAATTTTCATATGTATCTTAAATTTTCATGGCATTTACATATGTGCCAATGGAAAAATGAAAGTCAGCTACAAAGGTTTCTGTATGCAACTGAGGTAGTATTTCACAGCATGTCTTAGAGTCGTCACAGTATTACAATTTTTTTTTTAAATGTCAGAAAAGGGTTTTTCTAATGTTCGTGATGTTACACAAAACATTTTGTCTAAACTGTTTTCAAAAACTCCACAATGAGTTGAATTTTATATTCATAATAGTAAAATACTCTATCACTTTTATTTCGTGTCTGGGAAAGTTTCAATGATACCAAAGCAAAAGGACAATCCACCGCACAAATGTAAATTCACACACCCTTAAATTGTTCCAAATCTTTATTTTCTCTACTGAACTTGGAAGTACATTATTTGCTTTTATGCTTTTGACCAGGGAGTTGATGCTTCTCAGAAAAGGAAGTAAACGTGAAGTCATCAACAGTCTGGTAACCAATATTCTTTAAAACTGTTTCTTTTGTGTTTGACAGAAGGAAGTAGCTCAAACAAGTTTGGAAAGGGGGTAGGTTGAATATATCAGTTGTTTAAATAAAAATTCCATCTTCCACATTATCAGGGAAACTATGCAAATATCTTACCTGTTTAACCGATTTACATGAAACAGGGTGTCTGTGCGGTCTTAAGACTTAATGTCTTAAATTTCAAAAAACAAATTTTAGGCCTTAAAAGTCTAGTCCCCCTAACATCAAGAAGGTTGCTGGGTCATTTGGCATTTCTTTTTGTTGTTTGCATGTTCTCCCCATGTTTTAGTGGGTTTTCCCCGGGTGCTCCGGTTTCCCCCACAAGTCCAAAGACGTGCTACAGGTGAATTGGGTAGGCTAAACTGTCTGTAGTGTATGTGTGTGCATTGAGTTATAGGGGTTTCCCAGAGATGGGTTGTTGCTTGAAGGGCATGTGTTGCGTAAAACATATGCTGGGTGAGTTGGCGGTTCATTCCGCTGTGGCGACCCCAGATTAATTACAGACCAAGCCGAAAAGAGCACGAATGAATGAAAACTCTTCATAGAAATATTGTCTTGTAGGTCTTAAATCATTTTAAACAGGTCTTTTCCTTTGTTCATATAAAGCTACCCAATCAATTCAACACCCATCCAAACACCAACAAATAAAACTTTTAGCAAAACTCTATTCATAGTTATTACTAAAACAGATTGTTGTTCATACATTTAGTTTATTATATATATATATGTTAGTTAGTTGGTATACATAAGTTGGTATGTATACAACTAAGGTCTGCTTGTTTTGACATGTTATTTTAAATATGGGGCAAGTAAAAATAAATTCTGCTGGGCCATTAAAACATCCTAGCTTTAAGCCCTATAAGCCTAAAATTTAATTCTTGATTGTCTTAAAAGGTCTTAAAGTTTTAAATTTGACTTAGTGAAACCTGCAGAAACCTTAATGAAACTGTAAACACTTAAAATAATGACACACTGTCTAAACATTCTCATGACTATCATGAGGTCTTGGTAATGTGGAATTTTTTTTATTCATTCTTTACATTACACATCACATGTTACTTGATAAACATTGACACATTCATAGATGCTGTAAAAAAGTGTTCTATTTACTAAGCATGGCAGATTAGTGTGAGAGAGCAGTGCCATTAACGCTCCCAACTGCAAGGCGAGATTTTTGTGTGTGATCTGCTGATGATATGCAAATTAAAGCAGGCGCAGCAGATAATGACGAGGTTGGTATAATTTAACAACGCTGATGCAGAATAGGTTAAGACATGCATTTTGGGTGTTAAATAATGGTATAAACGCCATTCAGTTGACTACTGCCAATTAATGTTCTACTCCTGAATTTTCTGTGTGAAATGCAAATAGATCAGATGGCAAAAAATGCCTGTTCACAGCTTTTTAGCACTAATGTTTCACTTGGTGTCTTTAGTAAATCTTGACGTAATACTGAAAGAGCGTAAGATTATGAACCTTGGACAAAAAGTTGATCTTTGTTCCTTAAAAGGAAAAAAAAGAAAAAAGAAAAGGAAAACTACTGTAGCTTGATTTGCAAGCCCTGTCCTACCCTAATTTATTACGAAGTTCGGGAGCTTTCACTTTGTATTCCTTGTAAATGAAACTCAGAGTTTCTGGGAAAAAAAACAATGCTATAGCCTATACTTTACAAAAAGTCAACATATGAGCCTTGAGGTTCATTGTCAATGTCTTTCATCACATGCAGCGTGCGCGCACATGAACTGCGTAAGACTGAGGACCTAAATCATAATCATAATTAAGACTAAATCTTTAAACTATGACTTCTATTAAAATGTTGACAGAGGTTTTGTAATATAATACTAACAGCGGAGCATTAACTAAATGCATATTTTCCATAGAGCAATCTATTTAAGGTAGCCTAATATCTTTAGTTGACAGAACATGAAAAAACATGATTGGACAAACAGCCTATGCTGGCTCTTAAAAAGGATTCAGTCAGTGTTTTCGTTTTGTAATCTAAATTTGTCATTTTAAGTGAAAAAGATCTCGAGCAAGATTTATTTTTATTCTTTTTGTTTAGTTTATTCTGTTTTTCTATGCTGCTGAAAACACTGCAAGTATGTGAAGATGCTGTAGCCTATGCTGTTCGCATGCTAAAATAAATCAGTATTTTAAAATGCAATATTTAATGTGTCACACAAAATAGGCACGTCAAATATTTAAAAAAAAATAATAATATTTTAATATTAATTTGTTAATGGTTAATATTCTGTTAACGAGCGGCAGTTGTCGGTTGGCAAAAATTAACCAAAATGAGCATCCATACCGCAGTACTTGTTCATGACGGCCTTGGTGCATCCGAAAAGTATTCATAGTGTTTCACTTTTTCCACATTTTTTTTTTATGTTACAGCCTTATTCCAAAAATGGATTAAAATTCTTTTATTTCCTCAATTCTACACACAACACCCCATAATGACAATGTGAAAGTTTTTTCTTTTGAAATTGTTGTAAGTTTATTAAAAATATAAAAACCTGAAAAATCACATGTAGTATTCACAGCCTTTGCTCAGTACTTTGTTGATGCACCTTTGGCCGCAATTACAGCCTTAAGTCTTCTTTGAATATGATTCCACAAGCTTGGCACACCTGTCTTTTGGAATTTTTGCCCATTCTTGTTGTGAAGCCACTCCATTGATATCTTGGCGGTGTGCTTTGGGTCATTGTCCTGCTGGAAGATGAACTGTCACCCCAGTCTGAGGTCAAGAGCACTCTGAAGCAGGTTTTAACTCAGGATGTCTCTGTACATTGCAGCATTCATATTTCCCTCTATCCTGACTAGTCTTCCACTTCCTGCTGCTGAAAAACATCCTGACAGCATGATGTTGCCACCACCATGCTTCACTGTAGGGATTGTAGCCTGGTGATGAGTGGTTCCTGGTTTTCTCCAAACATAATGCCTGGCATTCATTACAAAGAGTTCAATTTTAGTCTCATCAGACCAGGGAATTTTGTTTCTTTATGGTCTGAGAGTCCTTCAGATGCCTTTTGGCAAATTCCAGGCAGGCAGTGGCTTCCGTTTGGCGACTCTATCTTACAGGCCTGATTGGTGGATTGCTGCACAGATGGTTGTCATGGTTCTCCTCTCTCCACAGAAGAATGCTCAGCTTAGATGACCGGCCAGCTCTAGGAAGAGTCCTGGTGGTTCCAAACATCTTCCACTTACGGATGATGGAGGCCACTGTGCTCATTGGAACTTTCAGTGCAGCAGAAATCTTTTCTGTAACCTTACCCAGCCTTGTGCCTTGAGACAATCCTGTCTCGGATGTCTACTGACAATTCCTTTGTCTTCAAAGCTGCCCAGACAGCATCATGGGGAAACTAACAAACCCTGTGGATCATGGAAACAAACCATTATGACTCGTCACAACCACCTAAAAATTGGGGGCTATGCGCTGTCTCACAGCTTGGCAGGTTTGTCCTTATGTCTTGACATCGGAAAGCATGTGCAGTCATGAATAATTAATAAGCAGGGTCTTCTATAAGTAAACTCAGTGAGCAACCGACACATCATCACTGGACGGGCAGTTGCTTTGATCCCATCCCAATAATGATTTTAAACTCAGAAGATGAAATTGGCTGACAAAAGCTCAAAATGATCCAGTTTTCCCCACAATTGTAGCTGATAGGTGCTAACGTTGTCTTGATTGCTTAAATCTCAAAAAAAGTATTCAACGATTTCTTGAAATATTTAAGTGTAAGTGCTGGTCTTATTTCCTTTTATGATAAGAAATAGATTTATTATAAATTTATAATTTAAATATGATTTTTATAAAATGCATGCATTTTATATTAATGCATATGATCACATAACATCACACCAATGCATGCAATGTTCCTTGAAAAGGGATAGTTCACCCTAAAATTAATGTTATTCACTCTTTATTCTCTTAAGTGTTTTTTCTTATTTTTTTTATACAAAAGAAGATATTTTGAATGTTAGAAACCAGTAACTATTGATTTCCTTAGCAAACACTGTGAAGTCAATTAACTGATTCCATTTTTCAAAATATCTTGTGTTTAACAGAAGGAAGAAACTCAAACAGGTTTGTTACAGTTGAAGAGTGAGTAAATCATGATTTTATTTAAATTCAGTTTTGTGTGAACTGTCCCTTTAAAGTTAGGTTTTATAAAGTAAAGAGAAATGATTAATGGAAACAACATTATATTTAGGAACCATAAATAAGAATGGAATTTTTAAGAGAAATGCATTCTTTCCCTTTATAGCAAGAAATGATAAGCATAAAGTCACTTGTTATCTGAAAGACCTCATGTTCCAGGAAGCCTGATCTGAAACCCTGCCCAACGGCTTTACATGAAACGAAACCACAGATGGTAAGTATGAGGCGTATTTTAATTCATTATCAACTTGTTTTATTATGCACTGACTCAAATGCATTCTGTAAAGCTGCTTTTGAAATATATATTTTGAAATGCACTATACATGTTGGACAAAATTTGCTAAAAAGGGCAGACATGCATGAGAGAGCAGTCATTTAAAAGTTCTCACATGAATTGGAAAGTTTTGTGAGGGATTTTGCTCACAATTTGCTAAATTAAAGCAGATGCAGCTCATTTTAAATTCTGACACAGTTTTTAAACTTAACAACAAGCATTAAAAGCCAATGATAAGGTGCGTTTCGTTTCTTGCAAAACAGGTTATGTGCAGTATGGTAGCTATCAAATTATGTTGATATTTGAAACCACCAAAACAAACACGCCCATGTTTGTTCAAGACCTTGTTCCTGATATATCTCCACATGCAGGCACGTGCGGGGTGGGGAGCTTTGTGTTCTTGAGCCCCTGCCCTTTTTTCTGCTTAAGAGAAAGTGCCCTTTATCCTGGGGATAATAAATATTTTTAAATACTAATAATAATATAATATATGTATAAGTTAATGTGTGTTCTATTTAAGGACAACTTTCCCTGTAACCAATTAAAAAAATAAACAAATAAAAGAAACTGTAAAGTGTATCTTGGTTTTAATCTACCCGCTCCACGCGAACCTCGAACCGATGATTTGGAAAGTGAAACCATATGTGAGGCGAACGCCCTAATGAGGACGCTATTTACATTATAACTCCGTCTTAACAAGTAAGGTGTCAACAGTGGAGAAACGTCTATCAGCGCTTATGCACTGCGCCTGAGGTTACAGTTTGGCCCATACACACACTGCAGACGGAGTGTGCGTAAAACAGCTGTTGTAGCTGACCTCTGTAATGGCAGCACGATATGATCGTCAGAACCGCCAATGTTAATTCATTCGTCATTCATTTATTGTATGGAGGTGAGTGACGGTTGACAAAAGACTACCCGAGGCTCAAATTTAACGTCAGCTCATTATCCAAAAGTTAAAGAGCAAATAGGCTATTTTGTCTTGCTAACATATTCCTTGGACAACCATGTAATAAGTTAGCTAAAGTTTAGCCAGGGCAATATTATAGGCATACAGGATATTAGCTGAGACTAATGTAATAGAGAAACGACAGCTGGATAGTGTAAATATTCCCCTCTCGTTTTTGCAGTCATTTATTCAGAACATACAAATGTTAATTGAAGCTATAAAAATATGTACATGTTGGCTAGCTATGGAAGTCAGGGGCTATCAGTGTGTTCTACATTCTTCAAAATATTTTATTATTTTGTTTAACAGAAAAAAAACTCAAACAAAAATAATAGATTGAAAAGGGTTAGGTCACCCAAACATGAACATTTACTCATCCTTAAGTGGTTCCAAATCTTTGTTTCTTTATTTTGTAGAACACCAAAGAATTACAGATTAAAGAAGATAGTTTAAAGAAAGCTATAAACCTGAAATCATTGACTTCCAGAGTAGAAAAAACAAATATGAAAGTCAATGGTTACAGGTTTTCTGCTTTCTTCAAAATATTATTTTGTGTGTTCAACAGAAGAAAAGGTGAAATAGGTGTGGAGCAAGTACAAGGTGAATAAATAATGACAGAATTTTCATTTTTGAATGAACTGTCCTTTTAAGGGTGAGCATATGGTGTATTTAGGGTGAAATATCTTTTAATATATTTTATTTATTAAAGTACAATTATTATTTAATAAAAAGTGCCCTTTTTTTCCTTAAAATGTCTCTGCACGTCCCTGTCTCTCCAGGTTATAAGCATGCCCCTTATCTGCTGATTGTCTGTGATTTTTGTGTTTTTATACTCTGTCCAACACTGGTCAAAAGCTTTTTCAATTATTGCTTAGTGCAAATTTGAGGCATGTTTTAATGAGTTTTACCAGTGAATTGAAAAATGTTATCCATAATTATTCTGTGCAGTGGTAAGCTCCAACCAAAAAAAAAAAAAGGTGAAACAATACTTCTTCTGTGGACTGTTATTCATTGTCAATTTAACAAAAAAAAGCAATAAAGCAATAGCTAAAAATTACTGGATATGTCAAAATGATAAATTTTTGTAGAATGTAAAACAAACAAATGAAAAAACAACATCGAGATTTGGTCTTTTAAAAATAATATTTATTAAACACATATTTACAAGTATATTTGTACACATTATAAAAGCATTCATAGAATGCACATTAAAATTAAAAGTATGCCTGTATAAAAGTTGAGACAAATTATAAAAACATACCTGGAGTACATTTATTTTGTTACATAGAACTGAAATAAATTCTTTTGGAAATTGTAGTATGTTAAGAGTTAAACACATCCTGCTATTTACATGGTCAATATTAACAGATGCTGTACATAAAATGTTGCTTGACCTGCATTTGCTTAAATTTATGTGTAAATGTATATCTTTTCTGTGTTGATTTCTGAAAGTGTGCTTAACTGACATTATTTTCACTCCTCTGGGTTTAACATTTAGTTTCTGATTTTCATTTTTTATATGAGGTTTTAAAATTGATTGTGAAACATTAAAAATAAAGTCATTCAATTCACAATTAGACTTTGTTAATCTGTGTATCTGTGTTGAGCTGTTTAAATTCTGGCTTATCATTTTTACTTTTTGTTTTCTGGATGTACACAACAACAGCCAGCAGTAAGACCACAAGTTGTAATAAACAGGCTGCAACAAAAACACCCCGTTTCCTGTAACCTGTAGGCAGACTGGATTCAGTTTGCAGATGATCTGGAGAGTGAAAGGTATTTAGTAAAGATTCTGAATAAGCAAACAAATAGCTTAAATGCTTCCAATTTATTAAGTCACATATCTTGTGTGGGGATCCCTGATAAAGAAGGGAGTAAGCCAAAGTGAGTGTATACCTTGTAGTGACTTTCCTTGAGTTGTAGGGCTTCTTGTTGATTGTTCTGTGTGAAGAAAAAAGTCCAATGAGGCTCTCTTTATTCATAGATTTTAATCTTAATTAAGAAACTAAATTCAGAGAAAACAAGAGTAAAAAAGTTCTTTAACAAACCTGTGGCTGGTTTTTGTTTATTGCAGTGTTTTGAGGCTATGTAAAGATATTATTGTTATTGTTTCACTTTTCTCTTTAAAGATTATTAAACATATTCATTTTATATATAGAAACAAATTATTCATGTTTAAACTGAGTAATTTACCTTTGACAAACAGCATAACATTGCAGCTTGGTTTTCCATTGATGCAAAGAATATATCGTCCTTGATCTGACTGAGAACATTCTTCAATGAAAAGGGAGAAATCATCATTCAGCTTTATGGTCCTGTTTCTGAAAGTGTTTCCTGTTTTGCTGTCTCCTTGATTGTTCCAGATCACCCTTTCGCCTGAACTCTTCTTCCAAAGTGCGGTTACTTCGTCCTTGGTGAGATTGTTTGTTTTCAGACAGGACAAATTAATTTGATCACCCTCACACTTTACTGTGGGACCTTTATACAAAACAGAGCTTTCATTATTTATTAGGAACAATAAATGTAACCTGATATAGTTTATAAATTCGTAATTTTCAAGAAACACCCATTATTTGTGTATTAAGTGCTTACTCTTATTCGCTGTGCTGATAGGAATCAGCAGGATGATGAGTGAGATGCTTGATAATCTGCAGATAAAATGTGGAATTGTAAGTGCATTTATTAGGGTAGACTGAGTACATTTGAGACATGGGTACAGTTAAAACAACTTGTGTCCACAGAAACGTTTTGCAGTAATTTTTGCTCTATCATGTGTATTGACATTCTCTTTTATTGTGAGAAATTTGAAAGGTGTGTGTCCTTCCACTGAGATACTGGAAAGTTTTTTTGCAGGGTAAAATTTTCATTACACAATGTCCCTTCCACAATGAATATGGTTAAGATCTTTTCATGACTGTTAAACTTAAAAAATGTCAATGTTAAAAATGTATATTATTGCAAACGTTACATTGTGCTCTAAATAGACATAGTTTATGACATTGTCCTATGCCTATGTCCTATGTTTTTTTTTTTATAATCTAGAGAAACATGCAAGCATGTCGGAAAGGTACGATTGAGACACTCCCTCAACTGTACCCAGATTAGTGTCCTGTTGTTTCATATGCTGTTTAGTTGTATTGTGAGATAATAATAGGATACAAGTCATGTTTAAACATGTCATGGAACTATACAAGATGATAAGGTGGCTATACATTCAAAACACCACGTTGTTATATGCAGTAAGTTAAATAATAGAAAATTAAATAAATATGTACTGTATAGATTGTGTGTGTAAATGTATTACCAGTACACTTACTATTATAGGCATAGGGGTAGGCTTATAGAATAAACAGTTATATATGGGGAGAAAAATACTGACTAAATATAATGAAAAAAACGAAAGAGTTATTTTTACTGTAATGTTTACATTTTGCTATATATCTTTTTTCCCTATATCGAATCTGAATTAAAGCAAATAAATCTTAATTATTATAACCCTAAATTTTTATGTTTGTAACACATATTTAGCCAGCTTTAGTGCATTAATAAATGGTGTCCCATGATAGTGTTTCAACTGTACTCTATATGGATATAGTTGTGACAAAAAAATGCACCTTATGTTTATGAGCTAATTGTGGAAAATAGAAACTACTTATGGCTGTTGTCAATTTGTTATATTTTAGTGCCCAATCAAAAGAAAGATCACGTAAAAATTCACTAAAATTCAGTTTCTAGTTTGTGTAGTAGTGATATAAAAAAGCAAAAAGTGTCTCTACTGTAGGCTGCTCAGTCTGTATAGAGCAGTTAATTTAACATTTATATAAAGGGAAAATTTGCGTGTTCTGAAATTGTCGCTAAATTTCAAATCACTCGCAATTTAAAAATATCAGGAGTAATAATCTATTTTCTTAAATGAAATATTTAATTATATAATTGCATATAAGGCATATTATTATATCATCTCATTTACATCAATTTAATTTCAGTATTCACTGGGGTTTCACTAGTTTTAATAAAATTTATTTTATTTAGTTTAATAAACACGTTTTGTATTAATTAATTGTCTTGTTCTTTTACTAGGCTATTGCTCAGTTTGAGTATCGATCAAAACATCGGAGCGTCGAGCTCGTCTGATATTCTTTTCAGAGTACTCACTGCATTTCGTGGTGTCATAAGTTCAGGTGTCTCCTCCCCTGTGCTCGCGTAGGTACGACCAGATTTGCGCATAGATCTCTGAGTTTTACTTTTGCTTGGCGCCGCAACGCGCACCTTTTATACTTGACGCGTTTGCCTCGCCTGCTTTTGAGTGACTGCCAGCTGTTAGATCTCCATCTGCGGGCTGGCTGCAGTACAAGTCACAAAGCCCGCCTCCTCCATATAAAGCAAAGAAGACTTGAGCTGCTGCCGGGTTTTAGGAGTCATCAGCTAATTACATCGACAGAACCAAAACGCATAACGCAAAGCAGAAAAAAGGTATTTCTAGAAGGTAAATGATTAGAGGCTAGACGATTATCTACAGCTAACAAAGCAACAGAATTACTGTATATGGTACATTTAACAACGTTAAGTTTAACAATAATGAAAGGATCGTAACCTATTCATTGTGGAAGGGACATTGTGAAATGAAAATTATACCTTGCAAGAAAAAAAAACAAACTTACTGTTCTTCCACTCCTTACTATCTTCGGAGTGGAAGAACACCCACTTTTTAAAATTCTCACAATAAAAGAGAACGCTAATACGCAAAATCGATCTACAGGTTATTTAGTGCAATAACACATTCTTAAGTTTGCAATGTCCTGTGTGGGAACAAAAGTAACACTGCCATGTCCCACCGCTAATAGCCATACTTTATTTTTCACTTCCACATTAGAGTTTTTAAGTGTTTTGATTCAGATGTTTTATCCAATTAATGTATATTGCCAATAATAATAACAACAAAATATTCAAAAAAAATTTTAACAAAATGTCAACATTTTGCATTGTTGGGTTACTTTTTAAACATTTATTGGAACAAAAATTTGAAATGAAAATGCTGTTTAATATTTTTTTTGCAAAAATAAAGGACAAAATATGTTTGCTGTTAACATTATAAAAATATATTTCTGTCTAAAATATTAATGTGCACTTTGTTATTTTCCTTTTATTACCTTGTGCAAAACTCACAAGATACAGTTGTTGCATTAAAGCAGGGTTGTGCAGTGCTGTAGCATTTTATGAGTTGTATATGAGCTTTTAAACTTTTTTTGAATCACAGAATATTCCCAAATACAACACAAAACATTTCAAGAAACATCCCTTGCTTCGTCAGCTCAAAGTAAATAGATATGCAATAAACAATCAATAAATATATCACAATAAGCATTTAGGCAATAACTGCATATACTGTAGTCTTTGTCAAAACTGACTGGAACACTGATCAGTTGATTGAAACTACTGTACCTGTGCATTTCAATGGAAAAATGAACACCTTCCAGCCAATTAGAATAAAAAAAATTCAATAGACCGTGGAATATACACACACATATATATATATATATATATATATATATATATATATATATATATATATCTCACAGCAATTCGTAACTTTTTATTTAGTGGTTAATTCGTATGAATTCGTACAATCTAATTCGTACATTTCAGTACGATTTGCTCATCAACCAATGACCAATGTTTAGGGGTGGGGTTAGGTGCCACGCCTCCTTTTTTAAATCGTACATTTTCGTACGACTGAACGAATTCGTACAAATTAGCCATTAAACTGCCAAAACGTAAAATACTTACGTTTTCTTGTGAGATCAGGCTGGTCCATCCTATCCAGCCACACCAGTTCAAACAACGAATCGGGAATACTGTTCTGTAGCCAAGTTTTTGTTAGCACCATAATGCCGGCTTTGCAGTACTCGTAACACACCCGGGCATTAACACGCAGCTCATCCATTTTCTGTTTTAATGAGCGTATATTCCCCATAATAATCGACGGAAGTGGTGGCCTGTTACCTAATTTTCTTACTTGCTGTAGTATTCCACCTCTTCTGCCTCTCTTCCGTATATGTTTCCGGCGTAATAGCTGCTCTTTCTCAGCAACATTAAGATCAACTGCCGCGATGGTGTCAATTACACAGAGAGATATTTTTGAAAGGCATGGCATAAATTGCTATATCTATATGCTAATGACTCTCAAATCTACTTCCCCATAAAATCTGGGGATCAGTCCTCCATTCAGGCATTGTTTAATTGTTTGGCTGATGTAAAGTGTTGGTTAGCGAATAACTTTGTCCAACTGAATGAGGACAATTTGAATTTATTGTTCAAATTTATTGTGAATTTATTGTTTTTGGTCAGAAAGGTTCAGATTCTATTGGCAATCTGTCATTGCTTCCTGGAAAAATACATTCCTCTGTAAAAAGTGTTGGTGTTATTTTTGACTCTGAACTTAAATTTGATCGCCAAATTTATGCGGTTGTCAAAAATAGTTTTTTTTTTTCAACGATATATTGCCAAGCTGTAGTCTGTCCTCACTTTCAGTGACTTGGAAAAGGTTGTTCATGCCTTCATCTCTTCTCATCAGGATTATTGCAATGCTTTGTATCTGGGTGTGAGTCAGGCCTCTCTCTCTCGTCTGCAGCTGGTCCAGAACTCAGCTGCCAGGCATTTAACAGGCACAAAAAAGGAGAGCACATCACACCTGTACTGGTTTCCTTACACTGGCTGCAAATCCAGTTTAGATTTCAGTACAAAGTGCTGCTGTATGTTTTTAAATCCCTCCATGGCCTGGCCTCTCAGTATATTTCTGAGCTCATTAATATACACCAACCGGTGAGATCTCTTCGCTCCAAGGATCAACTCTATTTGACTGTTTGACAGTCGCGCTTGAAATGTCGAGGTGATCGAGCCTTTTCAGTGGCAGTTCCAAGACTTTGGAACGATCTTCCACTCTCCGTAAGAACAGCTCCAACCTTAGAGTCTTTCCAAATGTCACTGAAAACTCACTTATTTTCTTTAGCTTTTAATCATGTGTTGTGAGTTTATGTAGGTTTGCAGGTGTTTTATGTGTTTTTTATGTACAGCACTTTGGTACCCATTGTGGTTTGTTGAAAGTGCTATAGAAATAAACTGAGTTGAGATAGCAGTACAACCCTGGAATAAGAGAGTGGTGGCAGACTTTCATCTGCCACATTCCTTGGCTTCGCACAGCATCCGAGACCGAGTGTAATCAGCCAGAGAAAAATAAACAGCAATTCTCGTTGACCAGGCTGACATAGTACAGATAAAAAAAAATCAACTACTTGGATTGTCTTGAGGCACAAGGCTGGGGAAGGTTAGGTTTGGGAGGTTTGGGATTGCCAAAAGGCATCTGAAGGACTCTCAGGCCCCATTTACACTAATACGTTTTAGTTTTTAAAACATTTCATTTAGAATGAAGATGATCCACATCCACACTAGTGTGTCACTACACATATCACGTGACCACACACACGCTGCATCCAGGCAGTCAGTGGTGCTCTGAGAACAGAACCCCGGCGAGAGCTGTGCAAGTCGAACAGTTCGTCAAGGACCTATGGCTGGATCTAATCTCACTATATTTGTTAAACATGATATTTAATTCATCTTGTTGTATATATCTAATGACATATTACCCGATTTTGGTCTTTTGAATCTGTTTCTATCAGGTTACATGCTTTGGCTGAGTTTTACACTGATTCTGCTCATTTGATTGATTGCTTACCTTTGTTTGCTATATTGTGTATAAACTTTCCGTATGTTATACTTTTATAATGGCCATTATTGATCATTAAAACTGATATTAAGCAAAAGCGAGAGTATGTTTCGTTTTGTCAATGAAAATGAAAGGAGGCAGTAATGTTAGGCTCCGTTTTGTTATAAACATGCATACAGTGAAGATGATGGTCATGTATATGCAGCTAAACAATGCCTCAACATTTTGAGTGTCTGTTAAGTTGTTAATATCAAACAAAAATAGGCAGTTCCTTATATCATGTTTTCATTTCATTGTTAAGATATTGAAACAGCATAGGGTGATGCGGTTGATGTACAAAGTAAACTACATTGTTCCCTTTGAAGATTTACCTGACGTGTCCTTGTGAGTTTGTTTACCATATAAAAAATTGCGAAAGTCTGAACTTAAAAGGAGAGGATGCAAGACTGAACTTTGTGTGTATAGGCTACTTAATATTGAGGGAAAAGCCCCAATCAGATAGGCGAATGTCTGCAACCACGCCTCCATTTTCAGATGTCTTTTTGTTCCCCCATCCACACTATCAAAGAGTAGCAGCATTTTAAAATGAAAATGGCCTCTCCAATGTTTCCAAAACGCTTCGTTTTCGGTGCTTGAAAACTCCATGGTAGTGTGGACGGAAGGTGTAACCGTAGCAAAACGTATGCATTTTAAAACAAAAACGTATTTGTCTAAACGGGGCCTCAGACCATACGAAACAAAATTCTGTGGTCTGATGAGACTAAAATTGAACTCTTTGGAGTGAATGCCAGGTGTTGCATTGGGATAAAACAGGCACCGCTCATCACCAGGCTAATACCATCCAGCCTGATCTCACGAGAAAATGTAAGTATTTTACGTTTTGTCAGTTTAGTGGCTAATTCATACAAACTCGTACAGTTCAATTTAAAAAAAGGAGGTGTGGCACCCAACCCCACCCCTAAACCCAACCGTAATTGGGTGATGAGCAAATCGTACTAAATTGTACGAATTAGATTGTACAAATTCATACGAATTAGCCACTAAATCAAAAGTTACAAATTGCCGTGATATAGCGTACCATCCCTACAGTGAAGCGTGGTGGCAGCATCATGCTGTGGGGATGTTTTTCAGCAAACAAGAGGAATTTTTCAAGATTTTCAAGATGAATGCTGCAATGTACAAAAACATCGTGAACAAAAACCTGATTCAGAGTGCTCTTGACCTCAGACTGGGGCGACGGTTCATCTTCCAGCAGGACAATGACCCAAAGCACACCTCCAAAATATCGATGGAGGGGCATCACGACAACTCTAAATGTTCTTGAGTGGCCCAGCCAGAGCCCAGACCTAAATCCTATTGAACATCTCTGGAGAGATCTGAAAATGGCTGTACACTGTCACTTCTCATCGACCCTGATAGAGATTGAGCAGTTCTGCAAAGAGGAATGGCCAAAAAATCCCAAAGGCAGGTGTGCCAAGCTTGTGGCATCATATTCCACAAAAGGAATATCAAAGGTGCATCAACAAAGTATTGAGCAAAGGCTGTGAATACTTATGAACGTGATTTTTCAGGTTTTTTATTTTTAATAAATTTGCAACAGTTTCAAAAAATCTTTTTTCACATTTATCATTATGGGGTGTTGTGTGTAGAATTGAGGAAATAAAATATTTTAAATCCATTTTTGGAATAAGGCTAGCATTAAAAAAGTGGAAAAAGTGACGCTTACTTTCCAGATGCACTGTATGTTGATAGACAATACTGTTGTCATTTAGCATATGTGCAAACTTGATGTAATGCTGCCAGGTGACTTTACAGGCTAAATCACTGAAATATTTTGAAGTACTGAAACCAAACTTAAAGTGTGTGATCTAGACCTGACATTGGCCAAACTACATCAGTTTGAGCCACCTTCTGGGTAAAATTGACAAACAATTAATAAAAAGAAATCAAACAAAATTTTTCAAATGACATTTTAATAGTTTTGTCTAATGTCATGAGACTGGTCTTGAAGATTCCTTGTATCATACAGAGAACACTGATATAATTTATTCCCTAACCGACACAACTTCCTGTCCACCATGTTGAATTAGTTTGAAAATCTCCTATAGATCGTTAGCCCAATTTCCACCAAATTTGGCTCAGACCAAGTTAAAGGATTTTCCAGTTGCTCTGTGGCTTTTTGCCGAGCTCGTTTATGATGTGGCCGCTGGACTGCTTGGCCCCAATAATTGCTGCTTGCAGCTATTTACAGTTAAGTAAGAATTATTAGCCCTTCATTTATTATTTTTTATTCTTTTTAATATATTTCCCAAATGATGTTTAACAGAGCAAGAAATTTTTCATTTTCATAGTATGTCTGATAATAAAAATAAAGTCTTACTTGTTTTATTTCAGCAAGAATAAAAGCAGTTTACATTTTTTTAAAAACAATTTCAAGGTCAATATTATTAGCCACTTTAAGCTATAT
>CAIGQQ010034268.1:8165387-8194232 GCA_903798035.1 Danio albolineatus | reverse complement strand
GTAAATCATCAGTGAAAATCCATCTTTTTGACTCAAAATAGTTACAATTATTAATCAAATGAATACTTGCATATGCTATTCATGTTTATTTCAACAGAATAGTCCCAAAATATGGTATGGATTAATCCGAAATGTTTACCTTCATAGTCCAGTTTTGTGCATTGAGTTTGTTCAAGTTTGTATTCAGTGCAGCAGAAGAGCAGGAGATCATGTTCAGTGATGTTGAGCAGAAGCAGAGAGTGGGTGTTTGTGTCTGAACTGAGAGCTGTGATCCGTCCTGCATAACTTGGGTGAATATTAGTGGCATTTGGTTTAGATTGTTCCCCATCAGTATATTCAAGATTCAAAATTCTGATAAAGGTTTGGTTTCCATCAGTTATGATCCAGCTAATCTCTTTATCATCTTTAATGCTGCAGGAGAGTGTTGTGTTTCCTCCTGGGTGAACTTTCAAAGATGATCCTTCATTTAGAAATATTAAAACAACAATAAAACCTGAGGATTAAACAATGGCAATTATTACAACATAAACTGACTTTCTTTACCTGTTTATTTTTGACTAATTGCTGGGACAGATAAAAAGCAAATGAATATGCTACAATAGCATCATTCTTAGTAAAGCATAATTATTACAGTTATTAAAGTTTTAAATAGTAAAATATACAGTATCTATTACCTGCTTATCTGCTTGCAGTTTTTAAAAAAGTATTTTTTTCCTATAGTCTTATGTTGTCTAAATGAGCAATATTTAAAAACATCAATTGAATTTTGAAGTGTTTTAAATCACATGTATGTGTAAAATGATACAAAACAGCATAGACCAACTAATACTGATATTTGACCAATTTATGCACTTTTTTATATTTGGGTAATATTGGGTTTACCAGTAAAGTGAAAAAATCTAAAAACATTGCTCCAAATATAACTCCAAAGCTTTTTCAAGGAATGGTTCCAATCTCAGCCTCTTTTCTACCACCACATTTGCAGAAGCAACCATAAAAGCTAATGTTTTTTTCATTTGTTGCTAATTTCACAGAATAGCAGATGTTGCTAAATTATACGCTTCTATGATTATCCATATATGCAAGCAAAAGAAGACATGATGCCTTTAATATACTCACTCATCAACTCTGTCAACATCATTTTCTCAGAACTTCTTTCTCGGTAGTTGTAAGCAGAAATGAAATGAAAAGCTACTTGTGACCCTTTCCTGTTGGCTGTGTTTTTTTAAACTCATAGATACTCTTGGCTCACCAATAGAAAATAACCCTGCAGGAACAGACGCATGTGCATATATGTGAATTAATGTGTTTAGGTCTCTTTTATAACAGTCTTACTAACCATTAAAGTTGATTGTGCAATTTGTTGACAAAGAAGTTGTTGGGAAAAAGGAATATATATTTTTTTATTATTTGTGTCT
The DNA here is from genome assembly GCA_903798035.1 of Danio albolineatus. Lineage (NCBI taxonomy): Eukaryota > Metazoa > Chordata > Actinopteri > Cypriniformes > Danionidae > Danio > Danio albolineatus. The sequence continues at coordinate 8,192,814 of CAIGQQ010034268.1, read as the reverse complement.
CTTTTTCTTTTTATCAAACAATTATTTGTATTGGTCATTTAAAGGTCATATATTAACTGAAGTTTTTCTCGAGTCGGATGTTTAGCAAATTATTGAAGCATTTTTGCAGAAGTAGATAAACACTTGTTCAAAATTAAATTCAGCTCTGCAGAAACTTTCTGCCAGCAGAAATTTGTGGCGCACCTCCTGAATGTAACTTGGAATGCCTTGAGGAGAACAGAATTCCATGAATTGTATTATTCATTTGTATTTAATAAATTGTCACCATTTTTGACATTGAAGGAAAAAACACTCCTGAGCTTTTTTATTGACCACATCAATCAACCAACAGAAGAAGAAAAAAGTCTGAAACAATATGAAGTAAATGATTTAATTGTTGTTGTTTTTCAGTGTGTTGAGCTTGGGAAAACAACACATTCATGGACTTTAATATCAGATAATAAAATTTAAATAAAGCATTAGTTATATGATCCCTATTGTTAAAAAGAAATAATGTAAGTCAGATGACTTCTAATATGTTTAAAAGATAATTTGAAAGCATCCTAATGAGTTTATGAACCTCAATTTCTATTAAAATTCATTTGAAATGTAAAGACATTGCATTCATTTACATAGAGACCAATAATCTGATTTTAATGCGATTTAAGACAATACTCTGATTAACATTTTACCATGTAAACAGCATTTTTTATTTGCATTTTTTATTTATTTATTTTTAAAATTAATTTAAACTGATTAATGTCATAATCTAACTCGCAGAAATCAGATTAAGACATGTAACAGAAAGAAATTACAGAAGTTACAGACATGTAAACACCTTAATCAAACTATTACCTTTGTGTAGGATTTTTCACAGCATTTTGCGACAGGATAGTTTATACACACACAGCTGTTTGACACAGTTCTTTGCACCTACCGAGTCAGTGAAGGACCACAGACACCTGCATCGTGAAATGCAAAGTTTTTTTTCCCATACGAATCAAATTCCATTAAAACATCACTCTTCCAGCAGTTCATAGTTGCATCTAATATCTCGTTTGTCACAGGAAACGTGACGCAACGACGGTAATCGAATTATGTGCTATAACATCTAAAACGGAATCATGAAAGGAACATTCAAAAAGCAACTCATAAATACCTTGGTCATTGTATTGTCTTATTCAGATTAAGGCAAATAATTCGATTACTGATTTCCATGTAAACGAGCATGACTGAATTGCAATTTGAGTTCAAAGCAGAAATGGATCTCTTGGTTATTGGTTGTTGTGGTAAATCTCCAAGGTCAAATATAAAAGATTGTCAGAAAACCATAAGCTAAATCTAGCATGTAATTAAATATTTCAGTTAAAAAGATGATCCAAATGAATTAGTCACAGTAGGCAGCCACAAGGAGTTTATCACTGATTGCTGAATTATCATTGACAATGAATTAGTTTGTCTCAGATATCCACTTACTTGTTTTGACTCCTGCAGCATTTCCTGTAAAATTATGTTGGGTCTGCAAAGAAAAGTGAAAGCAATAACACATATTTATAACTTTGTTTATAACTGTCTGTGCTAAGAGACTCATACCAAATAATAAAATGACATCTTAGACACACTGCATTCTTTTCTTTATTATTATTATTTTTTTCATTGATTTAAAAGTGCATACATAACACACGTGGAAATGTGGTCTAGATGTTAAGCGTGCCCCTGAGTTCCTGTATCAGGAAATCCAGTTGTCTTTAAGACTAAAGTCTAGACTTCCGGAGAAAGCATTTAAATTACTGTGTTAACAGGGTGTAAACATCCTGAGGTCACATTTACCTTATGTAACATATTTTCTCTTTAGTGAATTTAAAATTAATTTAAATTTTAAAGATTCAAATATGTTAAAAAAATCTATATTATATCTAATCTCTGATTAATTAAATGTTTATACTGAATGTTTCTTCTTTTAGTCCCTGTGTACACCCTGAATGAAAAATTGTGTAAATTCCAAAAGGTTACACATACTGTAGGTCGATTGAGAACAAAACATTTCAGTGACAAGAAACATAATTTTTTTTTCATGGCGACACAGTGGGTCAGTGGCATTGTTGCCTCACAGCAAGGAGGTCGCTGGTTTGAGTCCCGGGTCAGTTGGCATTTCTTAGTGAGAGTTTGCATGTTCTCCTCATGTTGGCGTGGGTTTTCTCCCGGTGCTCCAGTTTCCACCACAGTCCAAAGACATGCGCTATAGTTGAACTGAATAAACTTAATTGGCTGTTGTGTGTAATTGTGAGAGCGTATGGGTGTTTCCCAGAACTGGGTTGCGGCTGGAAGGGCATCCGCTGTGTAAACCATATGCTGGATAAGATGGCAGTTCATTCCGCTGTGGAGACCTCTGATAAATAAAGGGACCAAGCTGAAGGAAAATGAATAAATGATTGAATATTTTTTCACTGACAAGTTGATAAAACAATAAAGGCTAATTCATATTGCCATAAAAGTTAGAGATTTTAAATGACGGTTTCCTGATGTTTTTTTTTAATAATTTTTTCTTTTTTTTCCCATACAGTAAAGGGCTGAACAGATGCATTTTAAAGCAAACTAGGTTTTTATTATTATTATCATCACATTATTGCATAAATCAATGATCCAAAACCACATAAAAAAATTTTTAATCACATACATACGGTGCAAACTCTAAAATCACTGTTAAAAGTCAGCATGAAACGGGAGTTAAATTGTTACATTTTTTTCTGCTATTGTGATGTACATCCACTTGAAACAGTTTCTGAAATGAGAAAAAACATGTACGGCAGTGTTTGATTTTGTCATTTGGGAACCAATTGGGTTATTGAAAGATGTTGCTAACACAATGGACGAAGATTTAATAATGGAGGAAAGCAGGGCATAAATAAAGAAAAGGCATTTCGAGGGGAATGTAGTATCTGATTAAAAGATACGAGGACAGATTCAATTTAATGATGTGTTTATGACTGTTATGATATGTCTGATATGTGCAAGTTGTTTATGAAACAATTTATGATTTACTAAAGGAATTGTGGGACAAAATATTAAAATGTTTGGGCTTTCAATATTAGGAAATAAACGCATGCAATTCAGATATGAACTACACCAATGGCAAGGGTTTGTATTAGAATCATGACTGCTAAGAAATAACTATGCTTTTTACATTTTTACCTTTAAACCACAACATTTAGGATTTTAAAAAGGTTACTCAGATGAATGTGTTTTTAACTACATCTGAAAGTGGTTAAATAGTGTTGTTCGATTGTGATCATACCTAAAGAGCATCGGGTGTAAACAAGACTTTACTTTTACTGAAACAAAAGTTTCTCAGGGCTGGAAATAAGAAGAACTAGATTAAATTACACTTTCTTCTTAATTTAGTTACGAAAATGTATGCATGTTAATCATAACTCATTAAACAGCCCAAAATTGTTTGCATGTTTATGGGGAATTTCTATACTTGAAATTATTCTTACACTATTGTGTGGATATTATTTCCCATAACCCTAACTGAAAATGTAGCTAAATCTGACAAAAACTCAGAAAAACACCCATTTTGCGACATACTGTACTGTATATTTTTTATGGCATTTATTTGAGATACGTTGGTATTTATTATACCACAGCAATAAAAGAAGAAAAGAAAGAACTTCTTTCAGACTTCTTTCAGATTGTTTGTTAATTGTTCTAGTCACTGATAATCTAACAAGTAGGGCACATGTCAATGTTGTTTAAGGGTCCTGCAAACCAAGACTTTCAATCCGAGTTCTTTGACGGAAAGAAATACAATAAAAACCACACATTTGTTAAGGAAGCCACACTTGAAGACCTGCATTAGCTGTGATGATAATACCATCATTGTGTGTCTTTCACTACAAACCACAGAGAAAATGTTCCTGACACAATTTACGAGTGAGTATGTTAAATTATATTGTATTGTGATGTGTTACATTTGTAAATTGCTTTGGAAACGCGTGTTATATTGTGAAAATGTAATGAAACACATTTTGGTAGATGATTATGTTTTTTTTTCTTCTTTTAAATTTTATAGTTGTTTTGTTGATTGTCGCTGAAGGATCATCATTGAAAGTTCACCCAGGAGGAAACACAACCCTCCCCTGCAGCATTAAAGATGATAAAGAGATTAACTGGATCATTACTGATGGAAACCAAACATTTATCAGAATTTTGAAACTTGAATATACTGATGGGGAACAATCTAAACCAAAAGCCACTAATATTCACCCAAGTTATGCAGAACGGATCACAGCTCTCAGTTCAGACACAAACACTCACTCTCTGTTCCTGCTCAACATCACTGAAGATGATCTTCTGCTCTTCTGCTGTACTGAATGCAGACTTGAACAAACTCACTGTACAAAACTGGACTATGTAGGTAGGGTCTTTCATATTACTCTATTAAACACATTTCAAGTTTCCCCTCCTTAGATTTTGACTTTAGAAGAGACAAAAATGTCCATAAACCTTTTTTTGGCTTCACACACTCACAAAACCTGACACTGAAGCAGTGCCTTTTGAAAAGACACACTTTAGTACCTTAAAGGTGCACAAAATTAAAGGTACAACTTTGTATCAATATGTACATTTAAGGTACAAATGTGGACCTGTTAGATACAAAACTGTACCTTTTGGAAAACACCACCCCAGTCACTTTTTTATTTAATTTTTTTTACCTTGATTACTTAGAGTGGATTAATGAAGTAGTTGTCAATGCTGAAGATGCAGAATCTGTCAGTTCTGATGCAGTGCTCATCAGTGTGTGGCTCCCTGTCGTCTGTGTGCTTCTGCTGCTGTTACTGGTGTCAACTGTCTGTGTATGTTGGAGAGCAGCAGAAATGCAGAAAGGTGAATTTTGCTCAATCTCGATTTTATTCCCATGAGAATTCCTTGATTATTTTTGTTGCCTAACTATGTATAACTGTGTTCTTATTTAAAGGTTGTGGAATAACTTATGATCGCAAGCACCGGGAATGGACACTTGACAGTGTTCAGGTCAGAATCTCCCATACATTAGTTTGTTTATTAGTAAATTGCTTTAACTTCAATTCTATTTTTTTATTCTGTCTAGGGAGAAAAGGGCCTTAATGATCGGACATTGGCTGAAGTTCTGTATGCACCCATAGAGAGAAATATTTCCTAAAAAATTGTTTAATGTCCTCTATTGCACTTAACTTCCCTGTTTGTCGTTAAGACAATTGATAAAACTTCAGTGTCTCTGTAGTAACAATAATTTTAAAACATTTGTATGACCCGCTCTCTTTAGATTGAACTGTTTCACATTGAACTGTGTAATGATCACTTAACTGTTTTTTGTCAGTTTTATATACTGCAGTTTTTAAAAAATTAAAACATCTAACTTCTTTTGAAAACCTGTAAGTGCTGCAATGCTTTCAAATAAAGTGGCTATAAAACAGATTAAAAATGAATAAGAATCTTGACTTCTACAGGAATTTACTTGGGGGTGATTTCTAAAGTTAGGGACTTGAGTCCTAATTGTTTTCATGTCAAACCTAATCTTGGTTAACGACTGTCAACCACATCTTGTTGTTCATTGGAAATTCATGCTGGTCATTAATAACCACACTGTGTTTCACCAGAGTGAGCTACTAATTAAGAAAATATGTTGTGGTGTATGTGTGAAAGACCACTGGATGGAAAAATGGTCGAGAATGCATTTTGAGGTTTATTTTTCCTATGTAAACATCAATGCATTACTGTTTAGATGCTGTTTGAAGCATTATTGCTGACTACAATTAATGAAGCATGTGGATACGACATCCACGATACGATATGACACAGAAGATTTCTAATTAAATAACAATATGATTCCTGGAAAAGGCATCTGCCAAAACATACATTCGACTTGAATAATAATGCTAAAAGATACAGTAGCTTGTAGCCTGTATTATTAGGTCCCTTTGGTTAGCAGATTTCTGACATCTAGTGGCAGCAGGACTAGTTACGTTTGCAGATTGCAGTCTTTTCAGGCTCTTTTCCCATTTTTGCTTTATTTTCAGCTGTTAAACATGAGCTTGATGCTTTAGAACACAGACAAATGTTTCATGTGAGTAAATGTTTTAGACATAACCTACTCATTATCCATAGTCCCCACTCAAACACTGACTAAAACGTCCAAAAAATACTTATTTGATGCATTTTATATTTCACGCATTGCAGTACGTCTCATAACATGAAGACAAATAACCACCGAGAACTCCGCATAAAGATTCCTCTTGTCCACATTTTTCATGTGTTTCAATTTTTCACATAGTTTAGAGTAAATATTACAAGGTTTTCTTTTTAAGGGATAGTTTACTCAAAATTAAATAATAAATAAATAATAATAATAACAAATTACTTATCCACCCTCAAGCTGTTCCAAAACATTTATGACTTTCTTCTGTTAAACACACACAAGAAAGATATTCTGTAGAAGGCTGAGAACACGTACCCATTGACATAGTTTGGAAAAACAAATACTTCAGAATTCAAGGGTTACAGGTTTTCATCTTTCTTGAGAATACCCTCTTTCGTGTTTAATAAAACAAAGAATGTCAAACAGGTTTGAAACAAGTGAAAAGTGACAATGAATTTTCCCTTTTTGGCTGTACTAACCCTTTAAGACCTGCTTATTCGTAATGGCCTTTGATAGTAGCACTGTGCCTCATTTTTCTGTTTTCAAGAGTTCACACTTAGCAGATGATTGATTATAAAGCTTGATTGGCATGCTGTCCTGGGAGAGAGCCCTGAGCTCATAAGATCCTCGAGCCCGGGGCTCCCTCCCGTTTGCAAGGTGAGAGGGCAGTTTAAGCTCAGGTAGATCTCAAGAACTCCCCTGCTGTAGTAGCTGAACAGATAGTGATTGCTATGAAGAGATAACTACTTACTTGGAGCATGTCTATGGAGCTGATTTGGATTAGTCAATTAACTTAAGTTGCATGTTTTTGGACGGTGGGAGGAAACCAGGGATCCCGGGGGAAACACAAGTGCGCACTAGGAGAACGTATAAACTTTGCACAGAAACATCAGCTGGCTTGGTGAGGACTAGAACCAGTGACGTTCTTGCTGTGAGGAAACCATCTAGGAAAGGAGGAGGAGTAGGGGTGAAAGGGGGGATTCTTCAAAACGAAGATAGCTGTGATATGGAACTTAGGGTATTTATAGTGACTTAGGAATCATCTGATTGGTGAATTGTAAATTGCATAATGCGGGACCAGCCGCAGCAATCATAATCACATGATCCTCTCGAAATTAGTTTATAAATAAACTTCATTAATGTTTTTAGCACATTTTATTGACTTTTTTTATTGATTGTGGATTATTCATTCTTAATGTTTTAATAGGATTTTTTTTACAGTAGCCTACTGTTGTAAAGCACTTTGGTCATCTTTGGTTGAAGTAAATCTGACATACTGTATGGAGTACTGTTTCCAGGTCGAGGCAGCTCCGTTGAGTTGAAAAAAAATTTTTTATGACCCCTTTTTTAATTTTATCACACATTAAAGTGATTAAAAAAATGGTGAACACGAGCCTCTAGACTTGCTGCACCTCAGCATTAACCATTTATGAAAAAGTTAATCACTTTCTGGCCATCTGATATTAGGCATGGTTATATATTGCGATCATAATTATTTGTTGAGCCTCCTCATACAGTTTGAAAGAGCGCTTGTATCTGCAATAAGGTTTTTTCTAAGCTTTTCTAATTGTGTTTCTGTGTGATCAGAAGCAAGTAAACATTAGCAATGATCTCCTAGTCACCAGATGGATCCATTGTATTGTACCTCTCATAATTTCTTTTGTGAAAAAAGCCCTGTCTATGCTGAAGCAGAAGATAAAAGAGAAAAGTAAACAGACGTTTATTATAAGTGCCATATAAAAAGTTTTGTATGATGAATGGTACATATGCTCACTGATTCATACGGAAATGAATTATTTAACATTATTAGCTCTAGCCTTGGGACAACAGCCATCAGATTCAAAAGGAATTAAACAAAGAGAACAATTCTGTTTTTGCAGTTAATATGCAGCAATAGTAAATGCAGCAGTTAATCTGTTCCGATTACTGTAACTAGATGATGCTGTTTTGCATTTCTTATTTTGCATTAAATTAATCAAATATTCTGTTAATGCTTTAATTTTGGTCTGTTCCAGTGTCATTTTGCTGATTTCAACTGTATAAAAATGTATGTTATACTGCCTTGTATTGCAAACTGATATTTGTTTTCATGTTATACTGTAAACACTGGTGTGTAGTGTGAATATGTTTATGTTATTTTTATAACATTTCAATAGTGGATTATTAACCAGAATATTGCATAGTCAATTGCAGTTTTGTGCAAACATGCATGTGATGCAATAAACTAATTAGGTTTAAGCTGCCTTATAGCATTGTGCTCTGTATACTGTATGTATGTGCACGATTATATGCATCTTCATAGTTTTTGTTATATGGACTTGAGAGAAACAGAAACCTCTTAATCTTTTTATGTTTCAAATATTAGCCCTAGATTATATTTTCTTAAAATAACACAAGTGTGAGTAAATGATGACAACATATTGAAGTTTACTTGGCAATTTTTTAGCTTTAGTTTTACTACCTTGAAGTCTACTGATGATCAGTATTAGAATGTCAAAGGATGTCTACAGTATGCTTTCTGCTAAACCCCTTAATGTAATTTCAAACACATTAAGTTATGGAAGAATTTTCATTTTTGGGTGAACTATCCCATATGTTGTGAATACTGCTGACTCTGTTTGATCAAATATTTATGGGACATTCCACCGAATGGGTAGCTTTTGCTTTGGTAATTTCTTAAAATTAAGTTTATTTTTTTCATCTTTTCTCAACACTGTATCTAGCAACACACATATTTAACTGTTTGAAATGAATATTGGGCAATCTCAGGCACCTTCGTTTTATTTTTTTACAAGGTTTCAAAGTTGGGGAAGGATTCACTTTTCTCACTCCTGTTACCAAAAGTCAAGTTACTTTTTAAAAGGGTGTTTTAAAAAATGTCAACTAATTATTTTGTCTTACACTCACAAAAGTGTTTATCTTTAAGAAATAGTTGGTAAAATGTTTGAATAATTTACATCTGTTACTAAAATTTCACTAAACATGTACACAAGGTGTATTTAAAAAAAATGCAAATCATTTTTAAATTTTACAGGAGACCCAAAGAGCAAAATTAAATTTTGTAATATAAAGTCAGGCGCCATGGTGGCATAGTGAGTAGCACGTTCGCCTCACAGCAAGAAGGTCGCTGGTTCGAGCCCCGGCTGGGTCAGTTGGCATTTCTGTGTGGAGTTTGCATGTTCTCCCCGTGGTTGCGTGGGTTTCCTCCGGGTGCTCCGGTTTCCCCCACAAGTCCAAAGACATGTGGTATAGGTGAATTGGGTAAGCTAAATTGTCCGTAGTGTATGAGTGTGAATGTGTGTATGGATGTTTCCCAGAGATGGGTTGCGGCTGGAAGGGCATCTGCTGCTTAAAAAATATATGCTGGATAAGTTGGCGGTTGATTCCGCTGTAGCGACCCCGGATTAATAAATGGACTAAGCCGACAAGAAAATGAATGAATGAATGAATGTAAAGTCATGTAATTACGTCTGCTATTGGATAAATGATGAACATAACACAGCCTAAAAAAAAGTCATTTAAACTATTTTTTTTTTTTAGAAAAAATTTTTTTTAATAACAGGAATGAAGATCCAGTAACAGGAATGAATATCCAGACACTCTGTGGATGTTCAGCTTGCTCTGGTGATAACTGTGGGTTGTGTGGAGGGATGTTTGAGGGCTTCTTTTCTGTCTTTAATGCTATGGTGCATCTCTCTCCACTTTTTGCGGCGTCTGCACTTATCTCTTTGAGGTCACTGATCAGTTTTTTCCTGCCTGACTCTAGATTCTTCCTGTATCTTTCTGATTCATTCATTTTCTTTTCAGCGTAGTCCCTTTTATTAATCAGGGGTCACCACAGCGGAATGAACCGCCAACCTATCCAGCATATGTTTTACGCAGCGAATGCACTTCCAGCTGCAACCCAGCACTGGGAAACATCCACACATTCTTTCACACTCATACACTATGGCCAGTTTAGCTTATTCAATTCACCTGTACCGCGTGTCTTTGGATTGTGGAGGAAATCCGCGCCAACACAGGGAGAACATGCAAACTCCGCACAGAAATGCCAACTAACCCAGCCTGGGCTTGTACCAGTGACCATCTTGCTGTGAGGTGATTGTGCTACTCACTGCGCCACTGTATTTCCGATTCCTTCTCTAAATATTTCTGTCTCTTCTGTGGGTCTGCATCATGTCGTTTACAATAAAGTTGTTGCTTTTCTGCAGCACTTATAGGTGGATTGGCACTCTGCAAGTATATAATACATGTGATACACTGACCAACCACTTTATTAGGTACACCTAACTAGTGCCAGGTTGGACCCCCTTTTGCCCTCAGAACTGCCTTAATCCTTTGTGGCATAGAGTCAACAAAGTACTAGAAAATTCATCAGAGATTTTGGTCCATATTGGCATGATAGCATCACGCAGTTGCTGCAGATTTGTTGGCTGCACATCCATAATGCGAATCTCCTGTTCCACCACAACCCAAAGGTGCTCTAGTGGATCTGGTGACTGTGGAGGCCCTTTTAGTACAGTGAACTCATTGTCATGTTCAAGAAACCCTGAGATGATTCACACTTTATGACATGGAGCGTTATCTTGCTGGAAGTTGCCATCAGAAGATGGGAGCACTGTGAACATGAAGGGATGGACATCATCAGCAACAATACTCAGTTAGGCTGTGCCGCTGACACGATGCTCAATTAGTACTATTCAATTCAATTCACCTTTATTTGTATAGCGCTTTTACAATGTAGATTGTGTCAAAGCAGCTTCACATAGAAGGTTATAGTAAATTGAAAGTGTCAGTCCAGTTATTAGTGTTGGAGTTCAGTTCAGTTCAGAGTTGTTTAATATTCACTACTTAAGAGTCCAAACACTGAAGAGTAATCCATCGGTGCGCAGCTCTAGCTGCAGTCTAGTCGCAGTCTAGTCGCCGGAGGCTGGAGAACTCGAGGCTCGTCTGTCCTTGGAGGGTCACGGGAATCCGTCTCTTGCTTGCTACTCCGCCAAGCAGCTGCTCAGGATACAGCGTGGTCCAGGATTATAGAGCCTTGGAATCGTCTCGTCACAGGTCTTGGATCGCATCAGTGGCGCTGCATAGTCTCTGGGGGCCTCGGGATGAGTATCCCCAGGTGGAAATAGAGAATAAAGAGAATAATTAGCGTAGCTGCTGTTCATAGTGTATATAAACGAGATGCGTGGAGCACATTCATGCATCATACCACTATGTGATGTATTAAGTGTATGCTTTACTAAAAAGATAGGTCTTTAATCTAGTTTTGAACTGTGAGAGTGTGTCTGAGCCTCAGACATTATCAGGAAGGCTATTTCAGAGTTTAGGAGCCATAAATGAGAAGGCTCGACCTCCTTTACTTGACTTTGCTATTCTAGGTACTACCAGAAGCCCTGAGTTTTGAGATCTCAAAGAGCAGGTTGGATTGTAGCGAGACAGAAGGTTGGTTAGATAAGCAGGAGCTAGATTATTTAATGCTTTATATGTGAGAAGTAATATTTTAAACTCAATACGAAACTTAACAGGCAGCCAGTGTAACGAGGATAAAATTGGGGTGATATGATCATATTTTCTAGACCTGGTAAGAACTCTGGCGGCTGCATTTTGAACTAGCTGAAGTTTGTTAATGGAGGAGGCTGAGCAACCAGCGAGCAGAGCATTACAGTAATCCAACCAAGAAGTCATAAAAGCATGAACTAGCCTTTCTGTATCTGAGATGGATAGCATACTTCGTAGCTTAGCAATATTTCTCCGATAAAAGAATGCAGTTTTTGTGATATGGGAGATATGGTTTTCGAAAGTTAAATTGCTGTCTAATATGACACCCAGATCTTTAACAGTAGAGCTAATGCTAACTCTGTATCCCTCTAGTTGCAGGTCGAGTTGTGAGATCTGCTGTGTACAGGATTTAGGTCCTATAAGTAATAGTTCAGTTTTGTCTGAGTTTAAGAGAAGGAAGTTGTTGGTCATCCAGTTTTTAACATCTTTAATAAACTCAGTTAGTTTTGATAGTTTAGACGTCTCGTCAGGTTTAGTAGAAATATATAATTGAGTATCATCTGCATAACAGTGAAAGCTGATCCCGTGTCTTCTAATAATGTCTCCCAGGGGCAGCATGTATATTGTAAACAGCAAAGGGCCTAAAACTGATTCTTGAGGCACCCCATGCTTTACTGGCCTGACTTGTGGAGGTTGTCCATTAATATTCACAAACTGGTAACAATTAGTTAAGTATGACTTGAACCATTGTAAAGCCGTTCCCTGGACACCTGTAGAGTTTAAGAGGATATTGTGGTCAATTGTGTCAAATGCGGCACTAAGATCTAGCAGGACTAACAGCGAGATGCACCCTTGGTCAGCAGCTAATAGTAAATCATTGGTTATTTTCACTAATGCAGTTTCTGTACTGTGATGAGGCCTGAAACCTGACTGGAACACCTCAAAAACATTATTCATCTGCAGAAAGGAGCATAATTGGGCAGAAACTACTTTTTCTAGTATTTTAGACATAAATGGAAGATTTGAAATTGGCCTATAATTAGCTAAGTTGCAGGGGTCCAGTTGTGGTTTCTTAATAATAGGCTTAATAACAGCTAGCTTGAAAGAGTTTGGAACATGGCCTAATGACAAAGAAGAGTTGATAACGTTAAGAAGAGGTTCTCCTACTACAGGTAGCAATTCTTTCAGTAATTCTGTTGGAATTGGGTCTATCATACACATAGCTGGTTTAGAATTATTTTTATCTAGCTCTTTCTGTTCTATGATCTTGAAGCACTGGAAGCTAATTTGATTCAGTGGAATATATACTGGATCTAATGTATAAGGCGGTGCAGAAAGTTTAACATCTTCTGTCACTGAAAAAAATTCATAAAGCTACTCATTTGCGGTGTGATATTTTGTTCCAACGATAACCGATTGTTTGTTAATTTAGCAATGGTGTTAAATAGAAATCTAGGATTGTTATGGTTATCAGTTTACGGAGGTGCTCAGCCCTGGCAGATTTTAGGGCCCTCCTATAGCTGGACATACTGTCTTTGTACGCAATTCTTAAGACCTCTAAATTAGTTTTTTTCCCCATTTACGTTCCAAGGCACAGGTTGCTGTTTTGAGAGCGTGCGTATGACTGTTATACCATGGTGTAGTTTTATTCTCTCTAGTCTTTTTTAATTTGATGGGTGCCACAATATTTAGTGTACTAGAAAAGATGGCATCCATGCTGCTAGTTACTACATCAAGGTCATTTGCGTTTGTGGGTGCATTTCTAAATGGAGAAAGATCAGGCAAGTTATTTGTGAATTCATCTTTGGTGGACGGAATGATAGATCTACTAAGGCGTTATATTGGTGCGGATCTTCTATTTTCAGGTAAACATAGCTTGTATAGTAAGAGGTAGTGGTCTGTAATATCATTACTTTGTGGTATAATGTCTACATAAATGTCCTCAATTCCTTAAGACAGAATTAGATCTAAAGTATGCTTTAAGCGATGGGTTGGACCAACAACATTTTGCTTTATCCCAAGGGCATATAGTAAATTTATAAATGCGAGCCCTAATGTATCGTTAGCGTCATCTATGCGGATGTTAAAGTCTCCTACAATTAGTATTTTATCAGTTTTAACTAGTAAGTCAGAAATAAAATCAGAAAACTCTTTTAGAAAATTGACAAAGGGTCCTGGGGGTCTTTATATGGTGATTAAAGTGAGAGATAACATAGGGTTATTCATAATATCGGAAAGCATATCATTAAGCGCCAATACTTTAAAGGAGTTAAACATAAGTCAGTTTCTCTGATTAACATTAAGAATATCATTAACGATTGATGCAACTCCACCACAACAACCAATTTGATGAGCCTCATGCTTATAAGAGAATCCTGGAGGAGTTGCTTCATTTAAACTAATATAGTCATTTTCTTTCAGCCAGGTTTCAGTGAGACAGAGTGCATTAAGATTGTTATCGGTTATAATGTAATTTATGATAAGTGCTTTAGGTGCTTAGGAGTTTTTCTGGTTAGATTCTTAATAGATTTTTTCTAGAGCACACAGTATGTTTATTTCTTGGTCCAATAATACGAGGAACAGACACAGACTCTATGGGGTTAGCCAGACATGCATTACTGTTATTTAAGTGGGACGGACAAGAGTCTATATGGCTAAAATGTGAATTTTGTGAATTTTCACCTGCTAGTCAGTCAGAACTATGTATCCTGGAGATGTTGTCCGATAGGAGATCAGCTCCAGCTCGACTGGGGTGCAGCCCATCAACATGGAAGAGCCTAGTATGCTCCCAGAAAAGATTCCAGTTATTAGAGCAATTTCTGTTCTTTACACTATGTTAATAGCCATTTGTTCAGAGCAAAAAGTCCACTGAACCTTTCACTTTCTTGGCAGTAGGTAGGAAGCGGTCCAGAAACAATGATCTGCATGGAACCGTCACGATTAGGCTCTTTAAATACTTCTTCAGGATCTCCGTCTGCCACAGCCCGGTGTTGTTCGTCCCCACATGGAGGACAACAGCTCCGATGCTCTCGTCAGCGCTCAGCATAGTAGTAACCTGGGCACAAGGTTTCTTAATGCGGGCACCGGGAAAGCAGTGAGTGCGTACGTTGTTACCTTTAGTGGAAGCGGCGCGGACGTGGTGAACGATGGAGTCACCGATGATAGCCACATCGCGATCTGTCTCGCGGAGAGGGGCGAAGCGGTTCTCTGTGGAGATCTCAAACACGAGAGAAGGAGACGTTCTGCCCCGGGACCTGGCAAGCACCTTCTGCGGCTGCACCCAGGGGCCGTGGTAGCCGGGTGTTGGCGTGAACGACGCCTGGGCGAACCGCGTCCTTGGTGCGCTGGGCCTGGACAGAGAAACACCAGGGGTTGAGGTAGACGGAGTGTTGAGAATGTATCGCTCACTTGCACTTACCTCAGATGAGCGAGGCGCAGCGCGGGGCACACTGAGCAAGGCCTGTTGTTCATGGAGCTGCGCTCAATTTATCTCCAGATCGCAAAAAAAAGAACAAAAATGTCCAAATCTCCAAAACCCCTTTGTATGACATTAATCTTTACCTTGAGATATGCTATAGGCATCTGTAAAACCAAGGCTGGCATAAACATACAAAGATCTTCTTCCAATCCACAAACGCTCTAGTCTAGACAAAATATGCCCTCTGTTCTTCTTTTCGAGCAGCCTCAACACTTGGCCACAGCTGACACCTGATTAAAAAAATTTTAATAAAAAAGAAATTATCAACTGCCATCAACTGCATGGCCTCAAATCTTCAACCTCAACTTCTTTTCTTTTTAAAAAGATGTTTTTCTTTGCACTCTTTGACAGAAGAACGGTAATTTGTAAC
The DNA here is from genome assembly GCA_903798035.1 of Danio albolineatus. Taxonomy (NCBI): domain Eukaryota; kingdom Metazoa; phylum Chordata; class Actinopteri; order Cypriniformes; family Danionidae; genus Danio; species Danio albolineatus. The sequence continues at coordinate 8,177,307 of CAIGQQ010034268.1, read as the reverse complement.
TTTTTATGATTTAGTGTCTAATTCATATTAATTCGTATTATCTCATGTGTACAATTTGCAAGTTTAGGGGTGGGGTTTGGTGCCACGCGTCCTTTTTAAAATCATACATTTTCATACGACTAAACTTGTACAAATTATGTACGAATTAGTACAAACTCTTACAAATTAGCCACTTAATTAACAAATAGAAAAATAGTTATGTTTTCTTGTGAGATCAGGCTGGATAAAGCACGTCAATTTCAGCACCGAGCCTTCCTTTCTCACCTGGAAGCACTGCCAAAGAAATATCCATGACCTTGTTTTTAATATCTTCACCTTCATGTCCGAGACCATAAAGTTTCAAGTTCCAGCACCATCTATATCTCTCCATTTCTTTCACCTTTATTTCCAGATCCAGCATTTTCTTGTCATGGCTACCAATAATTTCAGGCCAGTCAGGTCTAGTTTTGTTGTCAGTTATCCCCTGGGGCATGAATTCGGTGGATTTTTGAAGAGCCTCAATTTTGTCTAAATTATTTTTAAGGATTTTTTTCCAAACCATCAGCTCTTTCATGAATTTTTTTCTGTCATTATCCTGATGATGCTGTTTTGCAGGTCTATGAGGGATGGCTCATTCCTCGTTTTCTTAAAATCAGGAGTAGCCTATGCGGAGCAGAATCCAAATTGATCAAACCTTTGAAGAGCACGGTTTCACGTTGTTGAAGGATTTCTGTAAATTTGTGCTCCTCCACAACATCCTGTTCAGCATCCATCCACACTTCTTGAGAATTAATTTTGGAACTTTATCTGTCTTTGTCTTTGTGTTTTTCAGCCATAGATAGCGGTGATGTCAGTTTGCATATTATCAGAAATTTAAACTTACTGATGAGGTATAATACAACCCAAAAGTGGTATAAACAAAATTATTGATTATTGCTGGGTCAAGGTAATACAATTCACCAAATGGCTGGGAATTTAGAAAAGAAACTTCTTGCCTCACACAATCACGGTCTCCATGGTCCCAATTTGTGTGCCAAATCATTTATTATAAATTACTATAGATTCGAATTTTTTTTAATGTGATCATTCATCCGCCATTTTAACAAAAAAAAAATGCAAATGTGATTTCCACCATTAGTGACGTTTGCAGGTGGCAAAACAGTGAGATTCAGGAAGTGTCCGACTTCAAATGTCATTTTTGAGCTCTCCTATTACACTCTACTGCTGCTTCCTGTTAAAACCATCACATGGTTCATTTATTTGGCATCAAACCACATAGAGAGAGGAAGCATTCATTGTCATGAAACAATTCTTGTGTGAGTACTGACATTATACCGTGTAATTACAATTGTTAAGTGTGCTCTAATTTGACTCAATATTGTTGTTTACTCTGTATTATAAAATATTTGTGACGTTATAAGTCATTAGATGTAAATAGCATTCAGATTGTCATGTTATTGCTTTGATAAGTCTATTACATATTCACAATTATTTATCTCCAGGTTTTGTTTTGTTGATTGCCGCTGAAGGATCATCAGTGAAAGTTTATCCAGGAGGAAACACAACACTCCCCTGCAGCATTAAAGATGATAGAGAGATTAACTGGATCATTACTGATGGAAACCAAACATTTATCAGAATTATGAGGGTTGACAATAATCATGGACCAGAGCTCAAATTAGAACCCTCTTATATTCACCCAAGTTACTCAGGACGTATCAGATCTGTCAGTTCATCCACAAACACTCACTCTCTGCTTCTGCTCAACATCACTGAAGATGATCTCCTGCTTTACTGCTGCATGGACTATACAATTGAGAATACCTGCACAAAACTGAACTATGAAGGTTGTTGTTTTCTTCCTAATGTTCCATCATACAATTTTCTTTTTTAATGATTTAAGATTGTCCATATAAAATGAAATGTGACCCCTACTTTTTTGTGTAAAATTATTTCTAATACATTCTAAAATAGAAATCTGCATTTTTCTGTATTCCTGTGTAGAAAAAAGCACTGAAGATGCAGATTCTGTCAGTCCTGATGCTGTGCTCTTCAGTATGTGGCTGCCTGTGGTCTGTGTACTTCTGCTGCTGTTACTGCTGGTAACTGTCTGTGTGTGTTGGAGAGCAGCAGAAATGCAGAAAGGTGAATCAACTTTATTTATCTCCTTGAGAATTCTACAACCCCAAATCAGAAAAAGTTGGGACAGTATAGAAAAAGCTAATAAAATAAGAGAATACTGGTTTCCAATTCCAAATTTACTTTTAACTTTTCATTGCAGATAATATAAAAGCAAATATTTGTTTTGTCTTTTCAACTTTATTTCATTTGTAAATATGCATACTTTCCTGTCATTCAAACCTGCAACGCAAAAAAAAAAAACTACTTTGGCAAACCTTTGTCAAGTACTACAATACGTAGTTACATCCACAAATGCCAGGTAAAACTGTATTGTGCCAAAAGGAAGCCCTATATTAAGCCCTAAAGTGCAGAAATGCTTCAAACCAAAGAAGAAAAGGATCAAAAGCCAGGGTCTGTCAATGTATGGGGTTATGTCAGTGCCCTTGGCAAAGGTAACTTGCACTTCTGCGATGGCACCATTAATGCTGAAAAGTACATAGAGATTTTAAAGCACAGTATGCTGCCTTTTTTTCCAGGGACGTTCATGCATATTTCAACAACACAATACAAAACCACATTCTGCACACTTTACAAAGTCCTGTCTGTAGAGAAAGAGGATACAGGTAATTGATTGGCTTGTCTGCAGTCCTGACCTGTGTCCAATAGAGAGTGTGTGACATGTTTTGAAACACAAATTGCATCAACAAAGAGCCTGTACTGTTGCCCATCTTAAGAGTTGTTTGCAGGAAGAATGGGACAAAATTACACCTGAAACACTTCATCACTTGGTCCCTAAACGTCTTTAAAGTGTTGTGAATAGCAATGGTAATAGTACGTAAGTGGTGAACACTTATCTGTACCAACCTTTTTTGAAATGTGTTGCAAGGACCAAAATTGGAATACATGTTTTATTTAGAAAAAACAAACAAACAAACAAAACAAAACAGGAACACATTGTCTGCAATGAAATACAAGTCAAAGTAAATTTAGAAATCACTACCTTCTTTTTTTTTTTTTTTTTGCGTATTCCATACTGTCCCAACTTTTTCTGATTTGGGATTGTATGATTATTTTACGGTGACATGATGGCTCAGTGGTTAGCACTATCGCCTCATAGCAAGAAGGTCGCTGGTTCGAGCCACGGCTGGGTCAGTTGTGTGGGTTTCCTCCTGCTGCTACGGTTTCCCCCATAGTAGAAATACATGCGCTATAGGTGAATTGAATAAGCTAAATTGGTTGTAGTGTAGGTGTGTGAATGCAAGAGTGTGGGTGTTTCCCAGTGTTGAGTTGCGGCTGGAAAGGCATCTGCTGCATAAAACATGTGCTGGCTAAGTTAGCGGTTCATTCCGCTGTGGTGACCTCTGATGAATAAAGTGACTAAGCTGAAAAGAAAATGAATGAATGACTTTGTATAAATGTTCTTATTTTAAGATTATGGAATAACTTATGTCCCCAGTCACCAGGAATGGATTTTCAACAGTGTTCAGGTCAGAATCTCTATTGTATTTGTCTTCTTAAAGTAGTTTGCTTTTACATCAATTTTGTTTTTTAATGTTTTTTAGAGAAAAAAAGGACAAGATGATTGGACGCTGACTGAAGTTCAATATAAATGTACTGAGAAATGAATCCTAATGAATAATTTTTTCCTAAATGCTTTCACTATTTAATCTTTTTATTTTTATTTTTTTACTTGATACAGTTTGTAAGCCTCAATGTCTCAATTTAAATGGTTATATGACAATAAATTGTTCTTTGAATTGTGTAGTTTATTGGGTATTTTTATTTATATATATATATATATATATATATATATATATATATACTTTAAATATTTAAATATTTAATCTTGAATAATGGCAATCAAAAATTTGCAATAACCTTCTTTTATTAGACATAAAACTTTTGTTACTGTATGGCACCCTCTCCTTTCTCTTCCGGTTTTAACAGCGTTTGCTTGTTTCCTATTTACTAACAAAAGTTTAGTAGCAGTGTGCTACTATTAATACTTGTTCTACATTACAACCATGTACTACATCAACTAAACAAAACAACATAATAATGAATCTAATATTTTAATAATAAAACATAATAGTTTAATGATATTAAAGATTATTTGAATTGATAATTGTTTAAATAACTGTATATTCTATGTTATATGTATTACGTTTATTAATTATTCTAGCAACATTTCGCCTACATACGGAACTAATATGCAAATTGAAAATTAGCTTGAGCTTGATTTCTGAAGTTAAAGACATTGCATCTTACATATTTTCATGTTAAGCACTTGATTAATGACATTAAACCTTTTTTTTCTCCACTGGACATCACAATGGTTAATGGTTGTCAGCTCCAACAATTTACCACCTTTTCACAGTTAACCACAACAGCAGAAATATGTGGTATTTGTCTATAGTTTAGAGTCTGATCGTCTCAGAGGCAGTGGATGGAAATATGGTCAACACCTCTGAAAATGCAAAGTCAAAGGAAATGGGCTATATGCACGGCAAGTGTGTTTAAGCAACTCATAAAAGGTTGATGTGACTATTTTTAAGACGTGGAGCGGAACAATGGAATTTAATGCAGTGCTTGTTGCCCAGTCTGAGATCCACTTTATATTGTATATCAACCAGACTGTGAAGATCATTTATAAAAGAAACCAGATCTTAAAACCCTGCCATTTTATAACTGAATGACATTTTACCGAATGTGCTTGAGCTGGGCTTATTGAAATTTAAAAGTCATGCTTAGTAAATATTAACACATTTGCTGTTTAAAGGGGCACATGGCATTCTAATCAAATAAAAATTAATACCTGGAAAAAAGACTCTGCCACTGCCAGCATGCTAATAGGGGCTAGTTCTTTGCTGGTATCAGGGCTCTTTTACTGACCTCTAGTGGCAGAAATTATTATCACACTGCTTGTATGTGCATCGTGTATAATGAATATGGGCTCTACAGTAGTTTGCTTAGTAAAGCTAAAAGAAAGCATTAAAGGGGAAAGGAAAGAGGAAATCGTATGAGAGACACCCTGTCCAATGCAAGACCATGCAACAATATTTTGTTAGGTCAGCGTCTGGATTGTTGGTTATTTTAGTTTGGGGGTAATTTTAGTTGCCTAAACTCATTGGCTGTAAAACTATCTGTGAGAAAGTCATTGCATTTAAAAGTAGGTGCTTTATCTGTATTAAGGCAAGGCAAGTTTATTTATATAGCACATTTCATACACAGTGGCAATTCAAAGTGCTTTACATAAACAGGAATAAAATTTAAGTATAAGAAAATAAAAACAAATAATTAAAAAAATTGATAAAAACAGTTTAAAATTAGTTTTAGATAAAGAATAGCTGGTTAACTTTTAGTTAATGTGCTATAAAGAACTATCACTCATGTAAAGTAAACATTACTTCATTATGATCTAAAGATGAGTTAAGGCATGCACTAATCTAGTACTAACTTTAACTACAACGTGTCACATGAGTTAACTCAATGTCACGAGACATTAACTCATACTTAACTACTCATGAACTTTGTTTAAATGTAACCGTTATGCACGTCCGTTTTTATGAATTCATGACCAAAACATGAATTCATGAGTGGTTAAGAATGTGCCCCTCAAAGCGATGACATAAAGATGCAGTAACAGGTCATTTTAGTTACATTAAGCTTTAAACTAGTGTTAATTAATGCATGGATTAATAAATAATGTACTAACAAGTAATTAGGGTATAGTCATTTTTTAAACTCATGTCACTCATGTTTTAGATTATAATTAGCTCATGCCTTAACACATCATTATTTCATAATAAAGTAAAATTTAGTTTACATATTTGTACATTTATTATTCATGTACTGTTATTATAAAGTCTTACCCATTAAATGTACAGCAGTTTTACCCCATGTTAGATTAGTCAGTGTACTATGCTGATGCTGCAGTACTCATTTGTTATTAGAAGAGGTAATTGAGGTAACTTTTGAAGCTGATTTTGTTTGATTTAATATCATAAATATCTAATAGATGAACAGTCATCACACTCATAATGTACCAGCCCTTTCCCCAGTAAAATGTGTAGCATAATTATTCAATACTGTATAATTTTTAGAAGATGTGATTTTACCTTTGTTCGTGTGCAAAATGTGGACGTATTGTTTGACCATAAAAACAGGTAGCAACTAATATGCTAGCTATTTAGTTTAGATATGACTTAAGGGAGAAACAAAAAGCCTAGATGTTTTAGTGCATAAAGATCTGTAGCATCTTCCTGTGGACAGGAGAATGAAACTCAAACCCTTTTAAAACCACATGGGGGAGAATAAATGAGGTCATTTTCATTTTTGGGTGAACTATCCCTTTTAATATGCCTATACTTGAACGTGGAAAATAAAAGCACTTTAGTGATTTTGCTACAGAAGGAAAAGCCTGTATATAATTTGTTTTAGAAAAGAAACATCAAGCCAAACCAGTAGTTGCTGATCATACTTTATTTGAAGTTTCAAGTTGTTCCACACATCATCATTTTAACATTTACATATTTTTATTCATACAATTCAGAAACTTGTTTTCTGATTACTAATGAATGATGACGATGGCTGTATCATGGAAGTCACATAGGATTTAGTTGGTTTGTTTGGGTAATTTATTTTTGCTGCAAGAAAGAAAGAAAAACAGAGTGCTGTTTATGGCAATTACAGTGCCAATGCCTCAATTATCAGTGTTTGTGCTCTTTACTGGGTACAACAGGCAAAAATTGCCAAAGTCTGTTATTCTTGCTCTATGTGGCTATTTATGCTAGACATACTATTGTGATTTTATTCTTAATTCTCAATTATTCTGAACTGTTTTTATTCCGATTGCTCATTAAGATTTTCCACATTATTGATTAATTAATTGGTTGATTTCACTTTATTAGAGGGAAATTAATTTGTCCAATTGGCACACAACATCACATAAAATACAAATTTTAAATATACCATGAATAACAATTAAGATCAGTTAGAAAAAAGAAAAAAAAAACACTATCCTGTGCCCTCATACATCTATTGTTTGTGCTCTTTGGTATTCTTTTTCAAATATCTCACTTAAAAATTTGAATATTGCACTTCTGCTTCAGGAAACAAGAAAGGTGGTGACCTTAACATTTATGAAATTTAAGATAATTCTCTAGTTTTGATCTCCACTGTATATGTGAGCATTTGTAGTTTTCACGTGACTTCACACTCTTATATATATGCCTAACACAATTTCACTGCAAATAATAACTTTATTTTTGTACAAATGTAAACAAATTAGCCCATTTTTTGTCAATATATGAAATAGTTTTGTTTTATCTGGCTGAAATGCCACCTGGAGATGTAAAAATAATCTTTTCCAAGTGCTGCATATGGATCACCCATGGGTGGCATATGGATGCACAAAAAAAATCGTTTGCTAACATATAGGCCTGTCACGATATCTAATTTTTGTTGTACGATATATTGCACCAAAATGTACAGCGATAAATGATATTATTGTCATTTTAAGACCATTTTAAGCCGCTCAATATATAATGCCAGAAGGACAATAAAATGTCATCACAATGCAAGTACACTCTTCCATAGGACACGTCATATTTTAGTCAAAAGAATTTTTTATTTAATTATAGTCATTTTAACAATTTAATACTAGGCATTGGAATTAGAATGTAAAATGCATATCTTAAACTAATGAGTAATAATAAACGTTAACAAAAACATGCAAGGTAAAAAGTAACAGGTTACGATATCTGCTACCAGATCTATTTTAAATTGTTGGGTACCCACATGAAAATATACTTTAGTAATTTATGGTAAATACTACAGTGTTTTTTTATCCATACTGACACCTCCAATAGAGAAAGAGAAATTCAGCAATAATTGTTTTTTACGTATGGGCGATATATATTGCATCACCAAAAATCATTGAGGTCATGTCCATGTATTGTGCGATAAGTCGATATATTGATTATTGTGACAGGCCTACTAACATATCTGCTTTTGTCTTCTTTTGAGAGGTGATCTACACATCTGTGGCTTGAAACTGCAGTTCTGTATATTTTTACCACCTCTATGACAGTAATATGCCTGAAAATGTTTACAAAGCATCACTAAATCTGCAGGACACTAGATATTTGAACATTTTATATGCAGTTTATGTACTGAAAAATTATACTTCATCAAATGTGTTTGCTTCAACTTACAAGAACTGCATGACCTTCCTCCTCACCCACAGTTGTCTAGGATCAGAGCACAACTCCCGCTCTTCAGTCTTAAAGCTGACAGAAAGAATAGATGCATAAAGATACAGTATTTTTAAAAGTCTTGCGCTGCATTTTCTATAGAGAGGATCAGTGAGTCTCACACAATGGCCGTCTCACACTCATGACCTCCGAACTGGATCCTGACACTGATGATGGGATCGGTGAGCTCTGGTGTGGAGACTGGGATACAGCATGATTCCACATTATCAGCGACTGCTGAAAACAAAAGAAAGATAGAGTAAACCTCGGTACACTGCATTATTGTGTTAAGTGGAATATGTTAAAACCTCTGTACCTGCAACAGTCCAGATCACTGATGCAATAACCACAACAGCCAAACTCCTCATGAGGATCTTCTGTGTCTTCATTGTCACAGCTGATCTTCAACTTTCACTACTGGTATCTGAAATGCATTCAAGGTTCTTGCTTGTTTGGCTTGAGCAGTAAATAAGCGGAAAGAAAAGCGGAAATCACATGAGAGACATCCTCCATTGTAAAAAAAGTGAACCATTTGGATCAACTTTAAAAAGTTACTTCAATTTGTTACATCTAAATAATAAAAATGTAACTTAATTTAAAACAATCTTCAGTAACAAATAAAGTTAAAAAAACATATAAAACAATTCTATCTGGTGTAACAAGTTGAAGTCTGTTTGATCAGCATCTGGTTTGGTTGTTGTTTTAGCTTGGGTGTAAACTCAGTAAACCATTCATTCATTCATTCATTCATTTATTCTGCTCCTGCCTAGTCCCTGATTTATCAGCGATCTCCACAGCGGAGTGAACTGCCAACTATTCCAGCATTTGTTTTACACAGCAAATGCCCTTCCAGCTGCAACCCAGTACTGGGAAACAACCATACACTCTCACATTCACACACACACTCATACAGTACGGGCAATTTAGTTTATTCAATTCACCTATAGCACCTCTTTAGACTGTGGGGGAAACCGGAGCACCTGGAGGAAACCCACACAAACACGGAGAGAACATGCAAATTCCATGCAGAAATCCAACTGGCATAGTTGGACTTGAGCCAGTGAGCTTCTTGTTGTGAGGTGACAGTGGTAACCACTGAGTCACCGTGCCACCCAACTCAGTAAACCAATTGTAAAATCATTTATCGGAGTGTAAATTGGGAATAGGTGGATGATCTCTGTTTTAGGAATAGTTGGTTGACATTATTTTAATATTCGCATGTAATTTAAAGATGTTTTCATGGTTTAGGAATACTAAATATAAAATGAACCATAAAGCATTATCCCCACTTCATTATTTTAGTCAAATTTAGCATCAAACATGATTTTACTTCAGGCAGAATTCTTGTTCTCAATACATCCTTACAGTAGTTTAGTAAAATCAGAGGCTGTCGATCTGAAAAAGTCAGAACTGATCAACAAGGCACAAAGAGAGATTGACACAATTCGTAATTATATTTTGTAATTATCAAGAAATCCTAATAAATGTTAACAGATAAAAGCAGGTAATGCTTGTGAAGTTCTCCATTTGTAAACATCATTGATGAAAACCTCTGCCACATGATTAAATAGAAATAATCACCAAAATACATAATGAAACAGTTTCTTTATATAGTACCTTTCATACACAAATTCAAAGTGCTTTACATAAACAGGAATAAAAGAAACAAGAAAATAAAAATAAATGAAATAAATTAAACAGATAAAAATGTCTTTAAAAAGGTTATAAAAGAATGAAAAAGAAAAGAAAGACACAATAGTGCGATCTGTTGGATGTAGCACAGTGCTCATTCCGTAAAAGCACAGCTAAACAGATGTGTTTTCAGTTTTGATTTGATTGTGCCTAATGTTGGAGCACATCTGATCATTTCTGGAAGTTGATTCCAGTATCGTGAGTGATCTGTTTGTATTCAGTGAGCATATCTGTAATGGTCTTAGGCCATTTAGTGATTTATAGACAAGTAGTAATACTTTAAAATCTATTCTGAAGGTAACTGAGAACCAGTTTAAAGACCTGAGGACAGGTGTGATGTAGCACAGTTTGATCAGTGCTTGCTCTATGTTGGTGCATTGGTGCATAAGTTGGAAAAGTAAAAATTAGCCTACAGTCAGCAGAAAAAAAATCAGTTTATTTGCCTGTATACTTGTGATCTTGATGAAGAACTTTAAAGTTCTGAATACATGCTTACCGGCCACTTTATTAGACTGACTGTTGGACACATTTTTGACTTTGCACATTTTTGCTGCTTGTTCAGACTACTTATTTAAGATGAGCTGAATCAGCTGGATTTTGGGGGGAGACAACTTGTTTTATGTTCAATCCACTTAAATTTGTAAAAAACAATTAAGTTAACTTAATCAATCTGTGTTGGGAAAACATGAGGGAATTGTGTGGACCCCAACATTTTTAACAGTGTAGCTAGAAAATCTGCCCTGAAACCATTAATATAAGGCAAGATGGATGCATGCTTTCATGTTGTTTATGCCAAATCTTGACCAGAACATCCCAATGTCACAGTAGAAATTGAGACTCAATAACCTAAACAACCTTTTTTTTGTCCTGTTTTGGTGAGTCTGTGTAAACTGTAACTTTGGTTTTGCTGTTGTTAGCAGGCAGGAGAGGCACTGGTTGAACTTCAGCAGATCGTCTTATATTTGCTATTCTTTATATGACTTTTCATCTTCTCACAAACACAAGTGCTACAAGCAAAAGCAATAGCTGGGGATTAATTTATTTGTAGTTTTACATCATCATTGAAACAAGTTAATGTTTTCCGCCTTGCGTAAAAAGATCTTTGCATAATCTGCATTTGAAAAGCGACTTATGTTCTGGATTTGTCCATGTTGCAGTTTGTTCTTCACTGCCTATGAAAGGGGCAGATTTAATCTTGGGCAATGATATCTGAAGTATATCAGCCTTCTTGCCTTGAGTTACTCTTTATATATACAGTAGTTACTTAGAGATGAGGTGGTTGTGGAAGACACAGTTGATTCAGTTGATGTTGCTGGAAATGTGGAACCCAGGAACTGGACCCCATTGTTTTCGTCTGGTTTAGGTATTGTAGTTTTTCTAAAAGGACAAAAAAACTGAACAATGTGACAGTGGTACATAGACCCAAGACTCAATAAAGTCACTGTTTGTACACTGTAAGAAATATCTGTTCATTAACAGTTTTGCTATTTTGTGATAACAATTGTTTTCTGTTTATTTATGGTTGTGAATTGCATTACTGGATGTTAATCTCTGCTCTGGCGACTTTTGATGTTGAAAATTCAACTCTACAGTTTAACAAAGTGGCTTTTTATTGACATTTTAGTAGTTTGACATGATATAATGTATAAGAAATAATATAGAGACAAATAAGTCTGTAAAATAACAGAAAATGTACTTGCAGTTTAATACAAGGTTTTGGCAACCCAATACAACACCAACCCAGACAATAGATCACTTTAAATTATTAAAACAACCATTAAACTTTTTTTACAGTGATAGTGTTCTGCTAGGCTGTGAGTAGACAGTTAATAATAATAATAATAATAATAATAATAATAATAATAATAATAATA
>CAIGQQ010034268.1:8149516-8165377 GCA_903798035.1 Danio albolineatus | reverse complement strand
TAATAATAATAATAATAATAATAATAATAATAATAATAATAATAATACGTTTTATTTATAAAGTGCCTTTCCAGAGCTCAAGGGCACTTAACAAAGAATGTAACAAAAGAAATAGCACAAACAGACATTGTGAGAAACAGTAAACAGGTAGAGACAACATTAGGCTTGCAAACAAGGAATCAAAAATAACAAACTGGAAATACAAAACAAGACCTAAGAGACAAATATGTAGGGTACAGTTGGGTCCAAAAAGGTGGTCAGTTTAGCAATCATTAAGTGACATTCAGTGAACAAGTGAGTTTTAAGTAATGATTTGAATTATGAGATATTATTTACAGAGCAGAGTGAATGTGGTAGAGAGTTCCAGAGTTTGGGTGCAGTGACACTAAATCATCTGCCCCCCATTGAAGAGAGGCGATACCGAGGGACAGCAAGAAGGCCAGAGTCAGAGGAGCGTAATGAGCGAGTAGGAATGTAGGGGACAAGCATGTTGCAAAGGTAAGAGGGGGCTAGGCCATTTAAGGATTTAAATACAAGCAGGAGAATTTTTAATTTAATGCGGTAAGCGACTGGGAGTCAATGGAGGTCATGTAAGATTGGGGTTATGTGAGCAGAGCGTTTGGTATGAGTGAGTATTCTAGCCACGGAGTTTTGAATATATTGTAATCTGGAGATGAGGCAGGCAAGCAGACCACTGAAAAGGGCATTACAGTAGTCAACACGTGATATTACCCAGTTATCAGGGTAATACTGAAAGACCATAATTTCTTTCAGTTACTCATTACTGTTGGCGGATGATATTTGTGGCAGCGGTAAAGTTGGATTATTTCTTTGAGCTCTGCAGCAAACAAAATATATATATATATATATATATGTATACAAAAAAATCCTGTTATTCACGACAGCTGTCATGATGCCACAACATCACATTAAGCATCTTAACGTTGGATTACACAATTGCCCTAAGTCTGTTCTTCCAGCTCTGATATACTGTATGGCTTAGTTCATGCTGCAGTTATAAGGGTGCTCTGAATAGCTGTGTGGTTCAGTAGGTGTTCAATTTTGATCCATAAGTAGTTACATGGACGTGTTGCTACAATACTTCTAACCTAAAGCCACACTAAAAATTTTTACACATCATGAGCATTTTATATTGCTACGAAACTTCACTAAACTAGATGGTTTTACTTACAAAAACTGGTTAACTTTCCTCCGCACCCATGGTTGTCTCGGATTAGAGCAGATCTCACCTCTTTCAGTCATAAATCTGAAAAACACAGAACAATTACACCAGAATCAAATGATTACGACTGTAATGTGTTTTCTGTAGAAGCTGTAATTCTTACATGACGGCCTTCACACACTTTTCACGCTGGATCCTGAAACTGATGATAGGATCAGTCACCTCTACTGTGGAGACTGAAGTACAGCATGGCATCATGCTTTTAGCGTCTGCTAGAAATCAAAACACAACAAAAGTGAACTTCAAATTTTGCAAAGCTCCAACAAAATACTGCGTAACCAGTTAAAAGCTCTTTACTTGTTATACACCAGATAATAAGCACAGTCCAACTTGATGTGAGGATCTTTTGTGTCTCCATTTTCTCAGTCGATATTCAACTCTCACTTCTGCTTTGCTCTGAAAGGATAGATTCACTCGCCCAATATATTGAATAAAAAAACCCAGGTCTGCATCCGGTCCTCTGCAAATAGCTCTATTTTGTCACTGATTTAATCTTCATTTTGTTTAACACCTTTAAAAATATCAGTAGCTAACTTGTACTTCCTACATGGTGAAAAGACCATCATGTAGACAATCTGGATTGTCAGACAATGACCATCAAAACATGTGGGTCTCACTTTATATTAAGTGATCTTAATTACTATGTTCTTACATTAAATTAATAAATCTACACATATTGCACTTATTATATACATGTTTTTGCATTGTATTTAAAAAAGCATCTGCTTGTATTTGCATCTTTAATTAATTACATTTTTACTTGGCTTAGTCCCTTTATTAATCTGGGGTCGCCACAACGGAATGAACCGCCAACTTATCCAGCATTTGTTTTATGCAGCGGATGCCCTTCCAGCTGCAACCTATCTCTGGGAAACATCCATACATTCTCATTCACACACATACACTACGGACAATTTAGCCTACCCAATTCACCTATAACGCATGTCTTTGGACTTGTGGGGGAAACCGGAGCACCCGGAGGAAACCCACGCAACCACGGGGAGAACATGCAAACTCCACACAGAAATGCCAACTGACCCAGCCGAGGCTCGAAGCAGCGACCTTCTTGCTGTGAGGCGAACGTGCTACTCACTACGCCACCATGGCGCTCCATTATAAACTCAATTAGTAAATTGTACTTTTTAAAATTGTTAATACTTAATAAATAGTGGGACCAATATTTGATTCACATTTTTTAATATAATATCCATGTTTACACAATTTATGGAATATTTCATGGATTATATGCTTTAAAATAGAAATCTTGTCACAATGTTTTGTATTTACTGATTAAACATAAGTACCACCACTTTTTTTTTTCAAAACCCAGTGTGAGATTAGACAAACTGATTGGACATTTGGCTAAATTTATTCATGTATTAGCCTACTATTTCTGTATGCACTAAATAAGTGAACATTAGAAGAAAGTAGTCTTTTGGGTGCATTTGCTTGTGTTTGAATTCTAAAAGCATTACACTTTTAATATTACATTTTAAATTATTTTCAGTGGAAAATTAACCACATCCTGTTTTGTTCTGTTAAGTGAGAAATTTGCTGACTGTGCTACAGAAAAGAGCAGGGTCAAAGATTCAGTGATAGTTTCAATGATTAATAAGGGGAAATATCAGATACGTAATTATAGCTGAGTGGCTCCACAAACAGGGCTTAGACCAGGGGTGCCCAAACTTTTTCCTACGAAGGGCCAAAAACCAAACTTGATTGAGGGTTGCGGGCCGAAGGTAACTAAGTAGCCATGCTAATTTCCTAGTTTATTTAATAATGTTCAAAAATGATTAGAAAACATTGCTTTATATTAGCCTAACTAATACAGCATTCATTTAAATTTTTCTTATTACGGTAAAAACAAAAACAATCTCATTAATGACCGAATGGAGTTACTCTCTTTTGGGTTGATTAGCTCGCTGATGTCTTCTGCATAGTCTATCTGTCGAGTGACATTATTTACATTTTTGAAAATCTGCTTTATTTACAACATATAATTAAACGCTTAATTTTAGTTGGCTTTATTGTAATGCAGCAATAAAACCAAACAAAGAAAGGTTACGTCAAATTAGAAATGATGATCTCTTTTAAAGGCCTTCGCCCCAGCCCTCTCCATCATTCTCACTCTCTTCTCAGATCGGATGGTGGATCAAATCAAAGGTTGCAATGGCCCAACTTTGGCCAGCGGGCCCTGGTTTAGGCAGGACTTAGTCTTAAATTTAAATAACGTTTTTTAAGGCAGTTTTTATAAAATGAAAAACACATTACTGGTGTGCATCTTGGGAAAAAAACAAACATCTTATGATATCTGAAAGTTATTTTTAGTTAACACAGCTCAAACATGCGATGAACTACACCTTACGCCCTGTCTGTGAAACCGAGCACCCCAGTACCTGTGGGAACTACGGGTGCTGACGGTGCTGCAGCACCCCCTATCGACAGAGGAAAAAAACACGCAAAGGAAACGGAAGCAATGACTAAAGTTATATTTTACTCACATTTTTAAAATTCCGACTTAATTAAAAATGTCTTTTTAAAAAAAAAATATTATACTGTTTTCATATGTGATCAAATGCGGTTTGTGACTCAAGATAAATATGTATTTTGATAGTTAATCTGGTGTACGTGATGTCTACACGTTTTCATACTGACTGACTCTCCTGTTCTTGTGTTGATAGAAATAAGAAATAAGATGTGTTGTGTACGATGTTTAAATATGATACGTAGTTCTAGCTCAAGCTTCAACATGTATTTACTAATCTCACTGGCACAAAGATTCACTATCCTACAGTACACTTAAAATGAATAAATTACATATCAAAAGGGCAAGCATCCTATTCTTCTCCTAATACAATTCAAAAAGGTTTGTTTGAGCGGTGCCTCAACTGTAGAGACGTGAATTACCATTTGCTTGAGTCTGAGGTTCATACACTTCACATTTGACCTTAGGTGTAAAAAGACTTTTAATTAAAATTATAGTTTATATAAATATATAGGGTGGCGTAGTGGGTAGCACGATCGCCTCACAGCAAGAAGGTAGCTGGTTCGAGCCTCGGCTGGATCAGTTGGCATTTCTGTGTGTAGTTTGCATGTTCTCCCCATGGTCGCGTGGGTTTCCTCCGAGTGCTCCGGTTTCCCCCACAGTCCAAAGACATTTAGTAGGTAAATTGGGTAGGCTAAATCGTCCGTAGTGTATGTGTGTGAACGATTGTGTATGGATGTTTGGCAGAGATGGGTTGCAGCTGGAAGGGCATCCACTGGATAAGTTGGTGGTTCATTCTGCTTTGGTGACCCCGGATTAATAAAGGGACTAACGCATGCCTTCCTTAAAAAGTACTAAATGACATTACTCTTTAAAAGAAGTAATGCAGTTTGCAATATATTTCCTTTAAATGTACCTTTTCCCAACACTTATACATAGTCAAAACTGAATAATTAATATCTCTATGACAGACCAATGAAGTCAACAGCAAAAATTTGAGGTTTGTTAGAAAAGCTTTCATGTTATATATACAGTATCTTGATTGTCATAATATGGTGTAAAATATGTACAGTAAGTGCAGATGTCCCACAGGTGGGAAGTTTAGTCTTTCTGCTCTGTTTAAACTTCAGCAGACTGTCTTATTCTTCATATGACTTGCTCTGTGCATTTCATCTTCACAAACACAAGTGCTTCAAGCAAGAGCAATATATGGGATTTATTTATTTGTATTTTAACATCACCATTGAAACAAGTCATTGTTTTCTCATACATCAGAGTTCTTGCCATGAGTTACTCTTTATATATACAGTAGTTACTTAGAGATGAGGTGGTCGAGGAAGACACGGTTGATTCAGCTGATGTTGCTGGAAATGTAGAACCCAGGACTCCTTTGTTTTCATCTGGTTTAGGTATCGTAATTTTTCTAAAAAAAAAACAAAAACAATGACCCAAGACTCATTAAAGTCACTGTTCATACACTGTAAAAATGATCTGTTCATTAACAGTTTTGCTATTTTGTGATTCACAAAAGTGTTTTACGCTTATTTATGCTTGTGAATTGCATTACTGGATGTTGATCTCTGCTCTGGCGACTTTTGATGTTGAAAATTCAACTCAGCTTTTTATTGACATTTTAGTAGTTTGACATAATATAATGTATAAGAAATCAAATAGACAGAAATCAAGTCTGTAAAATAACAGAAAATGTACTGGCTGTTTATTACAAGGTTTGTGTACCATAACACTAACCCAGACAATATATCACTTTAAACGATTAAAAATGGTAATAATAGTCACTTTTTCAAACTTTTTAAGGTTAAAGATTGTTGAAAGGAAGATCAAAGTGCCATAATGCAATTCAAAAGAATAAATAAAAATAAAAACACGAGTTATAAAATACAGAAAACTGCTAATTTACAGATTTGTTTTACAGTGATAGTGTTCTGCTAGGCTGTGAGTAGACAGTTGTCAGGCTAATTCTGAAAAGATGATTTATTTTACTTACTCATTACTGGTGGTGGATGATAATTGTGGCAGAGGGGAAGTTGGACTATTTATTTGAGTTCTGCGGCAAAGAAATAGGACATAAAGTCATAACATTACATTTAGCATCTTTACTTTGGATTAAACAATTGCTCAAAGTCTGTTCTTCTAGCTCTGATATATGGCTTAGTTCATGCTGTTGTAATAAGAGTGCTCTGAATAGCTGCTTGCTTCAGTAGGTAGTTTTGATCCATAAGTATGGGTGTATTGCTACAATACTACCACTAACGATTATGTAGACCACCACACTAAAAATGTTTACACATCATGAGTATTTTATATTGTTACAAAATACCTCCGCTTCACTACACTTGATTGGTTTTACTTACAAAAACTCCACAACTTTCCTCTGCACCCATGGTTGTCTCATATCTGAGCAGATCTCACCTCTTTCAGTCTCAAATCTGAACACAGAAAAACTCGTGAATCAAACGATCACTAATTGTAATGTGTTTTCTGCAGAAACTGTGATTCTTACATTACAGGAGTCACACATGAAGGACTGTCACGCTGGATCCTGACACTGATGATAGGATCAGTGACCTCTACTGTGGAGACTGAAGCACAGCATGGCATCATGCTTTTAGCGTCTGCTAGAAATCAAAACACAACAAAAGTGAACTTCAAATTTTGCAAAGCTCCATCAAAATAATGTACAACCAGTTCAAATCTCGTTATACAACATATAAAAGATGCAAAAAGCACAACAGCCCAACTTAAAACTTCGTCTTTTTAGACAACTTAATTGTTTTATGTTCAATCCACTTAAATATGTAAAAGCAAACAAGTTAATTTAATTAATCTGTGTTGGGAAAACATGAATGGATTGTGTGGAACCCAGCATTTTTAACAGTGTAGCAAGAAAATCTCTTTCGAAACTGTTGATATAAGGCAGGATGGATGCATGCTTTCATGTTGTTTATGGCAAATCTTCATCAGAATGTCCAAGTGTCACTGTAGAAATTGAGACTCAATCGGAAATAAGGGCAGTATTAATAGCTTTAAATGTGGGAGAGCGTTGCTATTATGTGATTATATTGTATTGCAATATGGAGCCATTAAATGTTGATGTTAAATCAAAAGTAATTGACAAATACTTGAAAATGAGATGATTTAATGACAATAATTCTCTATGGTTACAACTGAATTAGTTACAAATAACTGTATGAAACAATAAAACATGAAATGATATAAACATATGATAATAATTGTACCCAGCTTAAATGTAGATTAAAGTTACCTGAGAGAGAGAGAAAGGGAGAGAGAGGGGGAGGGAGAGAGATAGAGAGAGCATTGGGAGAGAGCAAAAGCAGGAGAAGCCAGAAGGGCCGGAGAAGAAAGAGCCAGAGCTGAGTATAACACCTTCCTTTGTACCTTTCTTGACCATGTGACCAAAGCCTAAATACTGAGACATTCAAACTGACCAATCAACACGTGACTACATTATCAAACCCCCACAGTCCACAAAGCAGTTCCTGATTTCATCAGGAATTTGTGTGAGCCCTCTTTGGGGAAAAACACATGTTCTGCCATATAAACAAATGCATATAATAATTTTCATCCTTACAACCTGAACAACCTTTTCTGTCCTGTTTTGGTGAGTCTGTGTAAATTGTAACTTTTGTATTTGTGACTTTTTGTAACATTTGCTGTTGTTAACAGGCAGGAGAGGCACCGCTGTGTTCTTCTGATGCTGTAGATTATCTACTTAATTCTTGGAAAACCCTCCTTAATTCTATCGCTTTTTGTGCATAGAAGTGAAAATGACGTCTAAAATGAACAGTTGTAAACCTTCAATGCTTTAGAGCTTTCAATGCTTTCATTTGTTGTATTGCAGCAGCTATAAAAAAAAGTTCAAAACGTTAAACAATGAGAAAAATAATGTAAGTTTGACTTCTTGAGAAATCATAAAAATAGATGTTTAAAAAATTATTAACAGAGATTTCCACTTGTTTTTCATGATTTTACATGTGGATTGTTGCAACTATCTTGCTTGATGACTATTGCAGTGCAGATTAATAAATGACTGCTGCATAATAATTTTAAAAATCAGCAACCAAATATTAGAACCTCAAAGCTTTAATGTTATATATAGCTTGATTGTCATAATATGGTAAAATATGTAAGTGCAAACGTCCCACAGGTGGGAATTTAAGTCTTTCTGCTCTGTTTGAACTTCAGCAGATCGTCTTATATTTGCTATTCTTTATATGGCTTGCTCTGTGCATTTCATCTTCGCCACAAACACAAGTGCTACAAGCAAGAGCAATATCTGTGATTTATCTGTATTTTTACATCATCATTGAAACAAATCAATGCTTCTCATACATCAGCGTTCTTGCCATGAGTTAGTCTTCATATATATATAGTAGTTACTTAGGGATGAGATGGTCATGGAAGACACGGTTGAAACGGGTGATATTGCTGGAAATGTGGAACCCAGGAACTGGACCCCTTTGCTTTCATCTGGTTTAGGTATTGTAGATTTTCTAAAACAAAACAAAACAAAACAAAAAACAAGCAAACTGTGCACTGAACAATCTGACAGTGGTACATTGACCCAAGACTCAATGAAGTCACTGTTCGTACACTGTAAGAAATATCTGTTCATTAATAGTTTTGCTATTTTGTGATTCACATGTGTTTTCGGTTTATTTATGGTTGTGAATTGCATTATTGGATAATAATTTCTGCTCCGTTGACTTATGATGTTGAAAATTCAATTTTACAGTTTAACACAGTGGCTTTTATAGACATTGCAGAAGTTTGACATAATATAATGTTTAAGAAATAATATCTAGAGAACCAAGTCTGTAAAATAACAGAAAATGTACTGGCTGTTTATGGTTAAGGTTTTTGTACTGTAATATACAACACCAACCCAGACATTATATCACTTTAAACTATTAGGAATGGTAATAAGTCACTTTTTCAAACTTTTCAAGACTAAAAGTTGTTGGAGGAAAGATCAAGGTCCCATTATGCAATTCAAAAGAATAAATAAAAATAATAATAAAACATGAATCACAAAATATGCAAAACTGCTAATTTATATTTACAAAATAACTCTGCTTCACTACACCTGATTGGTTTTACTTACAAAAACTGGGTAACTTTCCTCCGCACCCATGGTTGTCTTGGATCAGAGCAGAATTCCCCTCTTTCAGTCACAAATCTGAAAACACAGAAATATTACAGCGGAATCAAATGATCACTAATTGTAATGCGTTTTCTATAGAAACGGTGATTCTTACATGACGGCCTTCACACATGGAAGATTTTGATGATTAAACTTGAAACCGGTGATAGGATCAGTCACCTCTACTCTAGAGACTGAAGTACAGCATGGCAACAAGTTTTTAGCGTCTGCTAAAATAAAATAAAAACAAAAAAACAAAAGTGAACGTCAAATTTTGCAACGCTCCATCAGTCAAAAAACTGTCCAATTAGTTTAAACTCGTTACTTGTTATAAACCAGATAACAAACACAACAGTCCAACTTGAGACGAGGATCTTTTGTGCCTCCATTCTCAGTCGATATTCAGCTCTGACTTCTGCTCTGCTCTGAAAGGATATATTCAAGACTTTTTCTTGCCCAATATATTCAATTAAAAAAAATCTAGGCTGCATCCGCTCCTCCACAAGCATCTCTATTTTTGGTGCTGATTTAATCTTGAATCTGTTTAGCATAATCTCTAAAAGTATCAGTAGCTTACTTACTTCCTACATGGTTAAATCATCTTGTCAAAAACATTTGGGTCCCACTTTATATTAAGTGACCTTAATTACTGTGTATCTACACTTACTTAAATAGTTTGGTAATGCACTTATTATGTACTATTTTGTGCTTAAAAATTATCTGCTTGTACTTGCATCTTTAATTAAATCGTGTACTTACATTTATAATTACACTGTTGACCATCCATTACACCTTGACCATTAATACTTTAAACCTACCCATCCGACCTCAGTAGCACCATAAGTGTTGTGCATTATAAACACAATAAGGAAATCGTAATGTAAGTTTAATGGAACTTTAATGTAAGTTTATGGTGGTTAAGAGCACTTAATATATAGTGGGACCAAGATTTGATACGCAATTATTTGATTTCATATTCAGGTTTACGCATTTTATGAAATATTTCATGATTTATATGCTTTAAAATAGATTTTGTTTTGTGACATTGATTTGTATTTACTGTTTAAATATAAGAACACCAAGATTTTAAAACTCAGTGTGAGATTAGTCAATCTGATCGGACATTTGGCTGAATTTAGTCATGTATTAGCCTACTATTTCTGTATGTACCAAGCAGTCTTTTGGGTGCCTTTGCTTGTGGTTGAATTCTGAAAGCATTACACTTTTAATATTAAGATTGTTTTTAACATTAATATGATTTTCAGTGGAACAATAACCACATCCTGTTTTGTACTCCTAATGTGCTGCTACAGAAAACAGCAGGGTCAGTGATCATTTAAATGATAAAGAAGAGGAAATACGTAATTATATTATTAATGGCTGCATGGCTCCACAAACAGGGCTCAGAAGACAGGACTTGCTCTTAAATTTAAATGAAAATAAAAATGAATACATTACTGGTGTGCATCTTGAGACAAAACAATAACACTGATATATTTCTTCAATATTTGTACTTTACATAAAAGAATTCAAATATGGGTAAATTCTTACATGTAGTAAGTCAGTTCTGCCCCTAAGAATGTGCTACACACTTTAGAATGAGAATATTTCATTGCTGTAAATACTTTTCCACAAATATTAGTGTGATGTACACATACATGAATGGAAAAATGTGTAATCTGTAATAATTGGAAAGCTTACAAGTCAGTCTGGCCTGTGTGAATACACTACAACCTTAGTGAATGAACAACAACCCTGAGAAAATAACCGTAAAGTAATTTACTGCAGGATATGTATATATATTTTTTACTACTTGTACTTATGATGAGAGAAATTGCTAATATCTACTTGTGTACAGTATTGTTATGAAAAGACAGTCGCTTTCTTACCTGTAATAAATCAACTTGGCCTCTAAAGATTTACTGGAACCTTATAGAAATGTCCGCGAATGTCCTGCGAATATCAAAATTAAACTTAATCTGCCTAAATGATCTGCTAGCATAAAATCTTTGAAACACAATCCCTCCCCTGCCGTCCAAAGTCATGCCTCCTGAAATCACAAACACGCACTTAAAAGATGACAGTAGACAATCTATTCTAGATCATGTCATTCTCCAGTTAAAAAACTTTATGGTACTTTATAATACTACAATTCTGAACGAAAAACTGTGATATATCTAGCCCGTTTTCAGTTGTGTAGCAAGCAAAACTTGTCATAAAGTGGAATATTTTATGCTTGCAAGGATCGCTGGTCTCACTTTGTCCTAAAGCAACTACTGTATGTTTAGTGCTTGGCAGCGTGTAGGAATTACACTTATTGCTAAGGCATACATATATATATATATATATATATATATATATATAGGCTATACATGCCATTTCAGACCGAATATTCAAAGTAGCATGGGAAACAATATAGGGAGCATGTCACAGGTTGTCACTGTTCAAAAATGAACCAATGTGTTCACCTCAGTAAAGCAGGCTAGGTGGAATAGCGCCGTTTACTGATGTTTTTTTTTTGTTAAACTGAATAAAAGTCTACATCATCGGTGTTGTAAAAGGTCCCTTATGAAACTGATAATAGTCACATGAATCTTTCGCTGGAAGATTTCAGTGACTGAACAACTCTTCTGACCGTGGTAAAGTTAGTTTGACGTTTGATATTCATAGACATTCGGTTTCAAACCAATTAAATTCTTTGTTCCTGTTATAATTTGAGCCAAAAATATGTCAGATGGACATAAATATGTGCCCTTTATGTTGCACAAGGCTTAATTTCTTGATAAAAATAAAATAAAAATTAACCATAAGAATGAATTAAATGTGCTTATAACCCATTCATAATACAACAAAATCTATAAGCTTTGCGTGACTAAAATAGTTTTAAAACAGAACATTACCTGTCTAAAAGTTATACTTCAGCCATGGTGTCATCCTTCCTCCAACGTGCAAAAGTAACTCCAATATTGATTCAGGATTTTATTTTTAACAGTTTTGATTCTGCATTTTTTACCGCTGTCTCTCTCTCCTGTGCATGTGAACATGGCTTGCATGCACGCACAAACGTGAACGGCTGCACAGATTAACAAATCTCCATTTGTTCACAGACAGTTTGGGCTACTCTTCAGAATTATAGGAATTATTGGCCTGACAAATTTGAATTGGACAAACATTTTTTTTAGTCGTATGCCTTACATAGAAAATAAAAATACATATAAATACATTTAGATCATTTACTTTAATCATTACTATTGAAATGCGAAGAGACTGTCAACCAGTACAACAAAAAATATTTCTGAAGACAATCTGCACCTACTGCACCTTTAAAACCAACGAGCTCCCTTCTTCACAGTGACGTCACTGGCTCTGTTGAGTGCATTGTGTCTAACATTGCGTCTCTCTTTTGTTTGGAGCGATCAATTTCACACCTATCAAAGGTTTGAATGCTAAAAAGGCTTGCTATAACCCGTGGAACTTCTCGTTTACTTCTCGTCATTTATAGTTCAGCACGTAGAATGTGCACCATCTGCATCCTGATCGGCAGGTAAACACTCTTTGACCGGTGAAAGTGTCACAACACAACACGTGGAATGAAAGTTTTATAACAGTTAGAGTCTGTGGTTACTCTAATACATTTCCATCTAACGCAATAATAACATTAATTAAATCATTGTTTTTAATAAAACTAAGTTAGGCCTACCACTCATTGTACAGTATGTGATGCTTTTCTCTCTTTCATTTGAACGTATTCTTGGAATGTTTTATGTATGCAAAGTTGCTACTTTTTGTGGTCCTGTTGTCATGAATCTCATTACATGCATCATTAATTTCGTTGCTCATAAAGCTACAATTATTAATTAGCTTAGCTAATAAAAAACATTATCTATTACAGCAATACTTGTTATTTTATTCATTTATTTATTTATTTATTTATTTATTTTATTATTTATTTATTTTTGTATGTATGTATGTATGTATGTATGTATGCAGGGACAATGTACCACATGACATGATGTGCCAGAGTTGGCTATAAAGCTAATTTACATTTGTAGTACCTTGGCAGTAAATTATAACAAATTTAACAGTACAAAATAATACAACGTTCACTATACGTACACTATACACACAACACATCTTTGTCAATCAAATCAAATCAAATCAGTGGTTGCATATTTAATGTTTTTCATTGGTTTTGATTCACCACTAGATGGCGCGCTTGTTATAGCTGTAACACATGTTAGCAGGCAAAGGAATATTTCTCCAATATTATGTTTTTCTTTTTAGGTATCGGTGGAGGAAATCTTTAAAGCATCAAAACCCCATTATAGTATCTCAAAGAAGAAAGCACATGAATTCAGAAGCACACGAGGGTGAGTAAATAATAACAGATTTCCATTTTTAAAGTGTGAACTATTTATTTAATAATTCAGCTTAAATATTGTACAGAGGAAAGGTTTGGTATTTTCCTGAAAGTAAGCAGAACTTCAATCAGTAATTAGCAAGAAGACATGTCATTTTAAAGCAGTCAAAACAAAGCAATCATTTAAACAAATGCGTTAATAAAGCTAAATAATGGACTGTTGCTTTTTAGCATAAATAATAAAAAATGCATAGATATAGATCCAGGAATGATATATAGATAGGTTTGCAGCATCTTCATGGCCTCCATTGACTCAGTCCTGTATTTCTCTCAGACCTGTAGAAAAGACGATTATGTTATTATTTTTCTTTTTTAATTGCCAGAATAAGCATATGGTAGATACCATTGTAATGCAGGTATTTTACCTTGCAGTCGGTTTTGAATCCAGCGGGCTTTTGGATCAGTGCAGTACCTTTCCTTCTCAGCGTAGAAGCTGAAGGATGGAAATACAGTAATGAGTTGAACACGGTATTGTACATATATATAAAAACGGATTTATTGTACATATGAAGAAATGCAGACTATGATGTGAGAGCTTACATTATAGCATCCACACATGGACTCAGAGCAGGCTGATGCTTGTACGCAGTCAGTTTAATATCAGAAGGGATTCTTCCCCTGGACACCTCCTTACAGCATGTCACGCCGACTCGAGTGGGGCGACGATCTGAAAGAAATGCAGAGATTTCAATTTCCAACATCATGCTGTAGACACAGTCTAGCGTATATGTGTGAAAACGAGAAGATCGTGAGCTTGATAAGGGCTCCATTAAAGAAAACAAAACCACATAACAGCACAAAGCCATGATGCAGCAATGCCTTCACTAACATTACAAGGACAGTTAATTTGAAGTTAGTTTGTACTGTATTTAAGTTTATTAGTAGAACTAGTATTCAGCTTAAAGTGCCATTTAAAGGCTTAATTAGGTTAACTAGGCAAGTTAGGGTAATTAGGCAAATCACTGTAAAAAATATTACTTAAGTGGTCTAATAATATTGACTTTAAAATGCTTTTAAAAAGAATTAAAAACTGCTTTTATTCTAGCCCAAATAAAACAAATAAGACGTTTTACGGAAGAAAAAATATTATCGGAAATACTGTTTAAAATTCCTTGCTCTGTTAAACATTATTTAGGAAATATAAAAAATATAAAAAAAATATATAATAATGAAATAATTAATTCTAATTATTTTAATAAAATATCAGAAACGATGAGTAAATTGTGACAGTTTTCATTATTGGCTTCCTTTAAACATCATTACTAGACTACTATGCATCACCAATGCATGTTGATTTGAATCAAATGAAACAAATAAAATATTTGAGTATAACCGAGCCTCAAACAACTATAATAATACGAATTATAATGATTAATAATAATAATATCAAATGCTTAATAATCAATACTGAAAAGAACTTACAGTTTCCTTGCTGTGCGGTAACACAAACAAAAACCATCATCATCAGAGCTAATTTGCAACTAAGATGCATGATGTTTTGTGTGAAAAATGTTCAGATAAAGAGAAGAGGAAGAAGTCTGCAGGCAAGTTTTTTTTTGAAGATGCTATCTAGCCTCTAGTCCTTTTATACACATGTTTTTTACAACAGGATGTGCATCTTTAACTTATAGAGTCATGTGACAACTAGCTAAGATCCCTGATCACAGCAGTTTGACATCCTGTAAAATTCGTTTTTTTTTTGTATATATATATAATCAGTAATACATGAAGAGACTGTATAATTGACTCTGATATTGAAATCTAAAGTTCTGCATGTCTAATTACTTACAGTTGGCTTGTGCTCCAGTAAAGCATCCAATTAGGGCGATCAAAACAGCAATGGTGAATAATCTAGAAGTCCAGGCCATAGTTCTTGGTGTCCAGGTCAAGGTGTTTTGGTGAAGGTCAGCCACTCGTGTGTTGATAATGTAAGTGCTGTGCGGTATAAGTTATTATAAGGAGATCTTTTAAGCGTTTTGCAGCAGTCAGATGGAATGAATGCGTCACAAAATGCACCAGCACAATTCTGAAACCATTGCATCAAGTGATCATCTGCCTTCACAGGTTTTCACACTTCTAACCCACAAAACAGTCAGTTTTACCCATCAGCATAATTTATGAGAAACCAATATCTCTCCCCATCCCCCCCAGAAGGAAAATAAAGTAACAGACCACAATGGCACGTACTGTAGGTTTTAATTTGTGTTTCTAGGGGTTATTATAGTTAACTATGACTTTAATCATTAATTTAATAAAAAATAAATGTTTACTTTATTTAAACAATATATTTGTTAAAATGTAATTGCTTATTATTTCTTTTATTTAATTGATTTGCTAGAATAACTAAAGCTAAAATAAATAAAAACCAAGTAGATAAAAGGATGAAAACACAAAATAGAATATATAAAGCTGATTAAATTGCAATGAAAGCACTATAAAGATAAAAACGAGTCAAAATGGAATACTATATAAAAATAGTAGTAGTAATAATAATAATAATAATAATAATAATAATAATAATAATAATAATA
>CAIGQQ010034268.1:8125902-8149506 GCA_903798035.1 Danio albolineatus | reverse complement strand
AATAATAATAATAATAATAATAATAATAATAATAATAATAATAATAACAACAACATAATAGAAGCGAATAAAAAAAAAAGTTTTCAAAATAGTCCTAAGACAAGAATATGGGTTGTTTAAAAGTTTTGGGACAACTTTGGTGAAAGGTTTATATATATATTTGTATTTTATAATGTTTATATATTTATATATGTTTTTATTTTATTTTTATATCACCTATAACTTGGGGTCTCTTTAACTAAGAATACTTCTAAGAATAGGTTAAGTAGATCCATTTTCACCCAAATAATAAACAACCAATTGGTCGTTTTGAAGTGTTAATGTGAAGTTGTACTGTTTTTCAGAATGTATAATTAAACATTCTGGAGAAAACACCTGTGAAAAAAAATTCACTATTTTTTTAACATGTTGTCTTTTTCTTTCCGTACAGTGGACTGAGTTTTTTTTGAAAATCTACACATAAAGTTTTTTTTTAAAGTAGCATAATTAATTCAAATAAACATATTACACAATGAAAATGAACGATTAGTAGTAATGATTAAAGTTTGTACAATTAAAAAAAAGATTTCGGAAGTTGAAGGAACATCTGTTTTCTACATAAATGTAAAGGATAAAGGAAAAAAGCTCAGCAACGTAACGTTATTATAGATGAAGTGTACTTCTAGCAAATAGTACACAGCCAGAATCAAGTTACAAAGAAACGTAAAAAAAAGGTGTCTTTATGCAAAGGAAGAACGTCTTTCACACATTCAGAAACATATACCACAAGCAACCAGTAGTTGCTGATCACAATTTATTTCCACTTTCAGATTGTAGTTCATTTCCATCATACACTGACAAAAAAAAAAAAAAAAATCAATCTTTAATTCACTCAGACTTCTATACTTCTGTCAGTCAATCATCTACGATCAGTGATGTGAATGAACTATTTTTCAATGTGAAATATAATCTAATGTAAGCTAATAATTTGTTTTTACTGTACTTTAGTTTAAGAATCATCACTGTCAGTGTGCTCTGTATCAGACATGCGATTTACAATATAATATATTAAATGTGAATCATGTAAATATTTCCATTATATAAAAGCAAAACTTAAAAAATTGCTTTTAAAAAGTCTTCTTCGCAGCGCCATGATAGTGTAGTGGGTAGCACGATCACCTCACAGCAAGAAGGTTGCTGGTTCGAGCCTCGGCTCGGTCAGTTAGCATTTCTTTGTGGAGTTTGCATGTTCTCCCCGTGGTCGCGTGGATTTCCTCCGGGTGCACCGGTTTCCCCCACAAGTCCAAAGACATGTGGTATAGGTTAATTTGGTAGGCTAAATTGTCCGTAGTTTATGAGTGTGAATGAGTGTGTATGGATGTTTCCCAGAGCTGGAAAGGTATCCGCTGCGTAAAACATATGCTGGATAAGTTGGAGGTTTATTCCACTGTGGCGACCCCGGATTAATAAAGGGACTAAGCGGAAAAGAAAATAAATGAGTGAATGTCGACATTTTCTTTAATCATTTCCATGATCTATGATTCTGTCAGGAGCTTAAGCAGATCCTTTCACATTAGTTTGCTTACTAATGGATGATGTTGGTGGGGTTAATGTCAGTTGATTATGCTTTTTAAAGTTCTGCTGCTAAAAAAATGAAATAAATACAAACAACAAAACGGTGTAAACAAAAAATATGCTCTATGAAATATGTGACAATATGAATCATTTTAAAACTTTTTTTTTGCTTTTCATCAGAATTGATGTGTTTTACATACAAAAACTGCATAACTTTCCTCCGCACCCATAGTTGTCTGGGATCAGAGCAGAAATCCCCTCGTTTAGTTTCAAAGCTGTCATAGAGAATGAAAACATTAAACAAACCAATAATTAAAGTCATATGTTGTTGAACTCTAGATTTAAAAAGTTGCTTGAATATTTAATTCACAATTTATTACTATGAAATATAAATAACACATTAAATTAGCTATTTAGCTAATTTTGTAAATCATTCTCCAATAATATTAACTTCTTCAAAAAAAAGTGTAATCACTTCTTATAAAAATATGTTTTCTGGAACAGATTTTTACATGATGGCATTTACACATGGAGCATCATCACGTTGTATCCTGACACCGATGATAGGGTCAGTCATCTCTACTGAGGAGTCTGATTTACAGCAATTTCTCACATATTTATCATTGGCGTCTGTAAAGACTGAAAAACAAGGAAGTTGTTGGGAAGTTTTGCTGGTTAATGTGATTGGAAGGATAAAGTTTTTACGTTTGACAATATTGTCTCACAAAGATTCTCCATGCTGTCATATTCTTTTGAAACACTTTTTGACAACCACTCTTTAAAAAGCATGCATAAAGTCATATATAATCAATAAATTGTCATAAAACTAAGTTATATGATATTATCATTACGTTTTTAAAAACATCTTAGCACCCCCTCTCTGTATAATTGAAAGCTCATGGCCAGTGCTGTTTTGGACCCCGTTGGCTTTCTTTATACAGACAAAAATAAATGTAAGGGATAATCAACCTCTTAAAGAATTTTAAATGCAAGATATGAAGGCAAAGAACTGACCAACGTGAAGCAGAAGTTGATTATCCCCAATATTCTGTGTTTTTTTGCAAAGTTAAAGAGAAGTTAAAACTAGTTTTACTCAATGTGTGATCTTCCAGTCCCCACTCTGAATCTGTCATAAGAAGACAGGATGTGTGTGATTGTAAATGATGCAAACATATCTAACAGCTCATAGTAACGTGTTAGCTACCTCTTCTTAAACATTTTTGAGCATATTGGTGAGCTGATTGATCTCTGTCGGCTTCCTGGTGAAGCACATGTTCAGATTACTCAGAGGAATTAATGCTCTGGACACTGTTAGTTAGTGTGGTTACTATTAATGTTTGAGAGAACATTTATTTCAAACTGTGATCAAAACTGACTGAAACTACATGTACATTAAACAGTTTTCACCTTTCAGACAATGAGAATCACAGATTTCAACTGACTATGGAACAATCCAAAATAAAGCCTCCTCCTGATTTTTTTGTGTGCCATTCACTGAAGAAAGACATTTCTAGAAATACTTTGTGATGCTTATTGTGTAGGGTGTGATGAGATCTTCTTGTGGCCTGAGATTGTGGTCATTTTTCATGTTAAAGGTGAAATCTGACTCATGATATCAGCATGACAGAGTGTAAAGGGTTGAACTGGCATATCGCTGTAACGCCTACATATACGTTACTTGACCAGAGTGGCACCTCGCTGACATTTTGTCTTGTTTATGGTCATAAAAACCATTTAGATTAGACACATAATGGTCACTAAAATTCTAAAATGACAGCAGAAGCTCTGTGTTTTAAACAATGTGCAGACGAGTCAACTTAAACACACCAGTCATTTTGTGACTGGAGACCAAAGGGTATTGTCAGGAGCCACTGGTTTTAATTTTGTTTTGTACTGTACACATTGACTTGGAAAATTTTTAAACAACCTTGAATACTGTAAAAAATGCAATTTTATGACCTTTTTATTTTTTGTGTCTCATACTAGACTATTAAAGGGGTCTTCCATTATGATATCATATTTTAAACTTTAGTTGATGTGTAATATAACTGTGTGAACACAAACAACATCTCTGAATGTAATACGCATAAAGTTGAACGCAAAGGTAGACTTTGGCTTTTACAGAGTTAGCTTAGCAAAGCCTACAGCGAATGAATATGGGGACTACAAAAAAATATATCCAGGCTAGAGGGATCATAAGGGCTTCCGGGTTCTACAAGTGAAGCATAAACACACATTGCTTTGCATCTTATGAACACAACCAAGCCTTAAAAATACACTGTGGACCACCCATTTAAAGGATGTTGGCATTGATTAAATAAATCATAAAATCATAATTAAAATGAGCAAATCTACAATGATCAGTGGATTATAAAGTAGTACTATAAAATGTAAATTTAGTGAAACCAATACCCCAGAACTTTCTGTGAAGTAACAAGAGCCTTCAACCGTTAAAAAGAATTGTGGAATGTTGGACACTTCACACACTCAGCGGTCACTGCTTTACTCATGTTGCGGAAGGGACAGAGCCATGGGCTCTAATGTTGGATTACTTTATTTTGGATTGTGAAAGCAACCTCCTGTGAAAGTGATGATTATACTGCATCCCAGTGGTCAGTGCGGTTATACTCATGGCAGGTATTATTTAGTAGTTTGGTCATTTATTTCACTAATTTGGCAACCGTTAAACATAATCAGGAAAACGGTTTGAATTTACGCTTAAAACATAAAAAAACATTGGTGTTCTATTTGGGACAACACTACATTCATATAAGTTTTTGAATGTGTACGTGCATAGTACATAGTGCATAAGTGCATAGTGTACACTCTCAGAAAAAATGGTACAATGTTGTACCAAAGAAGGTTCAAACCCTTGTCACTGGGGCAGTACCTTTTTATGAGACAGAATTGTACCTTAAGAAAAGAAACAAATTTGTAGCTTTTAAGGTCATGATTTGTACCATGGGAAACCAAAATGTACCTTTTGTTTTAAAAAACCTGCAGATACAATATTATATACTTTGTGAAAGGTACCACCACAGTGACAAGACACTTTGTACCTTAACAGTGTCAAAAATGCTTACCAAACATTTATTAAAATGCCTTAAATGTTTAGTTTTACCAGTTGTTTTGTATTATTGTATTATAGAACTAAAAATGTATGTTTCTAAGTATCTTTAAACATATTCTTTTAAATGATGATTCTTGTTTTAATATGGAAATAATTAATAAAAATCACTTTGCCTTTTAGTCATATTTATTTTCATAGATACTGTAATAAAGAAGCAGTTGTTCAACACTTTTGTACCTTTTATATGAAAACATTTGTGTACCTTAATTTCAGTTGTACCATAAAAGGCACAGAACAGTATCATAAGAGGTCTTTTCAGTACCATGTAAGGTACAATTTTTACTAAGGTACAAAACTGTTCCTCAAGGAACATTATTTGAACCATTGTGTACCTTTTTTTTCTGAGAGTGTATAGTGTGGCATTTGCGATGCAGCTCATGTCTCCTGAACCAAACACACCTGATTCATCAGCTCATTAGCGGAGACTGAAAGACTGGTAATGTGGTGGTCCTTCAGGAACGTGGTTGATACACACTGATATAGAGCAAGGGAGTGCCGTAGCTCTGCACAGTTTAGTTCCAACCCTGCTTTAACACACATTTCAAATACATTTCAAACAAGCCTGAAGGACTCAAATCTTAAGTCTTATCAGCTATGTTTATTTGGGTTTAAAGCTATACTGTTCAAGATCTGTGACCCCCGAGAACTAAGTTTGACACCTGTGATATACAGAATTCTAAAGCTTTGTTTTTCCTTTATTTTTAAAAAAATGTTTCAGCATAAGGAACACTATCCTTCATTTTAGTTTTTCATTTTAGATTTTCATCTTATGTTTATTACTTGTATCTCCAGAAAGCACCACTATGGTTGCCTCCACGATACCAACACTTTGGCTTAACACCCTCCCCACATTTCAAGTACCCATGATCTCCTCCACATTTAGCACATCTTTGAATTTACAGTACATTACAGTCCGTTTATGACCTAATATCGGGCAGTTATAACATCACACAGTCTTAGCATGGTTTTTCCTTACATTAAACTTGATATTACTCCTATGCAAGAGTATTTTTGTTACCTTACGTTCACTTTTGTTACCTTACTCTCTTTCTGTCTCCCAGTACTCTTGCATACTTAACTTCTCCTATTTGCATATTTGGTTTGTGAGTCTCAGTGCTTTAACTGTCTTCTCCTTCTCCCTCAAATATCACAACCACATTCAGCAAGTCAAACCTCAAATCCACTTTTCTTACTTAACTCTGTGATTCACCCATCTGACTTATTTTCTTTCTCTCATGACTAGTCAATTTCTTAGCCGTAGCTCTCCTTGTTACATCCTCTCATTCTTTATCTCTTTGATCATCACCACACTGGAATTTTTTATAATCTTCTGGTTCGTTCTGGAACCGTCCTGCTACATTTGATGTTTTTTAAGGTCTTTTATACTTTAATAGGTTTGTTAATGCTCATTTATTGTTGTTTTGATTTAACATTTAAATCATCTATAACTTGATTTTTCCTCATACGAGGCCTTTTGGCTATGTGGATATTTTCAGATTATACCCATTTCTATCACTTTTCACATTTGTCTTGTTTTTACTGTCATTTTGTGGAGGAAATTATGGTTAAAAATTTAGATTTTAAAGTAACTTTTTTGTAATTTTGACCTTAGTTGCGTATTGCCTGAACTTTATGCATAAATCCATACAGTTAAATATTCTTTTTTTTTTTTTTTTTTTTTGGTAAATCTTCACGTTTAGGATTGAAGGTCAAAGTCATGGGCATTATAGCAAAATCTACACTGGAAATAAAAAAATAAAGTGTAATGGGTTACATAATAAATACATATTTAAAAAAAAAACATAATCACCTCAATTATAATTACCTCGAAACATAATTACCTTACTAATATAAAATACAATTTGTAAAAATTAAAAAATGAATAAATTATAAATAAACATTATTTATTTATTTAAACAAAAAAGGAAGCCCATAATTGTTACTGGAAGATTGAAAAATAAGGCACGGCAACAAAATGCAGTGTAGGTCTAACCAGGAGTGCAATAGCAGCAAGTGCAGGATATAGGGATACCTTTATTATATTATTTCTTATATCTTATACAGTAGTTATTATAAAGTGCAATTATAGAAAAACTATGGTGATATTTACAGATGGATGTACTTTGAACATTATATAGAGGTTGTATTAACTATGAACAGAGATTTACAATAGATGAATAAATGTATAGGTTGCTATTAATAATCAGGTATGCAGATAGATATGAACATAATTACAAATGTATTATTTACACTAAGTTAATTGCTATAAATGTATACATAAAGGACTTTTTAAAGCAGCATTAAAATGGACAATTTAAAGTTTCTAACACACGTTTACTGCACAGCAAACTTGCCAGTGTACATTTTACACCACAGGTGTTGAGTTTAACACTTTTCTGGTGTCTATAGGAGTTCCACCAGCCAAGTGTCCAGGTTACACTTTTAAAAGTGTTGAATATAAACACCTCCGCAGTGTAAAATATGTTACACTTAGGCTACGTTCACACTGCAGGCAAATGTGGCCTGAATCTGATTTTTTTGCCCACATGTGACTCAGGTCTTGACAGTGTGATCAGCCCAAACCGCATGGAATCTGATCTTTACATTTCAGATTTGTGCCACTTTCATATGTAGTCTTAAATCAGACACAGATCTGATATTTTGCAATGCAACCGCACAGCAAAGAAATCAGTGTACATTTAACTCAATTTGAGTTTAACTTAACACTCCTTGGGTGTACATATGACTCCCTCCATTTTGGAGTTAATATAACACTTTTTAAAGTATAAAATTTGTACATTACTCAGAGAGTTTGTGTGTACATAAGCTAATGAGTGCACATACTGCTTCTGATGAGAATTAATTTATTATATCTTATAATTAATTATATCATCAAGACTCGTAAATCATACTGGTTATATCACTGTTTGTCCGAAAGAACTGGTTTAAGTAAAAAAAAACTGGACTTCCCTTCATTAGTTTCAAATACACTGCATATTGGGTTAAAAGTTTAACACTGAAAAAAACAACAACTATTAAGTATACGCTCTTTCACACTCGTGGATTGAAATGTACTCCGGTTTTAACACTGAACAACACCAAAATAATCACACTGTATATTTAACACTGGAATTTTTACTGTGCGCAGTGTGAACGGGTATGTCGGATTTCATGTGACTTTTACATAATCTCTGAGTGACAGACGTCATCTCCTCCTCAGCAGCAGTAGATCGGCACACAGGGCGATTATTTTACCACAGAAACTTGGTTGTTCATTTAAAAAAAAAAGATTTTGAAGGCAAAACTGGAGCTTGTTAACCAATCTGGTTAACTATTAGAGCACGGGTTGATCGCGAAGCTGTGTCAGGGCGTGTTGCGAATAGGGGATCCGTGCCCAAAGGAGGGGGCACTTTCATTTTAAGGATGAACTTTCTCTCAGAGAGCATAAAGTGCAGGTCAAGCACCCCTTTCTGCACGTGT
Organism: Danio albolineatus; assembly: GCA_903798035.1. Lineage (NCBI taxonomy): Eukaryota > Metazoa > Chordata > Actinopteri > Cypriniformes > Danionidae > Danio > Danio albolineatus. The sequence goes on along the minus strand of CAIGQQ010034268.1, from coordinate 8,141,342 downwards.
CTGTTGTTTATAACAACGTAAAATGAAGTAACTCTGCAAACAGAGATAAACCAACTCCACCTTCACAGTTCAGTCTGCGGCTGCTCATTAACCCTTAATGAGTTCACTACAGTGGTGGTCAGATGGATGCGCACCGCGGATGTCATAAATCACAAATAATCAGTGTTTTCGATCACAAGAGACTTATTTTATGTTTCAAATACACATTAGTAGTAGCAGAACAACCCCTTACAGTTCATGAAATACACCACGGGTGTCTGTGAAAGGGGCAATAATTACATTAAGCATGAAAACGTGCTTCAGTATACACATTGTGTGCATAATTTGACATTCTGTGCTGTCCGTAACTGCACTTTTGCGCATGCGGGACAGTTTAGGACCATGATTTGTTCACATTGCAAATCTGATATTGGCCACATTTATAACCGCAGTGTAAACAGCTATGCAAAACAATCAGATCTGAGAAAAAATCAAATTTGAGCACTAAGCCTCGCAGTGTGAACATAGCCTTAGAGTGTAAAAATGCACACCACATTAAACATTTTTAACACCTGCAGGACATTGTCCAGTGTACATATAACTCCAGAGGTGTTAAATTACACTATATTCTGGTGTATATACGAGTCTCACCAGCCCAGAGTAAACGCTACACTTTAAAAAAAAACGTTGAATACACACCTAATCAGAGTATATTATTTTATACTCTTATTGACTCAGTCATCTCAAGTTCTCGTATGTGCAATTAACACTGATGAGGAGTATGGAAAGGCAACACCAGAAATGCACACTGTTAAAGTCACTATTTAACCCACATCAGTGTTAAAAACAGCAAATGTACACTTGGATTTTAACACTAGAACACTACAAGGGCTTACACCAGAAATTCAACACCTCACAATTTGCTGTATGTGACCATCATATAGCAGAAGTACATTTCTTAAGGTTATAAAGTTAAAGAAATGTGCATTAACAACATAAATGTGGAGATTTGGAGGACCAAAATCCCTAAAAGACTATTGACTTATTCACGCAAAAGAAATAGTACACAGCCAGAAATCAATTACAGAGAAATATGTATGGCAAAGAGAAAAAGTGTTTTCATGCCAGAGGAAGAACATCTTTCGTGCATCCAGAAACATCAACCACAAGCAAACAGTAGCTGCTGATCACAGTTTATTTGCAGTTTCATATTGCAGTACATTTGCATCATACACTCTCAATAAAATCCAGACTTGTTCGCATACAAATCAATCTGCAAATCACTCAGACTTGTGTCACACTTTAGTTAACGACAAGCCCATTATCAGTAAAGTGAGTGAAGTGTATTTCAATGTGAAATAAACTATTAGCTAACAATATGTTTTACGTGGTTTATTTTCCGAAGTAGTTTAATAAATTAAGAACCGTTTCTGTCAGATTTCACTACATCATATGTTTATGTATCTATTTGACAACATAACATTTAAATATCCAATTTAAATATGCTTAACTTACTAAATATCACATTTTCAAAACACAACAGCAAAAGTCTATTACAAGCTTTAAAAATAACTTCTTGGATATACTATATTAATAGGTCATAATGAGTTTACTTTTAAATGTTCATGATTTATGATCTGTCTGAAGCTTAAGCAGATCCTTCCACATTAGTTTCCTCACTAATGGAGGACATTGGTTCTGGTGTGGATGTCGGTGTTGGTGTGGATGTCAGTGGTGGCGTGGATGTCTGTTGATAGGTTTTTAAAGTTCTGCTGTTAAAAGAAGCAATAAATAAAACAAACAATTAAGCAATATGAACAAAAATGTACCCTATGAAATATGTGAAATTATGAATCATTTTGTATTACTTACAAAAACTGCATAACTTTCCTCCGCACCCATAGTTGTCTGGGGTCAGTGCAGAAATCCCCTCGTTCAGTCTCAAAGCTGTCAAAGAGAATAAACAAACATTAAAAATACAGAAATTTTATATCGTATGGTGAGGTCTAGGCTAAATAAAGTTGCTTGTATATTTATTTCACATTTAATTATAAAGAAATGTCAAACAATGCATTGAAATGTGATATTTTAAAATTCAATATTTGATTTATTTATTTTTTTTTTGTAAAATGCTCTTCAATAATAACATATTCAGAAAGTGTTTTCAAGAAATGAACTGTAATTCTTACATGACGGCATTCACACATGGAAGACTTTCACGTTGTATCCTGACACTAATGATCGGATCAGTCACCTCTACTGTGGAGACTGATTTACAGCATGCATTCACCTTTTGTTTATCATGAGCTAAGGCAGAAAAACAAAGTAAACCTCAATATTCTGCATCATTCCATCAGATAGAACAATATACAATAGGCATGGGCCGGTATATGATTATGACGGTATGATAACCTTGGATAAAAATATCACAGTTTCATGGTATGATGGTATTGTGATTGCTGCTACGAAATAAATTCTTTTTAAATGTCTGGGTAAAAAAACAAAAACTTTTCCCCATTGAGCACAATATATTTTATTTTGAGAAACATTTAAAATATTTTGGGGCAGTAAACATGTCAGGCTAAATAATTCAAGTGAATCATTGACTTCTGCTGCCTTCATTTGTTTCAAAACACAGATATCTTTACAATTTACAACATCTTTGGATATCTTGGTAACACTTTATAATAACTACACGCTATGAATCATCTATTAAGCATTAGCAAATAGTGAATTCATTATTTGTTAATCGTTAACTCTGCATTTATAGGCTTTAGTAAGCAGTTTATACCTGCGACAACAAATGCTCTATTCTTGACTTATAAGTACATTTATAATGTGCTTAATAATTGTGTTTTCATAATTAAGTTTTCATGACTAAATTAAGTATTGCATTATTTACAAACCATTTGTATTTAAGAGTAGTTGGTGGTTTTTAAGATCATTCAGAATGAGTTAGTTACAAACTATTAACAAACTATTAAAATCAACTTTTATATATTGTATTATTCAGGCATATAGTAATGGTTACTATGTATGGTAATAAATGCTTTATTAACTCAACTTCCTGCAGTTTTGGGACCTGATCTAAAGTGAGGACTATTCATGCTTTATAAATCCCTTATAAATGACAATTAAAGGCTATCAAATGAACATTACATCTTTGCAATCCTATCTAAATAATACAATTACTGTAAAGTTTAAACACTGCTGAAAAACAGGAGTGTCAAAATACAGCATAAAATTGGATAAAAAACAACAACAATATGATTAAACAATATATTATGACAGTGTTTCTCAACTGGTGGACCCACTTTTGGGTCGCGGGAACATTTTTAGTGGGTCGCGGAGTGCGTGGTCAAAAAAAAAAAAAAAAAATAATAATAATTTTTTTTTTTTTTTGCTTATACCAGACTATCATTTTGAAATGCGCCCGCAACAACAGTTCAGTTTAGTTCGGTAGCTGAACATTTCTCTACCCTAACCGCTGTTTGCAGTATTTATCGTTTTTACTTTGTAATATTTCTATAATTTGATACATTTTGTTAAATGCAACAACAAAATATTGGGTCGCGGCTTGATGACCATGTAAAAAGGTGGGTCCCGTGGCCAAACCAGTTAAGAACCACTGTATTATGATATAACATTTTAAAGTTATTTAACAATGTTTAAACTGTACATTCATTTTATTTTAGATAAGGTTGCAAATATTTATTTTTCATTTGATACAGTTCCATTTGATGCCAGAATTATTAGTCCCCCTTTTGATTTATTTTCTTTTTTGCTTTTTTAAATATTTCCCAAATTATGTTTAACAGAGCAAGGAAATTTTTACAGTATGTCTGATAATATTTTTTTCTTCTGAAGGAAGTCTTATTTGTTTTATTTCGGCTAGAATAAAAGCAGTTTTTCATTTTTTAAAAAACATTTTTAGGTTAAAATTATTAACCCTTCGAGCTATTTTTTTTTTCAATAGTCTACAGAACAAACCATCATTATACAATAACTTGCCTATATACCCTAACCTGCCTAGTTAACCTAATTAACCTAGTTATGCCTTTAAATGTCACTTTAAGCTGTATAGAAGTGTCTTGAAGAATCTCTAGTAAAGTTTTATTTACTGTCATCATGGCAAAGATAAAATAAATCAGTGGTTAGAGATGAGTTATTAAAGCTATTATGTTTAGAAATGTGTTGAAAAATATCTTCTCTCCGTTAAACAGAAATTGTGGAAAAAAATAAACAGGGGAGCTAATAACTCAGGGGGGCTAATAAATTCTGACTACAACTGTATATTCAAATGAATAGAAATTAATAAAGTCGTTTATGTTCTTTTTTTCCTGTTTAGAATAAAACTGAGCGTTTAATAATAATTTATAAGCGATTTATAAAGCATGAATAGTCACTATTCAATTTACTATCTATTAAGCATTAGCAAATAATTCATAGCATGTAGTTATTATAAAGTGCTACCGATATATTTTCTGCTGGAAATACCGTTGTCCTAAAAAAATTAAAAAAATAAAATAAAATGTAAATAAAAAGTCTTACGCACATCTTAGGAACGGTATAGCAGAAAATTTTGCCAGTTTTAAAACCTTGACTTTTCCAAACCTCGGTATACCTTAAAAACGCTTATCGTCCCATGCATAATATACAAACAGTTTAGACTACGTTACCTGTTACAGTCCAGATCACTGATGCAATAACAACAAAAGCCAAACACCTCATGAGCGTCCTTTGTGTCTCCATTGTCACAGTTGATCTTCAACTCTCACTTTTTGTATCTGAGAGAATGCAATGAGGAATCTTACTAGTTCGTCTTAAATAGTCAATAAAGAGGAACTTGAACTGCATGGGCTACATCCTGTTAATCTGCGGCCACATTTATTTTTGTAGATGATTTCATCAATGTTCTGTTTCGTCATTGTATCTGGATTTCCATGTAGTCCCATGAAGGGAGTGAACTCATTTTTCACAGTTGATGGGAAATACCAGCTGCTAAATTAATATATGCAAATGTGAAAAGGGGATCTCTGAAGAAACATCTTCTCGATTTAATGTTTAACCCTACAGTAGGTGTCAGCAATTTCACTGATATAAATGCATTGTACAGAATGCTTAGTGAAATAAATTATATTTATTTTTTAAACACCAATAGAGGGTGAACAGTATACAGTATACATATTTTTGTAACATGTTTGTTTAAGGTTATCAAAATTAATGTACAATGTTCTTTTACAGACATATTCAAAGGCAAGTTTTACAAAAAAAATGTGCAGTGGGTTATAGAAATGATATTAATCCTTAAAAATAAGAAAATAAGTGAATAAATCTATAGAACATAAGTGAAACATCATACCATCTTTAAGTACTAATATTGGGTATATTATATCTTTAAAAAGTTCAAATGTATTTTATCTTGTTGCGCTGCTCATAAAGCAAAATAGGAAGGAAAGAAGACATTTTACTATTTCTTCATCTTAGGGGTTTGTTGGGGAGTTTTGCTGGTTGGTTAGGTGGAGGGCTTATATAATGATTTTAAGGGGTTTTTCACCTTATATTAGGACAGGACAGTGGAAGTTACAGACAGGAAAGCATTGGGAGCAGAGAGAGGGGAAGGATCATCAAAAGACCTCAAGCCAGGAATCGAACTTGGGTCACTGAGAACACCACAGTGCTCTATGTCGGGACACATAACCAGGCTATTGCCGCTGATGGAATGGCAAGGGTCAAGTTTTTCCAATTCACAGTATTTTCTCTCACAGATTCTCCATATGGTCAGATAATTTTGTAATGCAAGACAGTTTCACTGGCAATGTGACAGCATGCTTAATGACATATTTGAACACAAACTACTGCACAAAGATTATAAGGGTAATGGGTTAGTTTACCCAAAAATGAAAATTCTGTTATTAATTGCTCACCCTTCCAATCCCAGATGCAGAGTGCAAATTAAGATATGTTATACCTACACAGCGGTGTAAAGTAGCAAATTACAAATACTCAAAACTACTGTAACGGAGTAGTTTTTGTCAGGAATTGTATTTTACTACTTTTACTTTTTGTTAAGTACATTTTTAGGACAGTATTGGTGCTTTTACTTCATTACTTTCTTCCAACCTGCAGTCAATACTTTATTTTTTCTTCAGTCCTGTGATTCCGGTTCAATCAAAGCACACATAGAAGGTAAATCGCATCATAATAAACTACCTTAAGACATGGGCAATTTATAATTGCATCAAACTGTTTGGAAGCATCACAAGTGTCCAAGTAGATATCCAAAATCTGTACTCACAATGACCCAGAGTCTGTTTCATGTCACTGATGAGAAGATGATGGATGGTTACTGTATGATGACCGAAATGGCCTTAAACACCCAGCAGGCACAAGAAGTCAACATAACATCAGATTGACATTGTACCCAATGTCGAGGGGACGTTGCATTTTGTTTGGAAATGACAATCAGGTTGACTTCAGAACCCAACGTCAGGCCAATGTCAATGTACAATGTCCAACCTAAAATCAACCAAATATCAATGTCTAATGATATTACAACTTGACTTTGTGTGGGCATTACCACTGTGATGTCTATCAGACGTTAAATATTGGTTGCAATACCTGATAAATAAATGTCAGTACTGGGTGTCAAGTTAAGATGTTGGCTCAACATTGGATTTTGGTAACTTTTTAATACAATCTAAAATCAACCAAACATCAATGTCATTTTACGTCATTATTGGACAAAAACATAACATTGTCCTTAGACGCTGGTGACCTAAATTTAAACTAATATTAAAGTCTTATGACGTTGTGTGTCTGTCACTTCACTTCAGGTGTCAATTCATCTTTATTTCTATAGCGCTATTACAATGTAGATTGTGTCAAAGCAGTTTAACAGAGAAGTTCTCGTAAATTTAAACTGTGTCAGTCCAGTTTTCAGAGTTGAATTTCTATTTCTATTCAGCTCTGTTTGACAGTTTTCTGGGGAGTCTAACAGTGTTCATGTACAGAAATTAAATAATCACAATCCAAAAAATGCTTTGGTTCAAGATGTCAGCTCAACGTTGGATTTTATTCACTTTTTAATACAACCTAAAGTTAACATCAATGTCATTTGACATCGTTATTGGACATCAAAATAACGTTGTCCTTAGAGGCTGGCTAGACATTGAATTTTGGGTCACCTGATGTCACGACCTAAATCTAACCTAATATTATCGTCTTATTATATTGTGTGCCTGCTGGACAATATCTAAATGCACTACAGAATGTTACGTTTACACACATGCACAAGTTACATGTCAATGCATCAGCTTTTTACAGCGTTATACTCCCCATTCACTACTCTTGAGTACTTTTGAAAGGGCTACTTTCTACTCATACTTTGAGTAATATTTACAACAGATACTTTTACTTGCAAATTGGGCAAGTAAAAGGACTTTTACCTTAGTATGATTTTTCAGTACTCTTTTCACCTCTGGATCTACATGAAATCTGAGAGCTCTCAGACCCTCCATAGACAACAACATTTTTAAGGCAATAAGAAGCTCCAAGAACACTTAAGCGCACAAAAAAAACCCTGGAAACTAACTTTGTTCACTAATTTTTACTTTTACATTAGGTCAGGGTGCACTTTTTCTACAGGCAATACATTTTGCCATAAGAGACGAAAAGACAAAAAGCTGTTTTAAACATTTTTTATTTTTATTTATTTATAGCTTTTCATGATTGCAGATGAACCATGCCACATGGAATCCTTTTTTGGATTTTCAATTTCTCTTGGACCTTGCTCTCAGATTTCTTCTAAAATATCTTCATTTTTTTAAGATGAATGAAGGTCTCAGGGGTTTGGAACAGCATTAATGTAAGTAATTAATAACCGCATTTTCATTTTTGTGAACTAGCCCTGTGATGTTATTTAATTATATAATAACTAAATACCCATTTCCTCCTCTCAAAATACTTGAAAATTAATAATTAGTGTTATTTTGGAATACAATGGAATTCAGTATTGGCAAAAAAAATAAATAATAATAAATAAATAAAATCACATCTTTTGTGTTGAATCGGTATTAGATTCATCTATGTGCTTCTGTATGTATGGCTGATCATAGTGCACGAATTATCTTGAATTCCTCTTATCATTATTATTATCACATTTTATTTTTTGCCAAAAACTAAGAACTGCCCAACATGAAGCTTAAGTTGATTTTTCTTCGGCTTAGTCTCAGATTTATCAAAGGTCGCCACACCGGAATGAACCGCCAACTATTCAAGCATATGTTATATGCAGCGGATGCCCCTTCAGCCGCAACCCAGTACTGGGAAACACCCATACACACTCTCACTCACACACACTCATACACCAGGAGGAAACCCACGCAAACACGGGTTAGTTTTGTGTTGGTATTGTGGAGCACCATACACCAACAGAAATGCCAACTTGATTTGACCCAGCGACCTCCTTGCTGTAAGGCGACAGTGCTAACCACAGAGCCACTGATATGTTGAGATTACTCCGGCAATTGTCAGTTACTGTTAGTTACTGTGGTTACTATTAATATACTATTATTTTATTAAGTTTTTTTTGCAATCTTACAGTCACTTACCTTACTCTCTTTGCCTTACAACTCTCCCTGGACTACAATCAATAATCACATTTCTGTGTCCCAGTACTCTTACTATACTTAAAATCACCTATATGCATATTTTGTTCGAGTCTCAATGCTTTAACTTTCTTTACCTTGTCCTTCTCCCTCAAACCTCGCAACCACATTTATCAAGTCAAACCTCAAATCAACTTCTCTTACTTAACCCACTGATTCACCCATCTGACTTATTTTCTTTCTCTAATGACTAGTCAGTTTCTTAGCTGTAGCTCTGCTTGTGACATCCTCCCATTCATTTCCCCCTTGGTCATCGCTACACTGCAATTTTTAATTATCTTCTGGTTCATTCTGGTACCATCCTGCAATTTTTGATGCTTTTTAGGTCTTTAAAACTTTAGGTTTGTTTATCTTTATTTATTGATGTTTCGATATAATATTTAAGTCATTTATAACTTGTCATAACTTGTATTTTCTCCGTACTGTATGAGACCTTTTGGTTATGTGGATGTTTTCAAATGATACCCTTTTCCGTCACATCTCACATTTGCCATGTGTTTGCTGTCATTTTGTGGAAGAAATTATTTTAAAAAAAATTCAGGGAGTTTTAAAATAACTTTATTGTGTAATTGTAAGGTTAGGTGCATATGCCCTGAAGTTTATGCATCCTAAATATACAGTATACAGGTAAATATTCATTTTTTGTTGATAAATCTACACATTTAACGATTGAACATCAAAGTCATGGGCATTATAAAAGCCACACTGTAAGATATAAGTATTAAGTATTTCCCCCCATATTTCACACTAAGTGGCCCACACTTTTATTACTGTAAATGTACACATAAAGCAGCATAAAAATGGACAACTTCATGTATCCAACACAGTTTTAATGTGAAGGGTGTAGGGAAAAGGACCAAAATCTCATTGCATGTTACACAGCACAGAAATAGTACACAGCCAGAAATCAGTTACAAAGAAAAATTATGGCAAAGAGAAAAAGTGTCTTCGTGCCAGAGGAAGAACATCTTTCGTGCATTCAGAAACATCAACCACAAGCAAACAGTAGCTGCTGATCACAGTTTATTTGCAGTTTCATATTGCAGTACATTTGCATCATACACTCTCAATAAAATCCAGACTTGTGTCACACTTTAATGACATAAGTCCATTAACAGTAAAGTGAGTGAAGTATATTTCAATGTGAAATAAAATATAAGCTAACAATATGTTTCACATAGTTTATTTTCCGAAATAATTTAATAAATTAAGAACAGTCTCTGTCCGGTTTCTCTACACCATATGTTTATGTATCTATTTTACAACATAACATTTAAATATTTAATTTAAATATGCTTAACTTACTAAATATCACATTTTCAAAACACAACAGCAAACGTTTAGAACTAGCTTTAAAATAACTTCATGGAGATACAGTATATTAAATGGTCATGATGAGTTTAGTTTTAGATATTCATAATTCATGATCTGTCTGGAGTTTAAGCAGTTAAACTGATACGGTCACATTAGTTAGCTCACTAATGGATGATATTGGCGGTGGCATGGATGTTAGTGGTGGCGTGGATGTTGGTAGTGGAGAGGATGTGACTGGTGGCATGGATGTTGCTGGTGGCGTGGATGTTGCTGGTGGCGTGGATGCCATTTGGTTGATTTTTAAAGTTCTGCTGTTAATAAAAGGCAATAAATAAAATAAGTACAAACAATTAAACAATGTGAACACAAATGTGGTCTGTGAAATATGTAACAATATGAATCATTTTAAAGCTGTTATTTTGGTACATGTTTCATCTGAATTGTTGTTTTTTACTTACAAAAACTCCATAACTTTTCTCCGGACCCATGGTTGTCTGGGATCAGAGCAGAAATCCCCCCGTTCAGTCTCAAAGCTGTCAAAATGAATGAACACATTAAACAAACTTGATAATGTGCTTGTGAGCTCTAGCAACTTGCTTTTACATTTAATTCACAATTAATTACTATGAAATGTAAAATAACACATTAAATCCAATGAGACATTTTTAAATTGAAAGGTTGATTTTTTTTTATAAAGCATTGTTCAACAACGTTAGCTTTTTCCAAAAATTGTAATCAATATATTTTCTAGAAATGAACCCTTTCTTACATGATGGCCCTCACACATGGAAGACTTTGATTTTGCTTTCTCACACCGATGATAGGATCAGTCACCTCTACTGTGGAGACTGAAGTACAGCATACCTTCACCTTTTCAGAACTGGCTTCTGCAAAGGCAGAAAATCAAGGTAAACTTAAATATTCTACATCGTTCCATCTGATAAAACAATAAACAAACATTTTAGTCTAATTTACCTGTTATAGTCCAGATCACAGATGCAATAGCAACAATAGCCAAACTCCTCATGAGCGTCCTTTGTGTCTCCATTGTCACAGTCGATCTTCAACTCTCAATTCTTGTTTCTGAGAGAATGCAATGAGGAGTCTTACTAGTTCATCTTAAGTAGTCAATAAAGCGGAACTTGAACTGCATGGACTGCACAAAACTGTGACCACATTTATTTTTGTAGATGATTTCATTAATGTTCTGCTTCGTCATTATATCTGAGTTTCCATGTGGTTCCATGAAAGGAGTGAACACATTTTTCAAAGTAGGTGTCAAACGTCAGCTGCTAAATTAATATATGCAAATGCGGATAGGAATCTTTGAAAGAACTTCTTGATTTAATGTTTAACATTACCGTAGGTGTCAGCGATTTAACTGATATAAATTCCTTGTACGCTTGGTAAAACAAATGGTATTTATTTTTACATTTCAAAAGAAAGTGTACACTACATTAGATTTTTCAGGTGTTAAAAAGTATTTCATCTTGAAATGCTGCTCATTTGAATAAAGCAAAATAGGAAGGAAGGAAGAGCTGACATTTTACTATTTCTTCATCTTAGGGGTTTGTTGGGGAGTTTTGCTGGTTAGTTAGTGGGATGGCAAGGGTCAAGTTTTCCATTTCACAACATTTTCGCTACAACAACAGTTTCTCCATATAGTCAGATTCTTTTGAAATGCTAGACAGTTACACTGGCAGTATGACAGCATGACATGGCTTGCTGACATATTTTCACACACACATAAAATGTATAAATTAATGGGTAAGTTCACCTAAAAACGAAAATTCTGTTATTAATTGTTCACCCTCATGTCCTTTCCATCACCTAAGAATTATGCAAATTATATATTTATATATGATATTTTAGATGAAATCTGAGAGCTCTTTGACCCTCCATAGACAACAACAGTTCTAAGACTAAACGAAGCTCCAAGAACTCTTTTGTGCACCAGAAAAACCTGTAAAATAACCAATTTCTTTACTTTCATGTTAGGTCAGAGTGTGCATTTACGACAGGCAGTACATTGTATAAATTTGCTATTAGAAACAAGGGTGTTGAAGAACGGTGCTGATTATAACATACACAAACAGGCGAATGGGCAATGTACGCGGCAAGGAAACGAGAAAAAAAGGCAATTGTTCAAAACATGGCTAGGCTAGATGAGACATAAGAACGCTCCATAGTGTTAAAAGGCAACAAGATTCAGCAAAGTCTGTGTGTGTGTGTGTGTGCTGTACATTTGGTCCATGTAATAAGTCTTTGAGCAGCTCTCAGCTGTGTGTGTGTAATCAAAGAAAAACCTGAACAGGCGTGAGTATGTAGTGCATGACAGCATTTGTAGTTCCTTTGGTGACAGGTTTGTAGTCTGGGTGAATGTCCAGCAGCTATTGCTGGTGATTGTGGCAGCGCTTTTGGCAAACGTGTTTTTGGAGCTTTGTATGATTACAGTTGAACCACTGAAGTCGCATGGAATGTTTAGACAGTGTTTTTTCATTGTCTGGATTTTTAATGTCTCAGGATCACTGATATCTATGGAGGGTCAGAGAGCTCTCAGATTTCTTCTAAAGTATATTATTTTTTTTTTCTTAAGATGAATGATGGTCTCGTGGTTTGGAACGGCATGGGGTGAGTAATTATGAGAGCATTTTAAATTTTGAGTGAACTAACCACGTAATATTATTGAATAAATATATTTTTTGTTATTGTGCCCTCATTTGTCCTCTCAATATACTAAAAAATTAATGGTCAGTGTTGTTTTGGACCCCTATTGAATTTATTGTATTGACATAAAAAAAAGAAAACAGGTTGTGATGATGTTCTCTTTGAGGTGAATCTGTCTCATGATATCATCTTGACAGAGTCCCACAACTACAGTATATTTACTTTACAAGGCCACCACAGCACCACCTACACTGTTATTTTTTAAATTTAGTTTAGAAGTATAATGATTGCAACAATTCTAATATTAAAGCATCAGCTCTTGCTTTATAAACACAGGCCCCGTTTACACTAGTGCGTTTTAGTTTTAAAACGGCGTTTTAGCAAGAAAACGATCCGCGTCCACACTCGCGTTTTCACCCAGCGTCTCAACAGATCTCCGTCTTCACTAATCCACCAGAAACGTATATCACGTGACCATTGGCGCACTCTGGGCATGCGCGTTCAAGTATAAACAGGAAGCATGCGTCTCGCTCGGCATTCGGTTATTGTTAGTCAACAAACGCTGGTTGAACGATGAACGCGATGGCAAAGAAAGCAAGAGAGGTCTTTTTGAGGACAGACGACGAGGTTGAGTTGTTACTTAAAGTAACAAATGAATATAAGGGTGCTTTCACACTTGGTTCAATTGCCTGGACCGAACCCAAGTTCGATTGTCCCCCCTTGCCACCTGCTTGGTTGGTTTGTGTTCACACTGTCTTTTTTCCTTCTGAACCCCGGTACGCTTGCGTCATCAAGCCGATGTTTTGTGTACGTCTGTTGCCAGGCGACGGACACGGAAAAAAAAGCGCCTAAATGGACAGACGTCCGCACATCGCGGTTGTTTCGCTTTTACTGAACCTTTTGGTTTAGAACATACAGAAAACGGCTCGCGTCTATCTGCCGCAAACATATTACATACGTTCAGAACATCACGTGATGTCCCAGCTGTTTTTGGAGGAGACAAGCATTATCACTGTGTTTGCTCTGGCTCAGTCGCGCCTGTCAGCGTGTGATACTCAGACACACACACACACACGAATGAACGTTATAAAAACTATAGTTTGCTGTACTGTTGACGGTTCACTTCCGGCTTTTGGTACGATTGCATTCATACTACAAGTGAACCGTACCAGAGTTCACATGAACCGTACCCCAGACCACCTCTTTCAGGCGGACTCGGGTACGGTTCACGGGTGCGCACCCGAGTTCAGAAGACGTGTTCACACTAGCTAAACGTACCGTACTATGACGTCAAACGAACCCGGGTGCGGACCAAAAGTGCTAGTGTGAAAGCACCCTAAAACATCCATGGCTATCGAAAATACAGCGTTTACAGTGAAGACTGGTCTGCTGTCTGCCGGTGACGTTATAGCTACGTGCGCTTGACGAATAAGGGAAGGATACGCAATGACCCGAAGCCCCAATCACGTAGCGAATCTCAGCAGCCACGCCTCTGTTTTCAAAAGTATGCGTTTCCCTCCATCCACACTGAGACGCTGCGGCGGCGTTTTAGAATGAAAACGCTCTCTCCAGCGTTTCTAAAACGCTCCGTTTTCGCACCTCGAAAACTCCGGCGTAGTATGGACGGATGGCGTAACCGTAGCAAAACTTTTGCGTTTTAAAACGAAAACGCACTAGTGTAAACGGGGCCACAGTCAGTCAGATTTCACTGATCATATGATGAGAGTAAGGAGAGATGGCTGACAGACAGAAGTTGGGATGGCTTTAATTGATACTGATCATCTTATCTTGTAAAATGTGCTCAGTAAATACACGGTATGCCAGGTCTCAAATACTATTCAGTGGTTCTAACTGCAGTTATGCCGAATGACTGAAAAAGTGGTCAGTATAATGGTGAACACTCTAGATATCTAGTCAAACACGCATAAAATGTATAAAGTTAATGGGTGAGTTCACCCTAAAATGAAAATTCTTTTATTAATTGTTCACCCTCATATCCTTTCTATCCCCTGAGATGCAGAATTATGCAAATTAAGAATTTTACATGAAATCTAAGAGCTCTTAGACCCTTTAAAGATAACAACATTTCTAAAAGAATACATAGCTCCAAGAACATTTTTTTGTGCACCAGAAAACCTGTAAAAACAACTTTGTTCACCAATTTCTTTTCTTGCTGTTGCTTTATAAACACAGTCAGTGAGATTTTTATCATGTAAATGTATCAATTAAAATGTGCTTAGTGTACACAGTATGCCAGATCTGAAACATTAGCTGGCATTCAAATGCTACTTCAATGCCTTCAGTGGTTCTATCTGTAGTTCAGCTGAATGACAAAAAGTTGTCAGTATGATGGTGAAAACTCTACACTTCTTGACAAACCATCCTTCTGCAATCTTAGAACCAAAAACAGACAAAAACGGAAACCAAAACCAAACCTAAAACCAAATACAGAAATAAGGGCAGTTATAATAGCTTAATATGTCGGAGAGAGTTGCTATTATCTGATTGTCATATCACAATACGGAGCAAATAAGTGTCCAAGTTAAATCAAATGTAATTTACAGTACAAAGTGTTTGAAAATGAAATGATTTATTAACAAAATTAAGCAATCTTTACAAAATAACTGTTTAAAATGCATTGATAAAAACATGAATATTATTTGTACCCGGCTTCAATGTAAAACGTTACCTGATAGAGAGGGCGAGAGAGAGAGAAGGAGGGAGAGAGAGAGAGAGAGAGTTTTGTTTTGTTTAGTTTTTTTTCGTTTTTTTTTTCTTTTTTTTTTTTTTTTTTTTTTTTTTTTTTTTTTT
>CAIGQQ010034268.1:8097956-8122532 GCA_903798035.1 Danio albolineatus | reverse complement strand
CGCACTGGGGCTGGAGCAGACACTGGCGGGCGCACTGGGGCTGGAGCCAACACTGGCAGAAGCTCTGGGGTTGGGGCTGACACTAGTGTCTTCTTCCTCCTCCGTCTCCTCGAGCGAGAAGACACAGGACTAGACTCCTCCATCAAACTAACACCAACCCCAACTGACTCAACAGGACTGGGATCTGCCTGACGAACCAGATGCTCCACAAACTGATGGTAAGAGAGCCCTCTCAATTCCAGCATTTGCTGGACATTGAGGGGCTCGTCGAGGGCATAGTTAAGGAGGTTCGCCAGGGCATGATCGTTAAACCCCAGTCCCGCTGCTGCCCCACAAAATTCTGCTGCAAAGCCCCTTACCTCCTTGCCACATTGCCGCAACGACTGTAATCGAATAAGCTGCCAAGTGCGGCTGGGGAAGGGGCTGTCCTCTCTCCACGGGATCCCCGAAACTCTCGCTGGGTCCATTATTGGTCAGTTCGTTCTGTCACGTGTTAACAGAGAGACCCAAGTGCGAGAGTGAAAATAACAGAAGTTTAATGTTAAGGTTGAAATTAACAAAGTTCGTGAATGCAGGTGGTGGAGAACACAGGAGTCTCCTCTCGTGGAAACGATGCAGATAACCAGGAAGCGGCAGACACAAACGAAACTTATCATCGATCACGTGAGACAGATCAGGAAGCCGGCAACGGCCACAGAAGATAACTTCCACAACTGAGAGATGTTCAGAGCTCTCACCACCAGCATAACACGCAGGGAACCTGATAAACACAAACACAGATGCACATATAACGAACTGACAAAACAGAGACGTGAACACAGGACTTAAATAGCGGAGTTAATGACAAACAGCTGTAGTCGCTAATCAGCCGATTGGATGATTTCCTCCACGTGACCACACAGCTGACGGGGAAAGTAAACAGACAGTCAAACAACTCACGCTAACACAGGTACAGCCACAAGCACACAGACAAACAGATCCCTGAACCATGACACCAGGTAAGTGAAATTATATACTTGTATACCATATCTATAAATGTATTTCTTTAATTAAAGATAATTTATCATTTATCATTTTTCTTAGACCTGTAAAGCACTCCAGAATTGTTCAGATTGATTAGCTGTAGGCTATAGAACAGTCATCTGAAACGTTGTCAAACTGTGTTCTGTTTGGATTTCCTCAATAGCCTTGCATTTGCTAACACAGACAATATTTAAAGTATTTGGAAGTAATTTGCATTTTCCTCTTTTGGAAAAACGTCATAAGAACAATGCTTAGTAGCTCAATGTATTACAAAAGTGTTTTTAAAAGGCTAAACACTTTAGTGATGTAGTACACAACCAAGCACATGTGGTCAGAACACAAACGAGTAGCAGGAAATGAGGCATGAAGCGTTTCTCCCAAAGAAAAGCCCATCTAAGCAAAATGCTACCAGGCGTCTGTATCTCCGCTCATGCTCTGCCTCTTTGCCCTTATTTGGTTACCCCTGCTTGGAGCAGTGAGCCACGCCCACTTGTAGCTTCTTTTGGGCTCATGAGAAACCTATAGGTGACGTCACAGATACTATGTCAACATCTTTTACAGTCTACAGTATGTATTAAACACAAGAAAAAAAAGCACATAAAAGTTTATAACTACTTGAGGCTTGGTAAATAGTAAATAAATGTAAATATTTTTCGGGGAGCTATCTTTTTAACCAAAGACATGTCATTTTTACACAAGACATTTTTACACAAGACATGTCACTCATTGTCATAGTTTACGTACAGTTTTGAACAGTGATGCCAGATATAGCAGACTTTTTCCAGCCCAAATGCTGTCCAAATCCCGGTCAAATGTTTAGTTTAGTTTAGTTTATTTGTTTACAGGGTCAATGCACTTTAATAAACATTACTGTAAAATGTGCCAGAATTAGCCAAGAATGGCTATTTTTCATCTGTAGACCCCTAACAGAATGTTAAAAAAAGTCACACCTAAAATAGAAGCATAAACAGCATAATAACATAGAATACATTATCATATATAAAATACAGTAAAAAGAGTAAAAAAACAGAAACAGATTGATGGCAGCAGAAGAAGACAAATGCCATGAATAAACAATACAAATAAGTGTCAAGAAATACAGCACTAATGCTGACATTGCTGATTTGTCAATAACCAATTTTTAACATGAATCTGAAAAGAATGAAAAGTTAGTGATCTTCTAATTGTTGGTGGAATGGAGTTCCATTCCCTAGCAACTTTCACTGAAAATACTGACTGACTGAATTTACTTTTTTTGAGAGGAATAATGCAATCCCCTCTTTCACCACCTCTAGTAGTTCGGTGAGCAGTCGTTCTAACTTTCACAAACTGAGTGTGCAAAAAAACATTCAAAATGTTAGATTAATATTTTTATTTAAAATGAATTGATTTAATTTGAAAGTAACCAAGTTATCATTTTTAACCATACAGCAACAAACACCAGCAGTCACAGAACCACAACATAACCAGATCACATTGAAATACTGCCCCCTCTCACCCACACACTGGTCTTAATATATATTAGAGAATGTTTTACTTTCGAAATGGGGTATAAATTTGTTCCATTTGTCATTTTAAATTATTTTGAACATAATTAAGTGCTACTCGTCAATCAGACAATGCTTCTATGTTAATTCTTGCAGAAAAAATGAACGATAAATGTGTCATGATAAACCGATATGAGTTTAACTGCAAGCGCTGCGTCACTTTTCTTAACCTTCTCTTGCGGGTAAGCCCACACAGTTTGCGCTATGCATTGGTCACTACTAACTGAAAGGAGTAGGAGCACACAGTTATGTTTTGTTAAATAAGCTGCAAATCAAATTTTGTGAACCCACCAATGCCATTTTTACCTACAAAATCTAATTAAAAAACGTGAAATTGTCCAATCTGGCAACACTGGTTTTGAATGGGAGAAAGTGTAAAGATCAATATGGTGAATGAAGCCCCCCTCGTCTAACAGGAGCCAATCATCGATCGATATAGACTGAGGATTTCAGTGGATGTGAATTCCTGCAGATTGTGTGTGATTCGAATGTTTGAACGAAAATAACCTAAAGAGACAGTTGTAGTTTACAGTAATTGTATTGGTGATTCCTAATATTAAATTTAATCATAAGCTTTGCAAGCAATTTTGGAGAATTTTATGTTTCCCCATTCAAACAGAATGCCTGAGCATGCCCAAGAGATGTTTCCAAGATGGCCACAGAGTAAAATGACTTGCCTCAAAGGGAATTTGCTTACATCGGCTTTAATAATGCTCATTGTTTACTGACATTGATGAAGTACAGTAACCCAACTTATAACTCTTAATACTTATATCTCTCAGATCTGTGTCAAGCTTGAAGAAAAATGAGGTTGCTCTCTGTATAAACACGGTGTATTGAGAGAGAAATCAGTTTATAGTTAGTCATAATGTTTGCAGTTATAAGCATGACTAAGAGATTCTGTGTTATTTTTATTATTATACAGAAAGTTATGTTATGTTTTTGGAGGGAAATCACTTAGAGCACAGCTTCACATGAAACACCTTTTCATGTTTTTATATTTTAGTCAAGTTGTTTCTGCTGATTTTTCCAAAGTCATTCAGCAATTGCACATTCTTAGACATGTCTGACAATTACTAGTCTAGAGGTAGATGATGCTCAGTTCCCATCATTAGGGTGTTACAGAGAAATGGAACAGACTGTATGACACACTTGTTACATCTGACAGTCATAGGGTGTGTGTGTGTGTGTGTGTGTGTGTGTGTGTGTGTGTGTGTTTATCATTGCTGTGACCTCTGTAAAAAATCTGTGTCAGAAAGCTTCTGAAACACCCACAAACCACAAAGACCCTCCTTAGACAGTCTGATTCTTTCCAGTCATTCTATGATTAGACGTTGCTCATCCTCTTTGCTTTAGTTCTCATGTACTTTACATTTATTTTAAAGTAAACAGTGACTGTGTTTACATGGACATCAGCAATCGAATTAATCTGAATAAGACGATATAATGATTAAGGTGTTTACATTAGTTGCTTTTTGAATGTTCCTTTCATGATCTCATTTTACATGTTATAGCACATAACTCGATTAACGTTATGCGTCATTACGCTATTCACATTTCCTCCGGAGTTTCATGTAATTTTGAGTGTTTCATTTTTAATTTGTCGACTTTAACTGCAGTTAGCACTTTCACTTTCATTCAGGAACATTTCATGCATGCCCCCTGTGACAAACTACATATTGGATGCGAGTATGCACGCTGAATGAGAAAAGAAAACCTCTGCATTTTGCATGTGTTTGTAGTCCTTTACTGACTCGGTGCAGAGAATACTGTCAAACAGCTGTGTGCCTATAGACTGTCCTGTCGCAAAACACAGTGAAAAGTCCTATATGAGAGTAATAGTTTAATTGAGGTGTTTACATGTCTGCTTCAATAATGCAATAAATTGCTGTTTACATGACGCTTAATCAAAGTATTGTCTGAATTCTATTAATTATTGGTGTCCCAGTACCCAGAGATGGGTTGCAGCTGGAGGGGCATCCGCTGCGTAAAACATAAGTTGGCGGTTCACTGTGGTGACCCCGGATTAATAAAGGGACTAAGCCGAAAAGACAATGAATGAATCATTCATTGAATGTTAAGCATTAACTCTACGTTATAAGACATTAGTTAGTAGTTTACAACTACATCCTCAAATGCTGTGTTATTGACAAGATATAAGCCCATTTATAATGTGACTAATGATTGCACGTTCATACTTTGTTACTGATAAATTTTTCATGACTAAATTAAGTCAAGAATCTTGGTGTGACTCTGGAATCAGATCTGAGTTTCAACAGTCGTGTCAAAGCAGTCAGTAAATCAGCATACTATCATCTCAAAAAATTGCAAGAATTAGATGCTTTGTTTCCAGTGAAGATTTAGAGAAGCTTGTTCATGCTTTTATCAGCAGCAGGGTGGATTACTGTAATGGGCTCCTCACTGGCCTTTCCAAAAAGACAGTCAGACAGTTGCAGCTCATTCAGAACGCTGCGGCAAGGATTCTGACCAGAACAAGGAAATCAGAGCACATCACACTTGTCCTCAGGTCTTTACACTGGCACCCAGTTACATTCAGAATAGATTTTAAAGTATTACTACTTGTCTATAAATCACCAAGTGGCCAAGAACCTGAATACATTACAGATAAGCTCACTGAATACAAATCTAACAGATCACTCAGATCATCAGGATCATATAAACTAAATTCCAAGAGTTCAGTCAAAGCAGGGTGAATCTGCTTTCAGCAACTACACCCCTCGCTGCTGGAATCAGCTTCCAGAAATAATCAGATGTGCTCCGACATTAGGCCCTTTCAAATCAAAACTGAAAACACATCTGTTTAGCTGTACCTTTACTGAATGAGCACTGTGCTACGTCCAACAGATCACACTATATGTGTCTTTCTTTTCTTTTTCATTCTTTTATAACTTGTTTTAACACATTTGATTATATTTTTATCAGATTTTTTATTATTTGTTTTTATTTTCTTATACTCAAAATTTTATTCTTGTTTATGTAAAGCACTTTGAATTGCCACTGTGTATGAAATGTGCTATATAAATAAACTTGCCTTGCCTTGCCTAAGTATTGCATTAGCCAATATACAAAACATTTGTATTTCAGAGTAGTTGGTGTTTTTAAAGGTCATTCAGAATGAGTTAGTAAATGAATAATAAACTATTCAAATCGACACATATTTATATCTTATTATTCAGGCATATAGTACTGGTTAATATGTATGTTAATAAATGCTTAATTAACGCAACTTCATGCAGTTTTGTGACCTAATCTAAATTAAGGACTTTTTAGACTTGGACTATATGCTTTATAAACCCCTCATAAATGACAAATAAAGGCTCACTTACATACTATTGTCTATTAATATAGAGTTAATGCTTAACAAATGATGTATTAACTATTTGCTAATGTCTTATAAATGATTCATAGTGTTCATTAAATCTTCATTGCACAAGACCAACTTCAAGTAAGAGTTTATTAAAAGTTTCACTTTATCTGCACACACACTTGACTTTATATGGGTCATTGACATGACTTTGCATTTTTACAGTTACACATAACAAAAAATAATATAATTAGTATTGTCATTATTTAATATGCAGTAAATGGTTCACATTTCTTTGTCTTTCATTAACCTCTTGTTATAATAATTTAAATAGTTGAAGGACTCATTCAAGATCATGCGACTGAAGCCCCCTGTGAAGCCTATGATGTGCCCCTGTTGTTTTGTCTCAAAATTTTACATATTTCAGAAACTTTTACGAAACACTATGAGGTTATTAAGTTTTAACATACCTGTTTATCGAAAATGTCCAACAAGTCTGAGAAGTCATGTGGAAAGAATATTGGTCATAGTTTCATCTAAAATAGCACTCTATGAAGAGACAGTAAGTGTCCAACAACGAAGACAAATCAATTTCACGCTATTTGTGTATTATTAATCTTTATTTTTGCTATGTCATGCCAAAGGATCACCTTTACAGTACAGTTCAGTCAAAAGTAAAGAAAAAGGTGTTAGTGAAATAATTGCTAAAGTTAGTAACCCAATTATATTTTAACATCAAACTTAAGATGCCAAAAACACAAGCCAAACCCAGATCCCAAAAACACAAGCACTTTAAGAAATTGAACTAATGTCACAATTAAGGAAAAAGATATGATACTGTTAACAAGCTAAACAAACTAAATATATTAAGCAAAAACAGTATTTATTGAAACTGGGTAATGCATTACAATAATAAAAGAAAAAGAAAAAATAGAAGACAAGACAAAGAGATAGCCACAGACTACATGCTAGGGAGCAAAGCCGAAAAAGAAAATGGTAGATTATTTTATTTGTGCAATTTGTTCAACATATTTTCTAGCATAAAATTGCGTGTGTTAACACTTTAAAGCAGGATTGTGTAGTATAACATGACTGTATGAAAAGCTCTTTCTGGTGTAGTTCCTGCATGGTGAAGATCAAGTTCTGGGTGAAGTTCACTGATGTCCAGTCCCAATGTGTGCATTATTAAGTTCATTTACACACTTTACCCCATCCTGTTGAATAAAAACAGAAGATAAACTGTTGCTTTGAGCTCGATTTGCCAGTATACAGTGCTCAGCATATGAGTCCACCCCACACAAATCTATCTTTTAAATGAATATTTTAAACAGGACACTTCACAATATTATAATTGTGCATATACATTAGTTTGGTCAGTACTAAAGCCAAATCTGCAGCTAATCTATCAAAATAGCGTGAAACAATACTCCATAAACTTGTACATCCAAATTGATTTGCTAGAGAATAATGTTAATTACAATTTTTAAAAATCAAGCGAAAAGTACCAGTCTGATCTCACGAGAAAACTCAAGTATTTTACGTTTTGGCAGTTTAGTGGCTAATTTGTATGAATTCGTACAAGTTAAGTCGTACGAAAATGTACGATTTAAAAAAGGAGGCGTGGCACCCAACCCCACCCCTAAACACAACCGTCATTGGTTGATGAGCAAATCGTACTGAATTGTAAGTAAAAAGTTACGAATTGCCGTGAGATAGCGTTGAAAGTACATAAATTTAGTTGAAACTTTGCAGTTTGTAATCGTTTTATTTAAATGTATTATCTATTTCTTAAGATGTTCGGAGACAAAAAAAAATCTGTACTTATTTCTTCTGAGCTCTGTACAATTGTTTGCATAAATGCTGTGAGGGGTTTTTGTATTTTATTCAATTATAACCGTTTCATTACTTTTTATAATATCCAAAGTTTGTTCAAAAATGTAATCTGTAAGTTCTAACCTCTTCTAGATGTTTTATTCTTTCACTCAGCCATGGAGCTGTCGGGTCTATGCAGTGCATCCTGTTCAATACATCAATGAACCTGTAAAGATGAAACAAAAGAACATGTGCAAATACATCTACAAAACAAAAAAGCTCTTTGACCAGGAGTTATTAAGCAAATGATTTTTTTTAAGCTTCTGGACTGACTTACAGCACAGTTTCAAGACAGTCAGTTGTTTCTGGAAGGAAGTAACAACTATTTATTTTGATCTGTGGTTCACTTGTTGTAAGCGTCTTGCAGCAAACTTTTTCTTTAGGGTCCAAATCAGTGGCTGCAAATCACATAGAAAAGAAACAAACCTTCAGAAATAAAAGACTTTCCTAGAATTTCAGGACTTCTGCTGCATAAATACTAAAGGCCCTTTCACATAAAAGCAGATCAGGATAAAGATACAGTCCTAAAAAACATTTTAAACGATGAGCTTACATTAAAACTGTAACAAAAGCAGCACAGAGAAACTACAGTAGTTCACATTTGAAGTGGATCAAAAATGTGGATCAACATTGTCCTAAGACACTTATATGTGATGTTCATTAGTTTTAGGACCACTTTTATGAAAGATTTTGATCTACTTCAAATGTTGAGTATAGCAATTGAATCACTGTCAGAACACTTTTTTTCTACACTGTTAACAATTTTGGTCAATTACACAGCATTTACCTGTAATATGAAGTGTATTTTACTGCAGGATAGTTATAACGTAGGTAATAACGTAGGTAACTGATTTACAGTAAATTACAGGTGGACTGCTGCCAGGTAGTTACTGTAGATTCTATAGGACGTTGTTAACAATGTAACTGATGAATAATAAAAACACTGCGAGTTCAAGGTTTTAGAAGGGTAAGAAAACTGTAGCACAAGTTTATAAAAAACAGAACAATATGTAATTCACTGATATAAGCATCAATATAGTAGTATATTATTATACTCACAATCATGAGTGGGAACAGGGCACACAACCTGCAAAAGATGATCTGTAAAAAAAATAATAAAATATGAAATTTAATAAGATAAAAATAATATAAATTTGCTTGGAAAATTAAAATGACAAAATTCTTAGGTCGATTTTTGTTAACCCACTGGAAAATTCATTTATGGAGTAAAACATTTTTTTTTTTTCTAAAATGAAACAAATAAACATTTTTTTGCATGCAGTAAAAGGATATACTCACCTCCTGATGCAGAAGCACACAGGAGCAGAAGCAAAGCGGATGAAATGATCATTTGATGAGAAGCTGAGGACCGATGCATCATTGCTGAAGGATTTCACTAAAGATCCACTGCTTCTGATCAACTCTTGCTTTTTATTTGCTGAGAGGGAGGAAGTATTGTCTGTCTTCATACCTCACAAGAATTAAGTGAATGGAAAAACATGTATAATCATTCCGGAAAGTCCTTTCTTCTTAGTGAAATTAGCCAAATGTACATTTTTTGGAATGACAAATCAAGGATTTACAATAATCATCATGTGTAGGGATTTTCTGAAATGTGTCTTTGGACAAGCCTCAAACTGGAATGTGGAAAGGAGTGTAAAATAAGGGACTGAACTAGAAGCAGTAGCTGATGCAACTGAGTGCAGTGCAGGACAATATTTGATAGGTGAATGTGTGTGTGGGCTGCGGTAGCATAACGTTATCTGTGGAATGATAAATCCAAAGATCCAAAATGGATAAATAACACGCTTAAGGACATCCCCATTACAATCAATAAGGTCACATTTTTGTGTGCTAAACTCAACTCAGATGTTGTGGTTGTGTTAATTGTGCCGACACTGTACAGTACGAAGATAAATGTCCAACAAGGAAGATAAATCACTCTCACGCTATTTGTATATTATTAAGAGTTGTTTTTATTTTTGCTATGTCATACCAAAGGATAACCTTTACAGTTCAGTAAAAAGTCAGGTCCCACTTTATTTTGATGGTCCCTTTGTTGAATTTAAGTTACATTGCAACTAATTCTCATTAGATTATAAGTTGACTTTTAGGTTGGGGTTGGGGTTAGGTGTAGGGTTAGTATAAGTTGACATGTACTTGCAAAGTTTTTTATCGTCAGTTAAATGTCTGTTGAATGTCAGTATCAACAGATATTAAGTAGACAGTCTACTAATACTCAAATGGACCATCGAAATAAAGTGTTACAAAAAGTCAAGAAAAAGGTTAAAGTTAAATCATTGTTAAAGTTAGTGACCCCTTATATTTTCTTAAACATCAAACTTTAAACTGCGTAAATGTTACTACTTTTACTCCCCAGATCCCAAACCTTGAGCACTTTAAGCAATTGAACTGTTGTCATAATTGAGAAATAATATGGAACTGTTAACAAGCTAAACAAACCAAAAATATTAATTAAAAACAGTTTTTTATTGAAACTGGGTAACGCATTACAATAATAAAAGAAAAAGAAAAAATAGAAGACAAGACAAAGCGATAGTAACAGTATGACTACATGCCAGCGAGCAAGGGAAAAAAAATGGCAGATTATTTTCTTCGTGCAATAGATTTAACATATTTTTCCAGCACAGAATCATGTGTGGTTACATTTTAAAGCAGGACTGACTGGATAAAAATCTCTTTCTGGTGTAGTTCCTTTATGGTGAAGAACAAGTTCTGGGTGTTCACAGATGTCCGCTCCTAATGTGTCATGCAGTTTTACACTTTACCCCATTCTGTTGAATAAAAACAGAAGATAAACTGTTGCTTTGAGCTGGATATGCCAGTATACAGTGCTCAGCATATTTGAGTCCGCCCACACAAATCTACCTTTTAAATGAATATTTTAAATACGACACTTTACAATAATATATTTGTGCATATACATTAGTTTGGTCAGTACTGAAGCCATATACTGTATGGAGCTAATCTAACAAAATAACTCACAACAACAGTGTGTTTGGAAAAATTATTAAATAAAAATTAAAAAATAGCAAAAATCAAGAGAAACAAAAAAATATAAAAAATTAACATTTTGTAGTTTGTAATTTTTTATTTTATTTTAATGTATTACTTTTCGATTACTAAAGAAGTTTGGTGACAACCACAAAAAAAAAAAAAAAAAAAAAAAAACTCTTCTAACCTCTTCTAGACGTTTTATTCTTGCACTGAGCCATGGAGCTGTTGGATCTATGCAGTGCATCCTGTTCAATACATCTATGAACCTGTAAATATGAAATAAAAATACATTTAGAAATACATCTAAAAAACAAAAAGCTCTTTGACCAGGAGTTATTGAGCAGATGATTTTTAAAAGTATTTGTACTGACTTACAGCACAGATTTAAGACACTTGCTTGTTTCTTGAAGGAAGTAACAACTATTTATTTTGATGTGTGGTTCCTTTGTCGTAAGCGTCTTGCAGCAAACTATATCTTTATTGTCCAAAGTAGAGGCTGCAAATCAAATAGAAAAGAAATCTCTAGAAATAAAAGACTTTCTAATTTCAGCTTTATTTCAGGACTTCTGCTGCAAAAACACTAAAAGCCCTTTCACATAAAAGCAGATTTTGATAAAGATAGTCCTAAAAATCATTTTGAACGATGAGCTCACATTAAAACTCTAACAATAGCAGCACAGAGAAACTACAGTAGTTCACATTTAAAGCGGATCAAAATGTGAATCAGCATTGTCCTAAGACACTTATATGTGTCGTTCATTAGTTTTAGGATAAAAGGTTTTTCGATCCACTTTAAATGTTGACTACTGTATAGCAATTGAATCACTGTCAGAACAATTATATTCTGATGAATAATAAAAACCATGACAGTTCAAGGCTTTAGAAGGGTAAAAACTGCAGCACAATGTTAAAATAAACAGAACAATATGTAATTCACTGATATAAGCATCAATATAGTAATATATTATTATACTTACAATCCTTGGTGGGAACAGGACGTGCAATCTGCAAAAGATGATCTAAGAAGAAAACAAAAAGTAAAAAAAATCCTTATTATATTTATTAATATATATTTTTTCGATCGATTTTTAAAAACCCACTGGAAAATTAATTTATGGAGTCAAACATGAACTTTTAAATTATATAAACGTTATAAACAAATATAAATAAATAAACAAACTTTTTTTTTTGCATGCAGTAAAAGGATATACTCACCTCCTGATGCAGAAGCACACAGGAGCAAAAGCAAAGCGGATGAAATGATCATTTGATGAGAAGCTGAGGACCGATGCATCATTGCTGGATGATTTCACTAAAGATCCACTGCTTCTGATCCACTCTTGCTTTTATTTGCTCAGAAGAAGGAAGTATTGTCTTTTTTCATATTTCACAAGAATTAAGTGAATGCAAAAACATGGATAATCATTCCGGGAAGTTTCATAATCTTTACTTTGTAACTCTCTAGTGTTCCTCATTGAGAGTCACACTTGTGGTCTTAGCCAGTCAAATAAGGACAAACACTTGTAAAGTACCCTCTGGTTTTTTGTTAGTTTTAGTAAAATCAAAGGCAGCACGGTGGCTCAATGGTTAGCACTGTTGCCTCACAGTAAGTAGGGCGCTGGTTCGAGTCCCGGCTGAGCCAGTTGGCATTTGTGTGGTGTTTGCATGTCTTCCTGTGTTGGCGTGGGTTTCCTCCGGGTACTCCGGTTTCACCCACAGTCCAAACACATTCTGGTGGTGAATTGGATGTACTGGAACTGTGTATTGGTTGTTGTTTGGTACTGTGAATTGGTTGTTTGTTTCTCAGTACTTGGTTGCAGATGGAATGGCATCCGCTGTGTAACACATATTCTGGACTAGTTGGCGGTTCATTTCGCTGTGGTGACCTCTGAAATAGAGACTAAGCTGAAAGAAAATTAATGAAAATAAATCAAGCTCATACAGTATTTGTTTAATAACATTTTCTATGTTATTTAGATTTTTTGAGAAGGTTTTGTGGTAATAATTAATATTTATGTAGTCATTAACATCCATTTTCCCTTTGAAAACAATGCAATGCTTTTATTTTTCATGATTTTCTAATATTATTTCAATATTTCCATGTAAATGAGGCTCTGCCATTCAAAAACAAAACAAAAGGCAGATTAGCACCATCTTGTTGTAACCAAAAAGAAAAATATGGTCTAACCACTAGGTTCTAGTATTACTATCTCTACAAAACTGCTTGTCAATTCTTTAGTTGTTTAGACATTACTAAGGAACTGTGGATTTGAACATACCTGTAGACAATCTAAAAGACGGTAGTTGCTAGAACAGATACGTTTGCAGCCGGAAGTTAATGAGAATTATTTTATTAAATTTCCCATTCATTGTATTTTATTATCGTCTACCCCCAGCCCAACCCTAAACCCAACCGTCACAGTAACCTGAAAACAGTAGTTGTATCGAGTATTATTTATATTATCTATTAAATTACCCAATAAATTGTATTTTTTTAACGCCTACCCCCACCCCAACCCTAAACCCAACCATCACAGTACTGTAAAAATATTCATTATTGTTATACAGTGTCATAAAAAAATGCAGCTATATTAATGTGCATATCGCACTTCCGGCCGTCCGCATATGCGTTCAATCCTTTACCCCCAAGACGGAATCTGCGGACATTTTTTGCTATTTCTGCGGAGTGTTTTGTTAAAAATCTGCCGATTTGACTTTGGGAGTATCAAAACTAAAAACTTAATATATAAAATAAAAAGTAATACCTTTTTAACTTTATAAAGCACTTCGGCTTAGTCCCTTTATTAATCTGGGGTTGCCACAGCGGAATAAACCGCCAAATTATCCAGCATATGTTTTACGCAGCGGATGCCCTTCCAGCTGCAACCCATCTCTGGGAAACATCCATACACACTCATACACTACGGACAATTTAGCCTACCCAATTCACCTGTACCACATGTCTTTGGACTTGTGGGGGAAACCGGAGCACCCGGAGGAAACCCATGCGACCACGAGGAGAACATGCAAACTCCACACAGAAATGCCAACTGACCCAGCCAAGGCTCGAACCAGCGACCTTCTTGCTGTGAGACGAACGTGCTCTCTTATATTTTCTCAAACTTAAAACTACATAAATATATCTATTTGTAAACCAAATACATTAAGCAAAAACAGTATTTATTAAAACTGGGTAATGCATTACAATAATAAAAGAAAAAGAAAAAATAGTAGACAAGACAAAGTGTGTTTACAGTTTAAAGCAGGATTGTGTAATACAGTATATCATGACTGGATGAAAATCTCTTTTTGGTGTGGCTGCATGGTGAAGATCAAGATGTCCGCTCCTAATGTGTTATACACTGTACTCCATTCTGTTGAAGAAAAACAGAAGAAAAACTGTGCCAGACAAAATCCAAAATCTGCAGCTAATCTAACAAAGTAACTGAAAAAACAGTCCAAGACTTGGACACCTAAATGTATATGTTAGGGGAAAATTTTTAATAAATAAATATTAATATTAATAAAATATCAAAGTGCAAAGACAGAGAGAAACAAAATCTATAAAATTTTGTTAACATTTGGTAGTTTGTAATTGTATTATTTAAATGTATTATCTTTCTATTTCTAAAGATGTTCAGAGACAAAAATGTTATTTTAATAAATATATATATTTTAATAAATCTATATTGGTCAAATCCACCATAAAATATTACCTATATTCACTGAGAAATGGATAAAATATTCATTTTCAAAATGGGGTGTGCTCATTTATACTGAGCACTGTACGATTGTTTGCATAAAACCCATGAGAGATTTTTGTATTTTAGTTAATTAAACTGTTCCATATTATTCTTTATATTATTCAAAAAAATAAAAAATTTAATCTGTAAGTTCTAACCTTTACTAGACGTTTTATTCTTGCACTGAGCCATGGAGCTGTCGGGTCTATGCAGTGCATCCTGTTCATTACATCAATGAACCTGTAAAGATTAAATAAAAGTACATTTGTGAATACATCTAAAAAAAAAGCTCTTTGACCAGGAGTCAAAATTATTTTTTGAAAGCTTCTGGACTGACTTACATCACACTTTTAAGACAGTCAGTTGTTTCTTGAAGGAAGAAACAACTATTTATTTTGATCTGTGGTTCCTTTGTCGCAAGCGTCTTGCAGCAAACTATATCTTTAATGTCCAGAGGAGAGGCTGCAAATCAAATAGAAAAGAAATCTCTAGAAATAAAAGACTTTCTAATTTCAGCTTTATTTCAGGACTTCTGCTGCATAAACACTAAAGGCCCTTTCACATAAAAGCAGATCAGGATAAAGATACAGTCCTAAAAATCATTTTAAACGATGAGCTTACATTTAAAACTCTGACAATAGCAGCACAGAGAAACTACAGTAGTTCACATTTGAAGTGGATCAAAAAAAGCTATTCAACATTGTCCTAAGACACTGATATGTGTTGCTCATTAGTTTTAGGACAACTTGTATAAAAGTTTTTTTTTGATCCACTTCAAGTGTTAAATACTGTACAGCAATTTAATCACTGTCAGAACATTTATATTCCAACTAATGAATAATCAAAACAATGACAGTTCAAGGTTTTAGAAGGGTAGAAAAACTGTAGCTTGTAACTTACATTCTGGTGGGGGATCAGTGCTCGTAACTGGCGTAGTATAATCTATTAAAAGATTTGAAATTCCTTAAACCAGGATAAATTTGCTTGAAAATTAAAATGAAATAAAATCAAGATCAAGAAAATTTAGATAAATTTTACTTAACCCACTGAAAAATATAATTTATGAAGTTAAACATGAACTTTTTTTTTCTAAAATGAAACAAATAAACATTTTTTTACATGCAGTAAAAGGATACTCACCTCCTGATGCAGAAGCACACAGGAGCAGAAGCAAAGCGAACGAAATGATCATTTGATGAGAAGCTGAGGACAGATGCATGACTGCTGAAGGATTTCACTGATGATCCACTGCTTCTGATCCACTCTTGCTTTTTATTTGCTCAGAAGAAGGAAGTATTGTCTTTCTTCATATTTTACAAGAATTAAGTAAATACCAAAACATGATTAATCATTCCGGGAAGTTTCATAATTTTTGCTTCTAAAAGATAGTTATCAGAACCACTGCTCTTTAGTTAAATAAGAAAAATATAATAATATATTATTTTCTGAAATCTGTC
Source organism: Danio albolineatus (assembly GCA_903798035.1). NCBI lineage: Eukaryota > Metazoa > Chordata > Actinopteri > Cypriniformes > Danionidae > Danio > Danio albolineatus. The sequence continues at coordinate 8,106,547 of CAIGQQ010034268.1, read as the reverse complement.
TTTGGACAAGCCTCAAACTGGAATGTGGAAAGGAGTGTAAAATAAGGCACTGAACTAGAGGCCTGCAGGACAATACCCGAGTGAAGTGCAGGACAATATTTTATAGATGAATGTGGGCTGCAGGAGCATAACTTTAGGCCTTCTCTCAAATGGATATATCACAGAAGCTTAAAGGTCCCATGAAGTTAAAATAAAAATTTTGATGTTAGTTTCAGTCTGTTACACAGCAAAAAAATCAGTGTACATTTAACTCAATTTGAGTTTAACTTAACACTCCTTGGGTGTACATATGACTCCCTCCATTTTGGAGTTAAAATAACATTTTCTAAAGAGTGAAATTTGTACATTACTCACAGAGTTCATTTTAACACAGTAAGAGTTTATTCTTACATCAAACTGGAGTGTGTTAATCTTCAAAGTGTTAATATATTACCTTTTTTCCTATATTATCAATTGGTGTGACAGATAACAGTGATCAACCATGTTAAAAATAGATTTAATTTATTAAATGTTCATTAATCTTTTCAGAAATAATTTCAATATATTCAACTCTTTGCATTTTAAAATAAGTAAGTAAAACATACTTGTTTGATCACTGTTTGTCCGAAAGAACCAACTGCATATTGGGTTAAAAGTTTAACACTGAAAAAAAAAAAACCTCTTAAATATATGCTCTTTCACACTCGTGGATTAAAATGTACTCTGGTTTTAACACTGAACAACACCAAAAAAAATCACACTGTATATTTAACACTGGAATTTTTGCTATGTAGTTTTAATGATACTATCTATAAGCGAGTGTGTGCCAAAACAGTGCCAAAATATGCATTTAGAAAATATAAAACTACCACCAACAACAGTTAGCCATAAATGGACTTTGTTGCTATATTTAGTGATTTTTCAGACCCCCAACAACAAATTTTCAAAAAAAGCGACAAATCTACTCTATAAATAGTAATGAGTTGAATTTACTTAGAAAAAGTGTGGAAACTGAATGCCTCAAATTTCTTAAGAAAATTAATTCATAATTCTCGAGGTAAAAAAGCTCACTAAAACTTTGTACAGGTAACTTGCATATTTTTGTAGATATAACTACAAAATGAGAGTACTCTGAACTCAACTTGACAAGTTAATCCAACTTACAAAAGCAAGTTAAGCCAAGTATACACAACTCAAACAAAACAGTAATCTTAACTGCAGTGCTTGTTCATTTTACTAAAAAAATGTGTGGAAACTGATTGTCTTACATTTCTTAAGTAAATTGTACTCAAAACACTAAGTTAATTAAGTTAATTAAACAAGATGAAACAAATTTACAATTATTAAACAATTAGACAATTAAACAAGACAGACAACAGATTGGCAGAACACTAAAACATTTATTTGTTCCATAACACAATTTCAGAATCACAAGTCACAATGAGGACATTTGCCCATAAAACACAGTTTTACCTTTTTTCTTTTTTATTCAGTGCACAAATAAACAAATAAATAGTTCATTGAACACTGTGCAAAGCTTAGTTCTGTAGAAATCATTTTTCAACAAAGCAGAAAAATCTCTTAAAACTCCATTATAAAACCACTTAGGTTAAATGTCACGTGTCCTCATTATTAAACAATATTCACTCTCAAATTTTTTTTTATAGTACAGAACATTTTAGTTCTATTGATTTAACATTCTTTTGAAGAATAAACATTTTAAAACCAACCACTTAAAGGTACAATTCACCCAAAAATTAAATTATAAACACCATTTACTCAAGTGGTTTCAAGTCTTTTGGAGTTTCTTCCTCCTGTTGATCACAAAAGATATTTTGAAGAATGTTGGGAGCCGGTAAACTGGTGGGAAGCACTGACATCCACAGAAGAAAAAGAAAAAAAAAAAAATATATATATTTTTTTATCTTTCCTTTTTGTGCCATTTGTTTGTGCCAGATAGCACCATGAGGGTGTCCAGGCCTTTAGTCCAATATACTAGTTTATCTTAAGTACTACTTACTCAAGATGTTTAGTTTAGGCACTAAATACTCCTTAAAGTTAACTTAGCACAGTATAGTCAAGTAAAATCTACTTATTTAAATAAATCAGTAAAGTTTACAAACTTTTCTTGAGTAGATTCAGTGATTACTTTTTACAGTGTAGCGACTTTTTTGTTTGTTATTGGAGATTTTTATAGACTCTCATGTGTCTGTTCTGTACCCTTCCTACTCTTCTCAATGAGCTGCGGGCGATGCAGTCGATCCCTCCTCTGCCCCAGAGCACTGACAGGGTGCCCACTCTGTCCTCATACAGTCTCTCCCACCTGCAGCCAGAGAGCAGATCACTCCTCTGCGTATAGTCGGCAAATTATTTAGCACCGACAGTGAGATGTATTTCCATAGTAAAGTCAAACCGATCTGCTTCTCCTTTATTTGAACAATTTAATTCGACCGTTCATTCTTTTCTTGCTCACAATCACAGATATTTTAGTGACAAGTTTCCGAACTTGTCTGAGTTTATTACGTCTGAGAAATTACTGCAAATTAACTACACATCTATATTGATATACTGTGTTCAAACAGCAATACATTTAGTCAAATTGACATTATAGCACATAGAACACGATAATGTCAGTAATATGCAAATTAAAGTTAAAAACTAAAAGAGCCCGTGTAATTACAGCCAAACTTGAGTAATATTCGGGACTTTATTGGGCAGGCCATAATACAAGAGGTTACAATAATCCAATAATCCAGAACACAATAAACTCATTAACAACAGTCGCAGTGTCTTTGAAGTTTGAGAAGGTCGTAGACTGACAATATTACAAAAGAGAGAGAAACTTTATTTGGCGATTTGAAATTGATTTGATTGATATGAAATTCAAAATGTATAGAGTCGTTAAACATTCTAACAAGGTTATGTAAAACAGAGGATCTTAAAGGAGAAGTCAGGGTGGGGAGGAGACTAGGGATTTAGGACCAACTAATAAATACTTATCTGTATTTAACTTTGAAAAACGTTTTGGGTCATCTATACATTAAGATTATGTAAACGAGATGTTGTAAATTGACGTAAGTATGGAAATGGCGCCGGATGACCCGACCCAGCGGAAGCGTATACTGTAGATTAAGAATAGGAGTGGACCAAGGACAGAAAGTTGAGGCACAAAAAAAATCTGATTTATATTTATCAATGTCAAAGAATTGCTGCCTATTCGAGAGATATGAACCTAGCCACTTAAGACTAAATCTAGCTCTACAGAATAGTGAACTGCACTGTAAAAAATAAAAAGTTGAGTTAACTTAAAATTTAAAAGCAACCAGCTGCAAAGAAATGTTGAGTTTATTAAGCTTCAGTGTTTAAAGTTGTGTCAAATAATTTTTTTAAGTTGACCGAAAAGGCTGGTTTAAGTCAATTATACTTTACAGAATAATTTGGCACAACTTCAAACACTGAAGCTTAATAAACTCAACATTTCTTTGTAGCCAATTTAAAGTTTACCCAACTTTTTATTGTTTGAAGATATGAAGAAATCTAAATTTAAAGTCTCCTCAACTGAATTTTAACTTTCATCGAACAAACAGTTCCAAACATGCAGTTGAATAATTTTTATGAGTAAATTCAACTCTGAGCTCAAAAAATTGTCCACCTAACTTACAATTTTAAACTGAGTCAACAATTTGTAAGTTGGATTTTTTACAGTGTGTGTCAAAAGTTGCACTAAAGTCTAATAAAACCAGAACGCTAAAGGCATCTGAGTCAGAGATGTTACTTACATAGTTTCAGTACTATGTTTCTGTACTATAGAGAAAGCAAGACCTAAATGCTTCCTATAGATTTAGTCTATTTTCTAGTTTTCCAAGATGGAGGTCCCACTTTACATTACATTTGCATCTGAATACAAGCACAATGTACTTACTGTGTTCATAATATATTGCAGTACGCTTTTAGTACTCTTGAGGTGGGATATGGGTTCGGTTAAGGACAGGTTTGATGGTATGGGTAGGTTTAAGAGTGGGATAAGGAGTAAGGGATAGTCAACAGTGTAATTATAAATGTAGTTACAGAAATTAATTACAGATGTAATTACATGCATGTATTTAATCAAGCATAAGTACAGTTTAAAAACATGTATTTACACAATGAGTACATTGTAACTAATTGTTAATTATAGTGTAAGTACATATTAGTTAAAGCCATTTAACATAAAGTGGGACCAAGATGGATTTTAGATTAAAAAAGGAAGACTGGAAATGGGTCTGAAGTTATTTAAAGGTTTTTACACTGGTCGTTAGAGAAAAAAAAAAATTCAGATGGGTGTAAAACAAGCGGCAACATCCTGCTCCCCCTTGTGAAGCTAATGTGGAAGTAACTGAAACTGCAATTCAATGAAATTTCGTTAGGCCTTGCTTTATAATAGAGCACATTTCCAATGATGCCAATATTAAAATGGCCACCTTTACAGCAGAAAAAAGGTGTTTACGGTCTGGTACAAAAAAACTATTTTGGTTCATATAGCTAATATTACCCTTCATGACAACTGTGAGGGGATGAATTTTTTTTATAACTCATCCGTTTAGTTTTTATTAAGTTATATTAAGTCTGCATAATTAAGGGTGTGACCACTTGAGTGACAGCTAGGTCTCACTGGTTGCCGTCATGTTACCTCAGCTGATTCTAGCTGATTAGCTGTTGAACTCGGCTTATACATCGTATTTTTTGTTTTGCTTTATGTGGCTTTACACAGTCAGTTGCCTTTTGGAATTATTTCCTACAATTATCAGATAATATGGCATGCTTTATGCACTTAATTGTGCTCACAAACCATTCAAGTGGCCTCCATTTCACAGGAGAGTGAAATTATATACTTATATACCATATCTATAAATGTATTTGTTTAATTAAAGATAATTCATTCATTTATAATTTTCTTTACACATGCAAATGCACTCCAGAATCTGACAGATTGATAAGTCATCTGAAACATTTTCATACAGTGTTCTGCCTGGATTTCACCAATAGCCTTACATTTACTAACACAGACTATATTTAAAGTATTTGAAAGTAATTTGCATTTTCCTCCTGTAGAAAAACGCCACGAGAACAAGGCTTAGTGGCTCAATGTATTACAACAGTGTTTTTTAAAAGACTAAACACAACCAAGCACACGTGGTCAGAACACAAACAAGTCACAGGTAATGAAGTATTAAGCGTTTCTTCCAAAGAAAAGCTCGTTTGAGCAAGTTGCTATTGTCTTGAGAAATAAAATTTAAAAATAAAAACCTTCTTTTTAGCATTGGTGTTGAAGATCCAATTCTGGATGAAGTTCACAGCTGTCTAGTTTTCAGTAGTAATATTTACACTTTACCCCATTCTGTTGAATAAGAGCAACAACAAAGTTAGAAAGTATTTTTTTGCTCTAAGCCAATAAGACTACAATATGTTTGTCTAAACCCTTGTGAGAGGTTGTTGTATAATATTCAGTTTAGATTTCCATATTATTTCTTATACAATCAAAAAGAGTCTAACCTTTTCTAGATGTTCCATCTTTGCACTAAGCCAACGAGCTCCAGGATGTATACAATGCATCCTGTTCTTTTCATCAATGAACCTGTAAAGATTAAGTGAACACTTACAGTATATTATTGACAGGGAGTTCATAATCAGAGGCATTTTTGAAGGTTTCTGTACTGACTTACAACACACATGCATGACAACTTCTTGTTTTTGGAAGGTTAAAACAAGCTCTGATTTCAATCTGTGGTTCTTCTGTTGAGGCCCTCCTGAAGCAAATTTTGTATTTTTGGTCAAATGCTGCAAAACAGGCAGAAAAAACTCTATAAATAAAAGACCTTGGCGTTTTTATTTAATTTCAGGTTTCAAAAACAAAAACACGAAACATTTTAAATGCACATAAAAATCCACTCAACAGCTATAACAAATAACATGACAGAGAAACTTTATCACTGAAATCACTGCAAGAACATTTTTATTAGCTGATGAATTATATAAAACATTGACATCCCATCAGAATCAAGAACTCAAGTATTTAAAGTGGTAGAAAAAGGTGGGACAAAACCACAGCCAAAGTTGATCATAAACAGAACAACACATCATCAGCTAGTATGATGCTGATACTTGTCATTATACATACCATCTTTGCGTGGAAATTGTCGTGACACTGAAAGAAATCCATTAAAATATGTGAAAATCCAAGAATTCAAAAAACATCGTACATCAAATACAGTACATTTGTTTGAAAATCACTAATCGCATAAGATATTAAGACTTAGTTAGATAGAGTGTCATGTTGAGTACATGTTGAGTGTCACGTTGAGTACCTTTTTTAATTTGGTGTCCAGTTTTTTGTCCTATGTGTGAATCTAAAACGGGTTTAGCATGACATTAAAACATAAAATATTGAGAGCACATTTGAATGTGTGTGCAGTGTGTAGGATACTCACCTTCTAGTGTAAAAGCAGACTGAAGCAAAAGCAAACAGGACAAAATGGTCAATTGATGAGATGCTGAGGACAGATCCATCATTGCTAAGGGATTTCACCAATGATCTGCTGCTTCTGAGCCGCTGTTGTGCTTTATGTTCTCAGAAAAAGGGAAGTGTTGTCTTTATTCATACTTCCAAAGAATACATTTTACAGAATAACTCACACCATAGATAATAAGTCTGCAAGACGGCATCTTTAAATACAATTTATTGCTTCATATGACAAATCACGAGGGTCAGGATGGATTTGGAAATATCACCAAGAATAACATTTCTCTGAAACGTTTTCTGTATTCATAACCATGGTTAAAATATTCTTTTAAATTTACAGGTGTGAAACACAGGGCTTATAAGTAGGGCCAGACAGAATCTGCTGACATTTTTTTTTTTGCTAGAATTTTGGTAATGAAGTATTAAGCGTTTCTTCCAAAGAAAAGCTTGTTTGAGCAAGTTGCTATTGTCTTGAGGAATAAAAAAACCTTCTTTTTAGCATCAGTGTTGAAGATCAAATTCTGGATGAAGTTCACAGCTGTCTAGTAATATTTACACTTTACCCTATTCTGTTGAATAAGAGCAACAACAAAGTTTAGAAAGTATTTTGCTCGATATGCCAATAAGACTACAATGTTATTGTCTAAACCCTTGTGAGAGGTTGTTGTATGATATTCAGTTAAGCTTTTCCATATTATTTCTTATGCAATCAATATTTTCTCAAAATGAGCCTAACCCTTTCTAGATGTTCTATCTTTGCACTAAGCCAAGGAGCTCCAGGATGTATACAGTGCATTCTGTTCTTTTCATAAATTAACCTGTAAAGATAAAGTGAACACTTACAGTATATTATTGACAGGGAGTTCATAATCAGATGCATTTTTGAAGGTTTCTGTACTGACTAACAACACACATTCAAGACAAAGTCTTGTTTTTGCAAGCTTGAAACAAGCTCTGATTTCAATTTGTGGTTCTTCTGTTGAGGTCCTTCTGAAGCAAATTTTGCTTTTTTGGTCAAGAGCTGCAAAACTGACAAGCTTCAAAAACAAAACCACGAAAGGCCCATTCATAAGATAAGGATTAAGATACAGTCCTAGAATCATTTTAAATGCACATAAAAATCGTATCATAACCAAAACTTTTATTTAATGTTTACAATGCAAATCCACTTTTTTGGTAAACAAAACAAGTCTCTCATGTAATATGGCTACTAAAAGATATATACAATATTACTTTACAAACTGTATTGTAAATAAATTATTTTCATATTAGTCAATATTATTACTGAAATTAATTTAAAAAATGAATAAACACATTTACACACATTCACACAAGTAAATAAATAAACTCAGTGATGGCCTAAAAATCTGCAGAAATATGTGGAGTTCTATGTGTGTAGATTCTATGTGGGCCTAGTTAGAATGTTTAGAACGATTATAATCCGCGGTTAAGCGCAGTGTCAAAGCATTCATACTGTATCTTCTACTGTGTTCCACAGAGGAAAGAAGCTCAAACTGATTTTTAACAAGTGAAGCAAAGTATAGAATTATTAATTTAATAATAATAATAATTTTCATTTTTGAATAATCTATTTAAGTCTACTTAACCCAAGCAGGCATTTTTTGTGCTTATTCTGCAGCACTGTTGCTCTTGGCATCAGTGAAAAGTGAAGTGAAAGTTATGATGTGGACAAATATGGTGACCCTTACTCCAAATCTGTGCACTGCATTTAACCCATGCAAGTGCGCACACACACATCAGTGAATGCACACACACCATGAACACACACCCGGAGCAGTGGGCAGCCGTTGCTGTGGTGCCCAAGAAGCTGTGCCTTTCTCAAGGGACTCACCTCAGCCATGGTATTAAGGGTGGTGAGAGTGCTGGTTATTCACTTCCACCAGCAAAAATCCCTGCCGATTGCAGGACCTTCCAAACTCTCTAACCATTAGGCCACAGCTGCCCTGGAGACGATAATGGGCCAGGGCTGTACCAACTCTACAAAACTTTTTTGCTGACTGATGTCTTTTTCTGCTGTTGTATGAACGGCAGGTCAGCTCTTGGTGCACTCTTAAAACAAACGGTTCAATATAGAACCAAAAACGGTTCTATG
>CAIGQQ010034268.1:8002930-8055927 GCA_903798035.1 Danio albolineatus | reverse complement strand
TCAAATAATTGTTGGAAAAAATATTTTAATTATAAATTATGTGTTTAGCTTTTTATTTCTTACATAATTATATAATGGTACATTTTGAGATGACAGTGGGGGCCTTAAGGGTTCTTTGATAGCTCAAGATCTCAGCCAGTGATGTATGTACTGTAGTGGAAGGGCACACACTGCGGTGCGGCCCCGCATTTTGGGCCTCCCCCACAAAAAGTTGGGATTGTTCATTTCAGTAATTTACTGATATTTGTTAACTGATCATTAACTAAGTGAATAGATTGTTCAGTTTGATTTAATAAGCAATAACAATACTACTATAATCGATTATATCCCACACACAAAATATTTTTTCTCTTAAATAATTCATACTTTAACAAAACCAAATTTAAATAAAATAAGATCTGCTTGACAGACTGTCTCAAAGCGCATCCTGTTTAATCTCTCACTTTTTCTCTCTGTCACACACACACACACACACACATTTTCTTATAATAAAGCCAACTGTTTAACTGTTTTGTTAAAATGGAAATATTTATTTTTTTAAATATAAGTTTTGAATAATGTCACATTTTTATAGCCTGTTTAAAAATGAATAATAATTTATCAGCCTATTTTAAACTATTTTGGCTGATGACATAAACATTCATTGTGCTGGTAAGTTTCAGTTGCACTTGCTATTCTCACCACTGAAACTATTGTGCATGTCAGATGGCATTGTGAAGTTTGTGCAAAAAAGCTTATGCAGTTTACTTTACACTACTGATCTGAGACAATAATGAATACAACTCTTAATAGAAAGTAAATATTTTTTCATGTGGTGGTCATGGTGGTTATGATGAATCTCAGTGAAATTACAACTTAAGATGATCCTAACAAAGTCACTATCATGCTAAAAGGAGAACCACCAAAAAGTATTTCTATGTATTTAGTAATCATAGAAGGCAAGGCAAGGCAAGACAAGTTTATTTATGTAACACATTTCATACACAATGATAATTCAAAGTACTTTACATAAACAAGAAAATAAAAACAACAAAGAATAAAAATGATATAAAATGGATTAAAATGTGTTAAAACAGGTTATGAAAGAATGAAAAAGAAAAGAAAGACATAATAGCGCGATCTGTCAGACTTAGCACAGCATTCATTCATTTCCGGAAGCTAGTGGTGCAGTAGCTGATTCACCCTGCTTTGACTGAACTCTTGGAATTTCTATTTTCATTCATTCATTCATTTTCTTTTTTATCGTAGTCCCTTAATTAATTTGGGGTCTCCACAGCGGAATGAACCGCCAACTTATCCAGCATATGTTTTGCGCAGTGGATGCCCTTCCAGCTGCCACCCATCACTGGGAAACATCCATACACTCTCATTCACATACATACAGTACTCTACGGACAATGTAGCCTACCCAATTCACCTATGCCACTTGTCTTTGGACTTGTGGGGGAAACCAGGAGAAAACCCATGCGACCATGGGTAGAACATGCAAACTCCACACAGAATACCAACTGACCCAGCCGACGCTTGAACCAGCGACCTTCTTGTTGTGAGGCGATCGTGCTACCCACAGCGCCATCATGGCGCCCATAATAATTTGATCCTAAAGATCTGAGTGATCTGTTAGATTTGTATTCAGTAAGCATATCTGCAATGTATTGAGGTTCTAGGCCATTTAGTGATTTAGAGACAAGTAATAATACTTGCAAGGAAAATTCTGTGTAATTTTGTATGCAAAAAATGCAGTAAAATATTGAGGATGTACAGGAAAAAAAATCTGTAATTGTATATAATCTGCCAAAAATAATAGCAAAAAGATTTCTGTTTGGTTTTAATACAATTAGTAATAAAATTACTACTATTTTCAGTGGGGTTCAAGTCAGCCCATTCACTCGAATTCATATTTGAGTGCTATGAATCATCCTGGAATATAAGATATGAAGACATGCTGTAACTATTGGCTATCTAAGCATAACACTTTTAATTTTATTGTCATGAAAGTTTATTATAAGTAAACTTAAACATATCATTCTCCTTTCTCCATATCTGTAAATATCTTAGACTATAAATATTCTTCAATTTTGTTAAATCAATATCTTAATAACTTTCATTTTAGGCAAAACTCAGATCTGCAACAAATGGATGTTTGCTGTTACTGGCTTTTAAAAACTGTTATGGGCAGAGATCTTTCTTTTATGTATTCACAAAAGTCTGGAATGAGATCCCACAACACAACAATACCAACACTGAGACTTTCTAAAAAAAATCACATGCTCATCAACTAATGGTCAACTATTGCTGTTGCCACTGCGTTCTTATGTGTTGATGGATGAGATGGTAGGTGTGTCTGTATGTTTTTTATGTTCTGCTGAACAGGAACCTGCTGAAAAACAGCACTTGTTCTGAGCCCAGCCCGATTATCATTTAATCTTTTCCTGTTAAAATATTTATAAACAAATAAATATAGAACAGAAATATATTTATTAAAATACTGAATTTATTATATAAATTATTTTAAGTTAAAAAAACCCTAACAATATCTTTATAACTTTTGATTAAAGGGAAAACCGAAGTCAGGTATGGAAATCTGCTGCTCTTTTTAAATACTTTAATCCTGTTATGTAGTCATTTTAATTGGAAAAAATTATAATTTATCTATTCTTTAATTTAGTTAAATCAATATCTTAATCACTTTTATTATATGCAAAACAGAAGGATATTCATAAAACAGAACACAACCAACTTTATCATAAAAGTTATTTTAAAAAAACAATATCTAAATAACTTTTAATTATAGACAAAACAGAAGTCGGAAATCAGCAGCTCTTTTAAATTCATACTTAAAATCTGTTATATAGTAATTTTAATGAAAAAAAATCCCATAGTCTTTTTCACAAAGCAGTACATTTATTCATTCGTAACTACTTTTAAAATGACTGTTGTTGTGTACTTTTGACTGTTGTTGTATCATTTTTTACTTGTTGTTGTTTTGTTGCTGAGAAAAACTCTTTGTAGCAACTTCCTCATGTGACAACTCACCCCGGTCTTCAACAACCACCACTGCCTTATTTGGTTAACGCGTATCTGTAAAGTGTTAACCAAAATGGGCTGGTCTGTGAATGACACTTCTTACACCCTCCTTCTCTTTTTCATAAATGGAACAAGGGAATATACCGTGTACAAAATTAGCAATATTTAATGCAACATATTCCAGCCAGCAGCTATTTTTATTTGCTGTGGACAATAATAGTCCGAGTGTTTGAGGCTTTAGTCAGGATGGGAAATCCCCAAAGACACGTAACAGCAGAGTCACGGATGGTTTCAGCCGTCTGTTTTCAGATCTTTCCTCTGCATCATCTAAAACGTGAGAGCCAGTTTTAGCCAACTGACTTTGTGTGGCTGAAATATAGGCACAGTATATTTTGTTACTACTAACAAGAAAGATTGTGGAACTTGTGATACATTGTTCATTCATTTTCCTTCAGCTTAGTCCTTTATTTGTTAAGGGTCAACACAGTGGAATGAACCGCCAACTATTCCAGCATATGTTTTATGCTGCGGATGCACTTTCAGCCACAATCCAGAACTGGAAAAGTGTTACATAGTTATGGAATTTTAAAAATAATGTGTGTCCATTCTCAAACAAAACCCAAGCCAGGCTCATTTATTGATACGTTCTCCTTTATACATTTCTGGAGAGCCCCAAATATGTCCCAGGATCTATGTTTTTTTGCAGTTTTTGTTTTCACAAATCCACCAGAGGCCACTGTGTACGCATTTTCAGATCACAAATTTCTCTCGCGAGTGCCATTCTCGCCTGCTATTCTCACGTAAATTCACCAGAGGCTGCTGTTGACTGACTGACTGACTGACCGACCGACGACTGACGGACTGACTGACTGACCGACCCCCCCACCCTCCTCCTTCCATAAACCCGACTGATAGTGTTTTCAAAAGCACCAATAGACCCCATCACCCCCTTCCCTAACCCCAACCGACAGTATTTTCAAAAGCAATCCAGAAAAAGCCCTCGCAGCTGCCTGATTTTTACCATGTTTTCAGATTTTACCATATTCTCACCCTGTTATTTACCTGTTTATTTTATTTTTTTGGCTTTTGTTTTTTGTTATACCTGCATTCTGGAACCGTTCTTCGCCAGACTCGAACCCCGTCGTCGCAGTCAACTCCCCTATGCGTCTTTAGTTCGCTGACGCATGCGGCTTAGTGGGCAAACTGAGAACAGCGAAAAAGCCGTCCACAGGGAGGGAAGCTGTCAGCTGCTAGCCTGAAAAGAAACACCCAAATGGAGACAAAAATGCAGCCACACCTAAACAGAGAATCCTAGAATCACATGTGGTTAAGTTATTTTAATTGATTGATTTTTTTTGGTCTATTACTGCTGAAGGGACTTTATATTATATATTATATTATATATTAATTATTAAAAGTATAGTTTTTGTGTGTTGGTTGATTTGTAAAGCACTTTAGGTCAACATTTGTTGTTTTTAAATGTGTATAAATAAAGCAAGCAAACATGTAAAGCTGTAGATGGCGGCACAGTGGCTCAGTGGTTAGCAGTGTCGCCTCACAACAGAAAGGTCGCAGGTTCAAGTTCTAGCTAGGCCAGTTGACATTTCTGTGTGGAGTTAGCATGTTTTCCCCATGTTCAGGTGGGTTTCCTCTGGGTGCTCTGGTTTCCCCCACAATCCAAAAGACGTGGTATGAATGAATCGAGTAAACCAAATTGTCCGTAGTGTATGAGTGTATGTGTGAAAGTGAAAGTGTATGGGTGTTTCCCAGGTTACATGTGAAAGAGCATCCACTGCGTGAAACATATGCCAGAATAGTTGGCTGTTCATTCCGCTGTGGCAATCACTGATTAATAAGGGACTAAGCCGAAAGAAAATGAACGAATGATTATAAAGCTATAGAACAACTTTTAAACTGTAGGGGCTTCACTGACGTGCACCTTCATTAGTTCTGCGTCATTTCGTGGAAGGCAAGAGCGTGATGATCTGCTTCTAGCACAGGTGCTGTGACATGTTTTAAAATGCGTTAGAAACCAAAATTAAACCAAAAGTCAGTGTGAACCTTGAGTTACTTTGCGTTTCAGTGCTTCTAAGGAAAGCTATAGTATAGGTGATGCATGCAAACACAGCAAAGCGAGACAAGAAACCACTCAGGAAGTTGCTCAAGTAGTCAAGTTGAAATCATCCCACGTCTCTGACAACTGAGTCAGTGAGACAGATATTAATAACACTTTATATGTGCATCGTCATGATGGTCAACACAAGAGTTAACCACATATGTTTTTAAATGTGCCTTTACAAAATGGAAACAAAGCCTACAGCCTTGTCATTACAGCATTCAAGCTCCTGTCTGTTTAACAATAATCAGAGTTAAACTGATCGTTAATCTACCATCACAATTGTAAAAGCGCTACACAAATAAAGATGAATTGAATTACTCTTCAGTGTTCGAACTCTCAGCAGTGAATATTAAACCACACTGAACTGAACTTAACTAAACTTCAACACTGAAAACTAAACTGACACTGTTTCAATTTACGATAATCTATGTGAAGCTGCTTTGACACTTCTACATTGTAAAAAAAGTGCTATACAAATAAAGATGAATTGAATGAACATAATAAAAATTGTTATAGACATGCATATAAAATAAATGTAAAAATGCAAATACTGTGTTCAAGAAGTAGTTTGTAAATGTTTGTGATTAACATCTTTGATTTTAGCACGTTTGTTTTGAGAAAAAATGCTTGTTGATTAGCGGTTAACACTTAGCCAAACCACAGATGTGCGCAGATAACAGGAAAAAGGAAATATTGAAACATAAAGATGGGTAATTGGTAATGTTTCTACAGCTTTTGAGATTCTGTCTTACAGTATGAATTCAAGTTCTTTAGTGGCATTGATGTTTCCATTAGGAACCTTTAACATCCGTGGACTCTTTACGTTCTACACAAGCTTCTTAAAGGGATAGTTCACACAAGAATTAAAATATTTTACTCATCACTAGGTCCACACAGAATCTGCGCCCACATAAATCTACAGTTTTGTTGAACCTGTCATTACATTTATTACCTTATGTAAATCTTTACATTTACAGTTTATATATTTTTAAAAACCTTTGAATTAATTTTGCGACACGGTGGCGCAGTAGGTAGTGCTGTCGCCTCACAGCAAGAAGGTCACTGGTTCAAGCCTCGGCTGGGTCAGTTGGCATTTCTGTGTGGAGTTTGCATGTTCTACCCGTGGTCGCGTGGGTTTCCTCCGGGTGCTCCGGTTTACCCCACAGTCCAAAGATATGCAGTACAGGTGAATTGGGTAAGCTAAATTGTCCGTAGTGTATGTGTGTGAATGAGAATGTATGGATGTTTCCCATTGATGGGTTGCGGCTGGAAGGGCATCCACTGCATAAAACAAATGCTGGATTAGTTGGCGGTTCATTCCGCTGTGGCGACCCTGGATTAATAAAGGGACTAATCCGAAAAGAAAAATAATAAATTTTTATTGTTATTTTCAGTTGTTTTAGCTCATATTATTCTAGAAAATGCGCAGATTTAAAAAGACTGAACACAAATAGCAAATAAATAATTAAATAAATAAATAAATAAATAACCTGCAGATTTTTTCCAAAGCTGTTTGCGTTTCTTACCTCCGTTTAAAGGATATACCCAAAAATGAAACTTTACTCAACCTCAAGTGGTTTCAAACCTTTATGACCTTCTTTCTACTGTTGAACACTAAAGAAAGGGATGGTTCAGAAAGGGATGTTTTGAATAAAGCTGAAAACTGGTACCCATGAAGTTCAATTGTAGGTAAAAAGAAATGCAACAGAAGTCAATGGTTATATAGTTTCACACATTTTTCAACATAACTTATTTTGTGTTCAACAGAAGAAAGAAACTCAGACAGGTTTGTGACAACTGAAGGTTAAGTAAATGAGGACAGAATTAAAATCTTTGGATGATCTATACAAACTATCCAACTATCCTCACAAACAAATTATTTTGAAAAATATTGGGAACCAGTCAGAAGCTGTTCAATTCTATATGTTTTTTCCTACTATTGTCACGGTTACACAATGAGGACAAGGAGGGTTATCTCTTTTCATCAATTTATTCAAACAAGTAGTGCACAAATCAGCAGATTAAGCAGGTAAGCGTAAGTCTTTGGCCCCGTTTACACTAATGCGTTTTCGTTTTTAAAATGCATAAGTTTTGCTACGGTTACGACATCTGTCCACACTACGCCAGAGTTTTCGAGGCGCGAAAACGGAGCGTTTTGCAAACGCTGGAGAGGCCGTTGGCCGTTGGATGGTAAAGAAAGCAAGAGAGGTCTTTTTGAGGACAGACGACGAGTTTGAGTTGTTACTTTATGTAACAAATGAATATAAAACATCCATGGCTATCGAAAATACAGTGTTTACAGTGAAGGCTGGTCTGCCATCTGCCGGTGACGTTATAGCCATGTGCGCTTGACGAATAAGGTAAGGTTACGCAATGACCCAAAGCCCCAATCTCAGCAGCCACGCCTCCGTTTTCAAATGTCTCCATTTTCCTCCATCTACACTGAGACGAGGCAGCAGCGGGGGCCTCAGTGTGGATGGAGGGAAACAAATACCTTTGAAGACAGAGGCGTGGCTGCAGAGATTCGCTACGTGATTGGGGCTTTGGGTCATTGCGTAACCTTCCCTTATTCGTCAAGCGCACATGACTAAAACGTAACCGGAACACAGCAGACCAGCCTTCACTGTAAACACTGTATTTTCTATAGCCATAGATGTTTTATATTCATTAGTTACTTTAAGTAACAGCTTGACCTTGTCAACTGTCCACAAAATGACCTCTCTCGCTTTCTTTGCCATCGCGTTCATCGTTCAACCAGCATTTGTTGACTAACAATAACCAAATGCGGAGGGAGACACATGCTTCCTGTTTATACTTGAACGCGCATGCCCAGAGTGTGCGAATGGTCACGTGATATACGTTTCTGGTGGCGTAGTGTGGACAGAGATCTGTTGAGAGACGCTTGGGTGAAATGCTAGTGTGGACGCGGATCGTTTTCATGCTAAAACGCAGTTTTAAAACTAAAACGCACTAGTGTAAACGGGGCCTTTGCTTTTAAGCGAGGGAATGGGTGCTTATGATGTAAACAGATAGCTTCAAGCAGACAGAGTGTTAAGTCACTTTCCTTATTGATAATAGTGTTCATCCGCAGGTTTGAAGGAACATCCTCGGGTTAATCAGTCTCAGAAACGGGGGAACATGGTGCAGGGAGAGCATGCTGGTGAGAGAGAGTGGTAGATGGAGCCGGGGATGTGACAACTATAGATGTCAATGGCTACCAATTGCCTACATAAAAAAAAAAAAAAAAAAAATCAAATTATATATAGATTTATTCTGATATATTCTTTTTGGTTTAAAAAAAAGTTTAAACCGTTTGAAACTTTAGGGGGGCTAAAAGAGTTTTTTTGCTGAAGTATCCCTTTAATAGTTAAAAAAGTTACTTATTAAATATTCCTCACACTGTGAAAAAAAAGGTTCTTAAAAACATTTTACTAAAAGGTTTTTTTTTTTTAAAAAAACGAAAAAGTGCTTCTATAGCAATAATCATTCATTCATTTTCCTTCGGCTTCCCTTTATTCTTCAGGGGTCAACTCAACTCTGTCACAACACTCATTGACAATATGGCCAATTTAGTTTATTCGATTCAACTGTATATAGCACATGTCTTTGGACTGTGGGGGAAACCGGAGCACCTGGAGGAAACCCACGTGAACAAGAGGAGAACAAGCAAACTCCGTACAGAAATATCAACTGACCCAGCCGGGACTCGACCTAGCAACCTTCTTGCTTTGAGGCGACAGTGTTAACCACTGAGTCACCATGTCGTCTATGGCCACATGTGATTTGTCCATTTTTGGTTCTTCATAGCACCTATATTTCAGAAGTGATATTTTATACCAGTAGTCCTACTCTGAACTAAACCAAAATTTCTCTGTGAAAGTAAAAGAAAAACCTTTCTCTTAGACTTACAGACTTGAAGAACCACTGAGAAAACATTCAGACATGTTGTATGAGTCAAAACCTAGTTACTGAAATATCGGCCTTGTGACAAACTAGCACCTGACTAGTCATTATGTTCCATCACCTTATTATCATGTTGTTTGGGGGTTGAATTGAGTTTATTTGAGTCTTTGTTTGCTTTTCAAACATTTACCTTGGTAACCAACCATCATTTACACCAAAATAGTGTTTATGTACAGTAAAAGAATTGTAATTATTAGTGTAATTATTAATATCTTCAATAGTTTGTGCTTTCAGAATCTTTGGCATTTTAAAAAACCTATCATTTATTTATTTATTTATTTATTTTATTTTATTTATTTATTTATTTATTTATTTATTTATTTATTTATTTATTTATTTGTTGTTTTATTGGTTTTATTGTTTATTTATTTAGAAACTAGTGTGTGATATCTCATGCAACTGTGCCCAAATCTAGGGTGCGTTAATGGAAACTATGGTCATGGTGTTTTTTTCATAGTAATTTTTGTTCCTTCCTTTTTAAAGATGACTCTTCTGTTTACAGATGCTGCATTTATTTGATAAAAAATAATAATAACAGTACTATAGTAAAAGAGTATTCACATTTAAAACAACAGCCTTCTATTGAATATATTTTAAAATGTAATGTATTCCTGTAATTCACAGCTGAATTATTTAGAGAAAAATTTATTTGTTTTTATTTATTTAGCCTTTGTATTCCTTTAAAAATAATAATGTTTGGATTGCTTAATAAACGACATTTTTAAATAAATTCTCTTAGAAAATTATATTCTAAATGTGAACAATATTTTAAAATACTACAGTTTTGTTAGTTTTTTTAATCAACTAAATGCATTAGTGGCAGAAATGTTCACATTTTTAATATATAGAAATACTTTTTAAAATCATACTGGTATTATATATAAACGTTTTACATGTACAGCTATTTAAAAAAATAATCATGTTTAAAATGTTATATATGATGCTGTTTATGTGAACATTTGTTCCTTTTATTGCACACCTGAGATGCTTAAAGTACATTTTGAAGGCCAGGACTTAAATTGAGTGCAATTCGATGAACATTTGTGCCATTGTGTGTTAGTAGCGCCTCCTAGTGAGGTTTCTTTTATTGTCATTACTAGTGTGTTTGTGTGTGTTTTTAGTACACACTGCCATCTGCTGAGCGCTTGTTGGTCTTAGTGTTTAATAAAATCTAACACGTTTTCTGTCAGTTTACTTTCCACATTTTCTTCTTTTCGCACATTAGTCTACTCTTTGCAAGGCAACAGCTCAGACCACTTTTTAACACACCTCCTGTCGCTGTTTGTTTATTGGCACATATAGGTGTGATGACTCTCATTTTAGTTCCAGAGAACTCATTTCACCTTGACAAGACATATACAACAGGCTTTTTTTAATTATTGTGCCTGTCTAAGCTGAGAACAATTGGCGTTTGTGTTTTAATTTTTGAAATTTTGCTGTTAGGGAGTTCTGTTGAGGAATACCAAACCCTGAATCTATTTCACACATTTTTTTTTTATTTTTTTTTTATTTTATTTTTTTTAATTTTTTTTTTTTTTTTTTTTTTTTTTATTTATTTACTTTTGTATTTTTTATATAGCTTTTTTTTTAACTCATGATTCATGAACCCAGCCAAGAAGCTGATGTTAAAGGGATAGTTCACCCCCGAAAAAAGAATTACTCATCATTTACTGACCCTCAAGTTGATCAAAACGTTTATGAGTTTCTTTTTTCGGTTTAACACAAAGGAAGATATTTTAATGAACATTAGACACCAATGACTTCCATTATAGGAAAAAACATACTATATGAAGGCTGTGAACAGTGAAGGGTGAGTAAGTGGTGACAGAATTTTTAGTTTTGCATGAACTATTCGTTTAAGAAAGCTCACCAAGCCCCTTCTGGTGATTGCTGCTACTACTTCATCATGCAGGTAAAAGGCATGATTTTCCATTAATAAAATGACCGATAAGTAATATTTAATACTGTTCTAAAACAACATTACACGGATATGATCATGATGGCATATTCCTGTGACATCATGACATTTAAAGTTCATGTGTGTCAGAAATGAACTTTACTCCACTAAAGAGCACTTGCTATCATTATAAATCAAATATTTAATATTCCATTACATTTGTTTGATTTTTTTTTTTTTAACACATCAACTTTATATGGTATGGGGTTGGACCCCTTTTGCCTGCAGAACTGCCTTAATCCTTCATGGCATATGTTCAACATGGTACTGAAAATATTCCTCATGATAGCATCACGCAGTTGCTGCAGATTTGTTGGCTGCACATCCATGATGTGAATCTCCCGTTCCACCATATCCCAAAGGTGCTCTATTGGACTCAGGTCTGGTAACTGTGAAGGCCATTTGAGTACAGTGAACTAATTGTCATGTTCACGAAACCAGTCTGAGATGATTCACACTTTATACCATGGCACGTTATCTTGTTTGAAGTAGCCATCAGAAGATGGGTCTGTGGTCATTAAATGAATGGACATGGTCAGCAACAATACAACACAATACTCATTTGATACCAATGGGCCCAAAGTGTGCCAAGAAAATATCCTCTACAACATTACACCACCACCACTAGCCTGTACCATTGATACAAGGCAGGAGGAACACATCCTTTCATGTTGTTGATGCCAAATTTAACCCTATCTTACGAATGTCCCAGCAAAAATCAAGACTCATCGGACCAGTCAACTTTTTTCCAATCTTCTATTGGTCGACTTTGGCGAACGTGTGTGAATTTGTTGCCTCAGTTGCCACTTCGCATGGGTTTCCCCCAAAGACGTGTAGGTATGGTATAGTGTACTGTATGTGTGGGAATGAGTGTGTATGGATGTTTCGCAGTAATGGGTTGCAGCTGGAAGGGCACTCGCTGCGCATATATATATATATATATATATATATATATATATATATACACAGTATAAATATATGTAGTAGTCAACATTTGAACCGGAAATAAGAACAAGAGTAGGTGTTGTTGAAAAGTTTTATATTTATATATTTAAACTGATATATAGTGGTCAAGATTTGAACTGGATTAAAAAAAGGTTTTCAAAATTGTCCTTGAACAAGAATAGGTGTTGTTGAATAGTATAATATAATAATCCTAATATTCTATCAGTCAGAACTTTAAACAGTTGATAAACTGTAACTGAGCATAAAATAAAAGCTTGTTTCAAAAACTGCAATATTATGCCAACAAATCTTTAATATTGGTCATTGCTGTTGATACTGTGTGTTAATAAATGGCAAAATTCCAGTAATTTGGGGAAACAGAACATCATATTCCAGAGACAGAGTTTTGCACTTTCATTAAAAATTATAGTCACTAAAGCTGCAGTTTTATGAATTTTTTTATTTTAAGTGCATTGCATGTTCTCCCTGTGTTCATGTGGGTCCTCCAGGTGCTCCGGTTTCCCCCACAAGTCCAAAGATATGCGGTACAGGTGAATTGGGTGAGCCAAATTGTCCGTAGTGCATGTGTGTGAATGAGAATGTATGGATGTTTCCCAGAGATGGGTTGCGGCTGGAAGGGCATCCGCTGTGTAAAAACAAATGCTGGATAAGTTGGCGGTTCATTCCGATCTGGCGACCACGGATTAATAAAGGAACTAAGCCGAAAAGAAAATGAATGAATGAATGAATCATTTCCAACTCCTTCTGCAGAAATCCACACATTTTTTTTTCTGTCTGGCCCTGGCCATTGGGTTCAAATGCTCAACAGAAATGCGTGTGATTGATTATAAGGCTTAGCTTTCCCCATAAATAAAAAAAAAACCTGCTGCAATGTGCAAGTCTGACTGAAATAACAATGTTTAATCGCTCATTGATGCAAATATTTAATCAGTGGCAGTATCTCAGTTTATATATAAGCATGTAGATATGATCCGTACAATTTGCTGTCCAAACAGAGCAGAAGAACGGGGAAGAAAGTTTATTTAATGGCACAGTATGTAATTTTCGCTGTGAAAATAGAGAGATGATGAGAGGACATGGTCCATGTCACTGGATTACAGTAAATACCTTATTGCTCTGAATTTGAACATTTTTCGAAACATTTGGGATATTGTCCTGTAAGTACAGGTCAGCACAATATTTAACTCTGTTCTAGTGGTTTTTAGATATTTTCATGAAAAAATGTTGCATATTGTGCCTTTAAAGTATAAATGAAATCAAAACTAACCATATGATTGTGTTAGCTCACACTTCTAGTTTTGTGGTGAACAATTCAGCTGTGCATGTCTTTAAGGGAAAAAAAAGCAAATTTTCCCTTCTATTCTTTAATTGAAATCTGAAAATACACTTCCTATTTTTTCAGTTAAATTCTCAGATTACGTCTATATGGGGTATTGAGCTTGGATAACTTAACCATGCCCTTCCAACTGTCAGTTTTGACAACAAACAGAAATGGTGAGGAGGAGGTGTGTGTAAGGTTGTAATAACCAACCCATACTCCTTCTGATTACGTACCCCTACATACATTTATGGAGAGAGCAAACTATGTCCCAGGAGCTACATTGTTTTGCAGTTTTTGTTTTTTGCGAATTCATCAGAGGCCACTCTGTACGCTCTTTCAGATCTCAAATTCTCTCACGAGTGTCATTTGCACCTGCTGTTCTCACGTTAATCCACCAGAGGCCGCTGTCGACTGACTGATTTACTGACTGACCAACTGACCGATCCCCCCACCTGTCCATATGAAGGTAAGCGGTCAGCTGGTAAGGGAGAAAAGGAACTGCGTCCTACCGCCCCATAGCGTTTGTTTTAAAAAAAAGAAATGCAGCCATACCTAGCTCTGGCTACATAATTTGTGATCTCCAGAAATGTATATAGGGCTACGTGCCCTATGTTGGTAATAACTCTCCATAAACCCATTTCCCAATCTTTCTGTATAAAAAGCCTACTTTACTACATCCAATCAGCTCCAGTAGGACAAAACAGGCCACACCCACTGTTTTCTTATTCAATATTCTGTTTCTCTAGGAACTACATCCCGGTCCACATGGAATTGAAGAGATATTAGTATTTTAGAAACCGAGGAGGGAAGGGTGCACAGAGAATGGCCAGAATAAGAGAAAATTGTGTGTCAAAATGACCAGGCTGGTTTGAGATGATAACAGTGACTCAAATAACAATTTGTTACAATCAAGGTCTACAAAGGCATGGGACAGTAAGCGGTTTCAAGATTCACTGCGGTTTGGAAAAAGTCAGGGTTTTAAAACCGCTGAAATTTTCTGTTATACCATTCCTACAGTATACGCATGTTTTTAGGTTTTGTTTTTTGTTTGTTTTGTTTTACGCTTTTTGCAGCTATTTTATTTAGTTTCTAGGGCAACAGTATCTCCGCATCAAAAGCTACTGGTCAGCCAATTCAGAAAACATCTGAAATACAAATTGCTTAAACCAACGTACTAGCATGCTATAGACCTGAGCAGTGCAGTGGCTTACTGTATATCCAGAGAAAAGACAGATATTCAAAGGTGCCTTTTCACGTTGTAAAAAAACTGTGTTTTTGAGAAGAAGATTTATTTTTATTATTTACCATAGCCTGACATGTTTACTGTTCCAAAATATTTTAAATATTTCTTTAAATTAAATATATTGCGTTCAATGGGGAAAAGGTGATTGTTTTTTGCCCACACATAAAAAAAAAACAGCCTGATCTCATGAGAAAACGTAAGCATTTTACGTTTTGCCAGTTTAGTGGCTAATTCAACGAATTCGTACAAGTTCAGTCGTACAAAAATGTATGATTTTAAAAAGGAGGCGTGGCACCCAACCCCACCCCTAAACCCAACCGTCATTGGTTGATGAGCAAATCGTACTAAATTATACGAATTAGATCGTACGAATTCATACGAATTAGCCACTAAATCAAAAGTTACGAATTGCCGTGAGATAGCATTGAAAAAAACACACATTTTAGAGCAGTAATCACAATACTGGGATACCGTGAAACTGTAATATTTATATCTAAACTTATCAGACCATGCCTAGCAAAGCACCTCTGAACACACAACCTTGATTCAGATACTGAAACTACCGTTCACATGGGCTCACTGAAAATGTGCAATTGCAATATGTACTAATTGGCAAAAAATGTTGGTTTGTCGAAATCTTGTGCTGTGTAATTTGAAAATTAGATGAATTCAACATATGAGCATGGGTGTCCATCCTTCCTGGTGTTAATGCTGCTGGTAATGTGATGTTTTTTTTTTTTTTAATTTGGCAACCTTTGCACCCCTTGGTACCAATCGAGTATCATTTAAAGGCCTCAGTATACCCGAATATTGTTCCTGGCCATGTACAGTGTATCTTTCTTTTGACCATGTCTCATAATGAGTAATTCAATTCATTTTATTTCTATAGCGCTTTTACAATGTAGATTGTGTCAAAGCAGCTTAGCATAGAAGTTCTAGTAAACTGAAACTGCGTCAGTCCAGTTTTCAGAGCTGAAGTGCAGTTTAGTTCAGTTCAGTGTAGTTTAATTTTCACCGCTGAAAGTCCAAACACTGAAGAGCAAATCTGTTGATGCACAGCTCCACAAGTCCCAAACCAAGCAAGCCAGTGGCGTCAGTGGTGAGGAACAAACTTCAAATAGCTAAAAATAAACCTTGAGAGAAACCAGGCTCAGTTAGGCATGGCCGTTTCTCCTCTGCCCAAACGTCTTGTGCAGAGCTACAGTCTAGGCACTGGAGGCTGGAGAACGCTGGACGTCCATCTTGGAGAAGCTGTGTGTAGGTCACCAGCGGGTGTTCATGCTGGCCTGAATTCCATCTAGATGATGTGACAAAACTAATTTGAGACACAATAATCATCAGCTTACTGTACAGATGATCCATATTTAACAGATCCTCATACAGTAAAGCATTTTTGGGATATGGTGGAATGGGAGATTTGCATCATGTATAAGCATGTAGCAACTGAATAATGACCTCATTTCAGTATTGACCAAAATCCCCCAGTAATGTTTCCTGCATAAAGAATCAATTACTTTTAAATGTAAAAGCTAATGTACACAAAAAAAGTGGCCTGACAGGCTAAATCGCACATCGTCTGGTCCACGCTTATTGTTGCTGTATATAAATTTCCTGTCAGGTATGAGAAAATGTTTATCTATTTCAATTAATCGGTTATTCTAGCCCCCAGGAAATCATATCAAGATATGCCTGCCTTCAGAGATACGATAGCATGCCTGTGTTTATTTTTTGCACAACGTTGCTTCTGCGTTTATTTATTTTTAATGCCGTTTCTATAGAGATGAATGTTCCTCGGAATTTTCAAGAGAAAAGAAAGGTCTTGTGGGCCATTTACAGTTGCTGCCAAACCTTCTTCGCATCTTTTCATAGCACACGCTAAAGGTCATATGATGTTGCAGTACACCACAATGACTTTCTTTAGTTAGAAGACACACATGTGAATAGCTTTTGTAACGAATTAGTCTTGTTTATATTTTATACTGGCTATTCTTTCTGAAAGAGAGTTGAAATATTGGATTAGAGGATGTTTAATCTGATCTAACCCTAATTATGTTGTTTAATATAAAAAATATATATATATTGAAATAAAAATTTAAGCTTAAAGGGATAAAAAGTTAAAATGTGCTCACTATTTACTCACGTTCAAGTGGTTCTGAACCTTTGAGAGTTTTATTTTCTTCTGTTATACTAAAAAAGGTGTTTTGAAGCTGAATATCATTGACTTCCATGGTAGGAAAAAAATACTATGGAAGTCAATGTTATTTCTAGCATTCTTCAAAGTAACTTCTTTTGTGTTCAACAGTAGAAACTCAAACAGGTTTGTGAAATGTGAAGGAGGAGAAAATGATGACAGAATTTATGTACATTTTGACTAGTTTCAAAATTGCGTTTTTGTATTTCATGTTAATGATGGAGGCTCATTTTCATGTTAATTATTTCCAATTGACACACTCACCCATGGCACAACTGGGTTGATTATTAGAAATTGTGTCCTTTATACTTGGAAAAAGGCTGTATGGTGCTAAATGCGTATTTCCCCCCCCCAACATCAGCCAATGACCACAAAGACTTTGTCACAGCAGCCCCTGAAAAACGCTAACCACACCAGACTGCAGGAAACCAACGCTAACTTTCATATTACCATCTCAGAAAGAACTCATCAATAGCAACACAGTGTTTACATGATCTCACATTTGAAATATTATAACAAACCTATTATAACTATACCTACATTTGACCAACGGTTACATATAAGACTTGATTTGTGTTTACACTCTAACAAATGCTGGGTTGTTGTTAAACATGGACAAACCCTGCATTTGGTTATGTTTGTCATGTGAAATGACACTTTTTAACCCAACTGTTGGATTTGTTCACGTTGGCCTAAAGTAATGTAACATATCTTTACAGTGTAGTCTTTCAGAGCATCTAATTTGTGTCAAATCAGTAAATCCTTCAAACAAGCTCCATTATTAATTAATTTTATTCGTCATTATGTGGACATTTTGGTACTTTCCATTGTACGTCACACCTGCATTACAATTGACTGCACGCTCAGGGTCATAAAGAGCGAATAAAACATTGCATGTTTAGAGATGTGAAGTGTGAAAGTTCCTCTGTGCTCGCAGTGGTTGGCTAAAGGGTGCGAGGGTCTTTTTTTTTTCCAAGCGAACAGGTGACATCTCTGTGGGAGGAAGATCTGACGATCATTTTTCCCCTTGTGAGTGTTTATAAATGTGCTAACTGTGGTGAGCTGGTACAATACGACAAACAGACTCACCAGAGAGAAGATGAGATCTGCACTGATAACACTGATGTGCCTGGCTGTAACGCTGCTTGTTCAAGAGTCCTGCCAAAGTAAGTAGCTGTATATATTTGTAAAAATATGAGTTGTTTATTTGAAATATACAATGTTTTTAATTTAAATTGTGTTGTTAATTGAATATTTCGTCATTTATTTGTTTGTGTTTGCAGTAAGCAGCTTATATTGCCCTTGTCTCAAGACAACCGATAGTGTCCTCCCCATAGCAAGAATCAAAAGTTACACAAGACAGAGACGAGGTGTTTGCCATGTTGATGCCATTGTGTGAGTTCTCATTTCTTTTGAAAGAAATATGCTGTAAATGTCTACTACTTTTCCTATTGGCCTTATTTTACATTGTTTAATTTCTCCCATTTTGAGTTTTAGATTTTGAGATCTGGCCCTCATTTACAGCTTAAATAAAAAACGATACATTCATAAATTCCATTGTATTACCATTCTAAATTTGCTGCTTGTATGTATTTACAGATTTAAAACAGTCAAAGGAAAAACCGTTTGCGCCAACCCAAAAGAGGATTGGGTGCAAGTTGTCATGGACTCTCTGGACAAGAAGAAGGCGACACCAAGACCTAAAACAACAGCACAGCCCATGAACTCAACATTTAATGCGACATCTATGCCAAATACAACATCACACTTACACACAACAAATACGAATACAAAAACAAATACAACAGGACAAACCAGGCGCCTCTTTACAACTCTTCCACCGTGTTAACGTGTCTGTGGTGTTTTTGCTCGATTTGATTATTTGCACATATTTAATTGAACAACATGCTATAAAATACGCTGTGTTGTCAGTTCAATTTAAGTTAACTTGTATTGTGCTTTCTTGGAACTTGTGGAGCTGCGCATTGGTGGAGCTACTCTTCAGTGTTTCGGCTTTCAGCAACAGTTTCAATTTACTAGAACGTCATCAATATTAAGCTGCTTTAGCACAATCTGTATTGTAAAAGGTGCTATAGAAATAAGGAGGAATTAAATAGAATTTTCACATTGATTATTGCTTCAAAGCAGCTTTACAAAAGGTGAATTTACATTTAAAATCAAAAGTAGAAATAAGGTACGATGTTATTTAGTGTGGACTACACAATGTAAAAGTACAGAATGTAATGCATCTATGAATCTATGTATGTAATATGCATTTCTAGCTAGAAGATTGATCATTACAACAATTAAGTACCTAATTTTTGTATTTTGATCAGTTTGTGCTGTCTTGGAAGTCTTCCAGGGTTGGCATCATTTCTCCATGCGTCTTATATTCGCACAATCGCTGGGTGCCTAGAAGTCATTGTCATGCATAATTGTTTATTATGCTCAGTTGTGTATTTTTTGTGTGGTTAATAACCAAATGCATGTATTATTAACTAATGCAAAACAATAAAATGTGTTTTGTTCAAACATTACTTGAAATGTAGGTCTCTCTCTCTTTTTCGTGTGTGTATACAGTACACGTGATTGTAAATGAGTCAGTGGGTAGAACTTAATGACATTCGCTCAAGCTTTTAACCCTTGTGTGGGTTTTGACACCCAAATCCACGGTCTGTGGGATTTCCACCTTTCACTGTACGAATGCGTCATCTAAACTGTAGCAGTCTTTTTCATGCTATGACTAGTAAAGAGGAAGACATGATCGTTTCGTTTATGCTCACGCTATGATAGTATTTTAAATGTATTGATTTCATTCGTACTTCAATTCTGTAGGCATCTCCATTGTCATTTGAGTTTGATTTCTATAGAAGCTTTTCCTAACAAAATTTAGATGCCTAAAAAGATCAAATAATAAATTCAAGAGTTCATACTTAGATACTGTTTGACAAATGTTAGCAGGTTTGGCATGCTGTCCCAGGAAAGAACCCTGAGCTCAGAGATAGTTGAGCCCAGGGCTCCTGCCTGGTAGAATGAGCATGTAAAGGGGAGTACGAGATCAGGTAGTTCTCGAGGGCTCCCCGTGTTAAAGATAGAAGGGGGAGAAGGGGTGGATGGGGGGTTTCTTTGGAAAACGCTGATAAGGGAGTGTTATTTGCTGGGTTACTTATAGTAGGATTGAATTAATCTGATTGGCTGACTAATGATTGTAGATGAGAGACCAGCTGAGGTCAATCATATCACGTGCTCCTCTTGAAATTAGTTTGTGAAACTTCACTTTAACTCTTAAAAACAACTATCCAATAGATAAAATAAATGTTCAAACTATTAAATAATAAATCAGAAATATTCTCAAATGAGAAATCAAATGCTCAAATGTATTTGATATTTAATTTTCATGATCAACTCAGTATAAAACAGTAATAATTAAATGATAAATCAAATGCTTAAACCGACACCGCACATCATCATTTGGTTAGTTGATATGAGAGTTTGATTTATCATTTGATCTTTCTAGGCATTTGAATTTTCATTTTCAGTTTGTTAGGAAAAAACGGCCATACATTTCTTCACGTATCGGTGAAGTACAGTATGCAGATAATAATTCTGAATCGGCTATTACAAAATCAGGGCTTTATCACTTTTATGTCCTTGCCAAAAATGTAAAATGTAAACAACACACCAGTAGTGCGGGCAAAAACAATGACAGTTTATTTGCACAAAAGTCAGTTGGTGCGCTGCACTGGAGAGATTAACAGGGGATTCGGACAGGGAAGGAAGCCCACACAGAAGGTGAGACTGGTGGTTGATCGAGTAATGCCTCGTTCACACTAGCAGTGACCTCGTAGCTGTCTGTCGCTCTCGGTGACGATCTGCTGCACACGCAAATCTGTGTTTGTCTACAGCACAGAGATTACAACCGGCCACTGAGTGAGCTGTGAGATGATCACATGAGCTCTAGTGGTGATCCTATTGGCTGTCGCTCAAGAAAGTCGTTTTTTCTTTTACATAAATTCAAAGGATTCTCAAATTTCTCGTGTCGCTCGACATGGCCACCTGGTCGCCAACGGACGCTGTGCAGACAGAAGTCGCCGTAAGTCGATCAAGTGTGAATAAAGCCGCCTTTCCACTGCACACCACAAACAACAAGCGGCAGAGCGGAAGTCATTCATTTCCAATGGAGAGTAGCCCTGGAGCTGCGTGTTCCGATCATTGCCGTATGCGGAAAATTCAGATCCGATTTGTTGCTGCGGATCTGTTAAAATATTTGAACTCCTGCGACTTAACTGGATGCGACCGGCTGACTGGATGTGATGTATTCCAGTGTTGTCCAAGCTGGTCCATGAGCACGAGATGAGAAATATGAGTTTTTCGTTATTTTTTGAATCAGACAAAAGTCTATATTAAAAAAAAAAAAACATTCTATTCATAAATGAGTCATAAAAAAATTAATATTTTTTAATGTTGTCTCCTTATTCCCTCCAAAATGTTTAGTGGTCTATGAGTTTCTAGTATTTATTCAGTCAACCATGGTGAACGCACAGAGAATAAAGGCTCTTGCTTTTGTACTCCTGTATTTCAGACACCGAGAGAATTAGCTTCACACCCATGGTGCACGACAAAACTGAAAAATGTGTGCGACTGCCACAAGGGGGAGGATTCCGACAGTTGTGTCCGAATGTCGTGTGCAGTGGAAAGGCGGAGGCTTAAGCTGGTGAGAGACAGCAACCTTGGCTAGATGGAGAGGTTCGGTGACTGAGAGAGCTTAAGGTACTGCAATTTTAGAAAACACGTGCAGGTGCAATAAACACCAGCAAATTAAGAAAACATCTTCATCAGTTCGACAGCACACATGCAGCAAAGCATCACAATGCAAACAAATTATAAACATTGTGTTGCATTTTCACACAATGCAAACAATTAATGAAACAACCAGCATTTTCTCACAGCACAAACATTTTATGAAAACGGGCTGCATTTTCTCACAATACCTTGGAAACGTTTCAAGGAGACCTTAAAACGACAAACCCAGCTATTTAGATTATGGTTATTTAGGCTAATATGGTTATTTAGGCTAATAATTAAATAATAAAGACATGCAAATCAGGATATTAAAATAAACAAACAAAAAACTTTCAAAGATCACCTACAACTGCACTGAGCAGTAGTCATGGCACAGGGGTGTCCGTCAAGTTTTTGGGTCCCGCAAAACATTTATGTTGTGTTCTGTTCTATTTGTGTTGGACAAAACAGGCATTTTAACTTGTGATTAAATGGGGTGAATGAATAGTATCAATCGCTCTTGAATCAAAACATAATGATAAGTAACAGCATATAGATGGTTTGTTTTATGATATAGTACCACACCTTCTTAATTTACTGTTAATTACTGTACTGCGAACAAGGTTAATATTTGTATGCAAGTACAAAAGATAGATCAGGATGTGTCACAGGCTAAAAAATGCGTTTTTGCGGTCTGCGCCACCCACCTGCCGTGCTTCTTATTCTGGTCATCAGTCGATTGCCTTCTGTGTAAAAGGTTTGTTGATTCTCTTAAGTGGATCATGTTGTGCTCAGTGCACTATAAAAAACAACATGACAAAAAGTTATGAATACAAATGTTTTTATGCTACTTATTTTAATTTAAGTTATTTTAATTTAAGTTAATCAGGTTTCAACTACTCTTTTAAAGTTATTTAACTTAATATTTTAGTTAGTTTAATTGATATACCTGTAAGTTGAGATGACTAGAAAACTTCATTTGATTCAACAAAAACATTGTCAGCAAGATTTTTTTACAGTGCGTGACAAGAACTGTTATTAATCACAAGACAAATTGTACTTACAAGTTTCAGAAGCTTCATTGTGTACACTGTTAATGAATATACCAACTCAATTTAAATTAACAGTGAATGATTAGTAAATAGTTTTATTTTCAATTTTAAGTGAACTATCCCTTTAAAGTTGTCTGAATAATATTCTTCATTCATTCATTCATTTTCCTATGGCTTAGTCCCTTTATTCATCAGGGGTCGCCACAGCAGAATAAACTGCCAACTTATCCAGCATATGTTTTACACAGCTGATGCCCTTCCAGCTGCAATCCAGTACTGGGAAACATCCATACACTCTCATTCACACACATACACTACGGCCAATTTAGTTAAATTCAATTCACCTGTACAGCATGTCTTTGGACTGTGGGGGAAACAAGAGCTGCCAGAGGAAACCCACGCCAACACGGTGAGAACATGCAAACTCCACACAGAAATACCAACTGATCCACCCGGGGCTCGAACCAACGACCTTCTTGCTGTGAGATGACAGTGCTAACCACTGAGCCACTGTGTTGCCCTAAATAATGTTCTTAGCAATGCATGTTTAATATAGAAACATGATCTTTGATCAACATTCTAATATTTTTTGTCAATAATCAATTGGTTAGACTCACACACACACTCTCAGAAAAAATGGTACATTGTTGTACCAAAGAAGGTACAAACCCTTGTCACTGGGGCAGTACCTTTTATGGAACACAATTGTACCCTATAAAAAAAATCTAATTTGTACCATTGCAGTTTTGTACCATGGTTTGTACCTAATTTACAACCAGTAGATTTGTACCATTGGAATCCAAAATGTACCTATGGTTTTTAAAACCTGCAGATAAAATATTATACCTTCATCAAAGATACAAATGTAATCCATGAAGGTACCACTACAGTGAAAAGACACTTTGAACCTTAACAGGTTCAAATGTGTTCCTTCAAGAACTATTTAAAGGCATTTTCCTTTATCCAAAATGCATCAATTTATTTTCAGTAAATATAAAACATTAAATACATTTTTAAACAATGTTTCAGTTTACAAAAAACTTTATTATTGTGTAGATGCACATTTTTCATTTACAATAAAGAATAAAAAATACTATAACCTAAATCAAAAGATCTGTTTTTTTTCTAAACATTTCACAACACGTTGCCTCCAATTTTCATGCAATACCTTTGCAATCACTTAAAAGTTCACTTAATTCACTTAATTTTAAAATAGAAACAGAATTATGCAAAAGTATTGTAACGAGATATGCACACTGTTTGATTAGTTTTACAATACTAAAATGTCTGCATGAACACTTTGCATGTGCAGGACTTTTGCCAACTTGCGTGTGTAGTGGAAAGCAAATTGATAGTGGATATTAATAATGAAAATGTATTTGTCAGAAAATGCTCACAAAATGTTCATTAAAAATTCCTTGAAGGTTTAGTTTACACACCCATAGTTTTGTTTTACCAGTTGTTTTGTATTAAAGAACATAATAATTAATGTTTAGTAATGTTTGTTTAAGCACATGCTTTTAAATGATGATTCATGGTTTGATATGGAAATTATCCATAAATCACTTTGCCTTTCCAGTAATAATAATAATAATAATTTTATTAATAATAATAATAATAATAATAATAATAATAATAATAATTCCTTACATTTATATAGCGTTTTTCTAGACACTCAAAGTGCTTTACACAATGGGGGAAATCTCCTCATCCACTACCAGTGTGCAGTATCAACCTGGATGACATCATGGCAGCCATATTGCGCCAGACCGCACACCACACACCAGCTGATTGGTGGAGAGGAGACAGAGTGATGAAGCCAATTATGATATGGGGATGGTTAGGAGGCCAGTGGGCAGATTTGGCCATGCAGTTACACCCCTACTCTTTTTGAATAGCATCCTGGGATTTTTAATGACCACAGAGAGTCAGGACCTCGGTTTAATGTCTCATGCAAAAGACGGCCTCGCTAACACCACCTTCGGCAGCAACCAAGCTTTCCCATATGGTCTCCCATCCTGATCAGTGGGCGATCATATAATATTTATTTTTATAGATGTTGTAATACAGAAGGTGTTGTCCAACAGTTTTGGATCTTTTTTTGAGAACAATTGTCTACCTTCATTTCAGTTGCACCATAAAAATACAGATACAGATATCATAGATATTTTCTGTACTATATAAGGTACAACTTTTTACAAAGGTACAAAACTGTTCCTTAAGGAACATTATTTGTATCACCATATACCTTTTTTCTGAGAGTGCAGTGTATTTTTGCCTATTTCTACAAGTACACATTAGTAACTTCAGACTGTGGTTTTGTGGTCCAGGGTCATTCTGTACCAACAAGGCCTGTGAGAAATATGGTATGTAACAGAGCATTGCTGCTTTTCTTGTAAAATGTGCTTTCACTACTGCCACACTCACAGAGTATGGCTGACCACAAATTTGAAAGCAAAAGTAACATGATCACAGTGACAAATATAGTAAGGAGGCATCTGTTCACAGTGATGTGAATATAACACAGAAATTGAAAGTCCAGTTAAGTCACATCATACTTATTTATAGCACTTTATATAATAGGCCAAATGTTTTTGGTTTGTTTGTAGGGATTTTACAGCTTTAATGGGATAGGATATCATGATCACATTATAAAAACAATGGCGATTAGAGACAAAAGTGTGGGGAATGGGCAAAGGAATCAAACTCAAGTCATCTGGAACACTGTAGTGCTGTGTCAATGCACAAACCACTATTGGCTATTGGGGCCAGTGACCGCGTTGTTTTAAAACCACAAATATTTCCCTATATATCTGCTGTAACTGAGACATTTGTTACCAAAGACAGATAAATAGCAGAGAGATATTTCATACGGAAATTGGAATTTGGTTTTAACATCACACTGTTCTGCATGATTCTAACAGTTCTACTCTAATCCAAATGGAATTAAATCAATGTCATTTTATATTGGAGATGGACCAGAGACTGGGGTCTATATCCACACATCTCTTGCTAGCTTTTCTCTTTTACTTTCACCCCCTTAAACCTCACTCCTATCCAGGTCAAGACACCAAAGTAACCCCTTCGATAAGACTCAAACAAGCAGGACTTGAATCAGTGTTTCACCACTTAAATCCACATTTAGATATGCTCAGGGCTTGTCCATTCTCCTGCCTCCAACACATGACATTAAAGAGTAAAGGGACATTTTTACTCTCTTTCATGTCTGTAGGTTGTATTACAGTTTTTCTCAATTGCTTAAATACATTAATTGAAACTATACCTCGTATTCTCAAAACAGTAAATCCCATAGCGTCTCACTCAAACTCCCAAATATTATATTTTCAGGTCAAAATGAAGCTCTACTTTCAAAACCACACACTCTTGCTGAAAAAACAAAGTTTGTCCTCAGACATCAGACATAAGGTCTCAAAAACATGCACACTTTAACTTGTTCTTCTTCTTCTCTTCCTCTTTTTTAGTACGTCTCTTTAGATCCATTGTTTCATACCTGAATAAGTTGACTTTGGCCCTTTTATGGCCCGTTTCCACTGAGTGGTACAGTACAGTACGGGTCACCTTTATCAGGCTTGCCTTTCCACTGCAAAAGGGTACTCTTATGGTGGGCGTGGTGTAGGACAGAAAGTTTCAGACGTCATTTTTGCTCGAGGAAATGTCTACAGTAAAGCTTTACGGGTCGTTCACAAATCATACGACAAGCACTTCTCACAAAACAGAGGCTTTATTATACACATAAAGACTGGTGTATAAATGTTCATTACTGACCTTGCTATGAACATGATCTGATTATAACTGCAGATCAATGATGTGAAATAGCCTACTGTCCGTGATTATATAAAATAAATAAATAAATGCAGCATATATGAACACATACAGCCCCTTACAGTCTCCGATATGTTACCAATTACAGAAAAACTACACACAGCAGACATTTTTGCCTTATTTAGTTTTAAAAACAATACGAAATATAGCCCACAGTCAGTGCAAACCTCTCATCTGTGTCTTTAATCTTCACCACACATGTAGCCTCTCGTTAGAGAGTAATTTCATCATTCCGAGTTTATAATAGTCCAGGTTAGTCCAGCAGTTTCTTCATGTTGAACCAGTAATTTGCTCCTTTGTTTTTTCCGGCTTCTCCTTTGTTTTTGCATGCGTCAGTCTCGCGTTTGTCTGTTTCTGAAAGGATCGGGTTTCAAAAGCACATCAATAATCAAGAGCACAGGATCGGGTTTCAAAAGCACGTCTATAATCAAGCGCACGTTATTATCATCAGCTCAAGAAGTTTGTTATTTCAAATATTGACGCGCACGCGGGCGCAAGTGAGAAAGCAAAACCACTCACGCTTTAGAGGGGCTCGTAAAAACTACGGGGCACAAGGGAGAATCTGCACTTCTTGGCTTTGTGGCTGGTCAAGACGACGACAAGGTTTGTTTGAGCTCGGGTCAACCATGGCTCATTATTATATGCTTATTCCATGGTCTGTTGAAATTCTTGATTCTGATTGGCTGGTGGGTGTGGTATATTTCGTTGAAACGCACAGGTAGTTCCAGTCAGTTTTGATCACAGTTCGAAATAAATGCGCTTCTCCCAAACGTTTACAGTTACTATAGCAACTGGCATGTGCTGTGCACGAAACCAACGAGGGCTATTAATGGCGGACGGGAAATCCTCAAAATTAGGAAAATACTCATAAACTATGCTCCGAATTCAAGTTTTGAGAGTTTTTCAAGCGAGAATATAGTTATTTTAAAGTCAAATCAGCCGTTTGTGTGTATGAAAAGCGCGTTTTAAAAAATGTTGAAAGCTCCAGGCGGTCAGCGGCAGCTCCGCAAGCGGCTCCCCCCCCCAGAGGGAAGCTTCATGTCGGCCAGACCATCAAGACCCACGGCTGGATCTAATCTCCTGCATCTCTGTTGTTAAAACGGGATATATAATTAACCTTTGCTGTATCTAACGGTCAGTCTCTGGACATTTGAACCTATAATTTGTTCTGAGGTGTTTTTGACCGATCGCAAGTAAGTTTCATAATTAATTTATGACCGTAAATAATGTAATATTGCACTGATCCTGCGTGTTTGGCTGATTGCTTTTTTTTTAAAGAAGATAAATAAAGCAGAATGTTCTCTGACCTGTCCTGACATGTTTTTTCATTATGCAAACTTTTCCTATATTTATTTTGACACATATTTATTTGATATGGCACCTTTTATTCGATTTGTATGTTTATTATGAAATATAAATCGCGGAAATTCTGCTATACTGTACAGTAGGTATGCCAGGTATGTAAAGGTAATGTTAAGGGAAAGAAAGCTATTATACAGATCCTCCCTCGTCAGAGAAGTGGTAGAAAGACAAAAGAAACATGTGACTGGGGACTCGAAACACACTCCAGGTAAAATTATATAAATAAAGCAGAATGTTCTCCTACATTACCCGATATGTGTTTCTTTTCCTAAATTTCCCTCCATATTTAACAGCAGCGATTTCTAAAAATGGGCCCTGGCTGCTTTATCTTCATAATATGTATTCCTTAAGCATATTTAATTGATATGGTTCTTTTTATTAGTATAATATTAATATTGTATGTTCATTATAAAATGTAAATCATAGCTCAGCTTTCGCAGTATTAATGTTAAGAGATAAACAAACAGATCCTCCTTCATCCCCTCAGCACGCAGATGCGCGCGCGCTCTCTCTCTCTCTGTCTGCCTGTCAGTCTGTCACAGCTGATTCAGCGGAGGGACTAGAAAATCTAACAATTAAAAACGGACCAAAATTCAGACAAATATTGCCCAGCAAAGAGAAAAACTAGTTTAAATATAGGCCTACCTTGGCAACAGACCATGGAATAAGCGGGATAATCAACGGCTTGCCGTGCGTTAAAGGATTTTAATGCACTCCGCTGCGCGTCGTGTGGTCCTTTGCCTTCACGTCGTGCATTAAAATCCTTTAACGCACGGCAATCCGTTGATTATCCCTTACTTATAGTATTTCGTTGTATTGTCTCTCGGCTGTGTATTAAACATGGCAGGTCCTTTGTTTTAGACAGTGGAAATGGCCTTAAAAGTGTACCGAATCGTACCATACCGTACCACTTAGTGGAAACGGGCCATTATATATCCAGATACGTTTCTGATTGGTGTGACTCCTAGTGTTTTCACTTAGTTAACTGTGTGCTAACTGACTCAAGCTGTGCTGACTTAAGTTAACATTATTGGATGCTAATGCTTTTAAATGACCACATAGTGTAAGCACTGAAAAATGTAAGGATTTGTGTGTAGAGTTTTGTAGTATCAGTTCACCAAATATAACTCAACTCAATGTCAATGCAAATGTCAACTCAACTGTCAATGCAGGGAATAGTGCTTAAAGTTTAGAGATATGGCTGTGCTTTTTCAAAGATGTCATTATAGTTTTGAAATTTAACTTGACATGACTGCTTATAGTGTTTTAGCAATCGAAAAAACAAACCTGTAATATATTTGGTGCAATTTTCATCGTAGGCTTCTGTTTTTTTCTGTGGGCTGTGGCATGATAGTAGGGGTGAGGCACTTATTTAAGCAGAGACCTTTTTTTTCTTGAGGATCACATTTCAAGTGAAAAATAAATATGCGCAGTTGAGGAAAAAATGAAGTGTGTGTTAATAACTTCTCTCATATGCCTGACTACAATGCTGCTTTGTAAGGACTCCTAGCAAGGTAAGAAGCTTTATGTTGATGCTGTTTTCATTTTCTTCATTTTCACTCATTAGTTTCATTGAAATAAATGATGCTGGTTTGATTCGAATACTCTTGATGAATGTCAATTTTCAAATTTGTTTCCTTTTGGTGTTTTTAGGAACCAGCTCAATTTATTGCCCTTCGCTCAAGATATCAGACGTTGTCCGCGGCAAGGCAAATATCGAAAGCTACAAAAGTGTTTAGAAAAGTGCAAACTGTGGTGAGCTGATACAATACGATAAACAGACTCACCAGAGAGAAGATGAGATCTGCATTGATAACACTGCTGTGTTTGGCTGTAACGCTTCTTGTTCAAGAGTCCTGCCAAGGTAAGTAGCTGTACATATTTGTCAAAATATTAGTTTTTTCTTTGAAATATAAAATGTTTTAAAATTGTGTCGTTAAATTAATGTTCATTTATTTTTTCCATTTCCATTTGGTGTTTGTAGTAAGCAGCTTATATTGCCCTTGTCTCAAGATATCTAGTGGTGTCCTCCCGATAGCAAGAATCAAAAGTTACACGACACAGAGAGCATCCATTTGCCATGTTGATGCCATTGTGTGAGTTTTATTTTGCTCATAAAATTGTCTAGTGTGATAGACCTCAGTTATTTGTTATTCAACACTACATCTAATACTTAATCTGAGCTAATATATCAGAATATTTGTGTGGACAGGTTTTATGTTAGAACTTTTTACCTATGAACAACATAATATATTATTTTGTTGTACCACTGTTGTCAATTTTTCGTTTTTGTATTAACAGATTTAAAACAGTCAGAGGAAAAACCTTTTGCGCCGACCCAACAAAGACTTGGGTGATAGATATTGTGGAACATCTCGACAAAAATGAGCCAGCACCAAGAAATAAAACAACAACACAGTCAACAATTAGTACTGCATCAACACTGAGTACAACTAAAGATAAATTGAATGCAGACTGGAGTGGACAGGATGAACTACAAACTGAGCTGAATGAATATATCACAAGTTTGTATTTCTTTTTTTCTGTTCATTGTTTTTTCCCCAATGCAGTTATCTAAATTAAAAGCATATCAGAATTGAACAGGACATTGGTTAAAATATATTGTTTTTTTTATTTTGTCTGCAGTTACTGGCCGTTCATTTTGTCCTTGTTTGAAGACAGCAGAAGTTGTTATGAACGAGGACGATATTAGAAGGTACAAGATACATAACGCAGATGTCTGTCACGTTGATACTGTTGAGTAAGTTTCCTTTTTTTCTCAACAAATTGTATACATTGTGATGGAGCCCAGACAACTATAATTCACTTTAACACTATATTTAAACTGGGCTATATTTAAACAAGCCTTACTTTAGCACACTGACAGGTTTTACCCATAACAATTTCACATAAAAACACAATTTTATGATAATTGCGTATAGTTTACGTTAAATTAATCAAACAAATTATAATTTGCAGATTTGAGACAGTCCAAGGTTTTACTTTTTGCTCCTATCTGGATGATTCTTGGGTGAAGAAAGTCATGCAGTTTGTGGATAATATAAAGGAGGCAAATGAAACATCAGAACATTTGCTAAATTATACAGGACCTCCACTGAATACATCATTCTGGGATGAACAGGATGAACTGGAAGAAAATGACAATGTAACAGAAAGTACTTCACCTAACCTATATAAAAATGTTAAATTCTGTCTGTAATTTATACCTATTTATTTGCTTCTGGCTGGTTTACAGTATATTTCATAAACATGTTTTTTTTTTCAATGAACTCTTTTCGCAAGATGCGTTTAACGGTCATCAGTATCTTAAATCCATGAAAGCTTTTAATATTTTGATAAAAAAAAACATATGAATATTTATGTAACGTATGTATTATATCATCTTCAGCATCATATCCTCTTATATCATCTTCAGCATTATATCATTATCAAATTGCGAATTACGAAATTGTGAAATTACCGCTTATGTGAGCCGTTTGTAATGCAGTGTCTAAGGGCAGAACAGTAAAGTTGATGTTGTTCTCTCTTCTGTCTGCCGTTGTCAGTCTTTAAGCAACCAAAAAACTGAAATGTGTGCACATGTAGGATTCTCAAAGGCAGGTGCTCGATCAAAAACAAACACAGTGACAAAAGGTCAAAAGAAATTCGGCACACTGCCACTTTAGCTCTCAAAATCTTTTTATTATAACAACGTTTTGACCTACATGGTCCTCACCAGGTTAAACAAGACTTCTTGGGTTCTTCGTGAGTTCTCCAATTGCTCTACACACAGTTGAAGTCAGAATGTTTTTTCCCCCAAAATTTTCCCAATATTTCCCAAATGATATTTAACAGAGCAAGAAAATTTTTACAGTATGTCTGATAATAATTTTTCCTCTGGAGAAAGTCTTATTTGTTTTTTATTTCGGCTAGAATAAAAGCAGTTTTACATTTTTTAAAGACCATTTTAAGGTCAAAATTATTAGCCCATTAAAGCTATTTTTTCTCGAGTGTACAGAACAAACCATCATTATACAATAAATTGCCTAATTACTATAACCTGCCTAGTTAATCTAATTGACCTAGTTAAGCCTTTAAATTTCACTTTAAGCTGTATAGAAGTGTCTTGAAAAATAGCTAGTAAAATATTATTAACTGTCATCATTTATTCATTTTCTTTTCGGCTTAGTCCCTTTATTAATTCGGGGTCGCCACAGCGGAATGAACCGCCAACTTTTCCAGCATTTGTTTTACGTAACTGATGCCCTTCCAGCTGCAACCCATCTCTGGGAAACATCCATACATTCTCATTCACACTCATTCACTACGGACAATTTTAGCCTATCTAATTCACCTACACCACATGTCTTTGGACTTGTGGGGCAAACCCGAGCTCCCGGAGGAAACCCATGCGACCACGGGGAGAACATGCAAACTCAAAGACAAAGAACAAAGAAACAAAAACAAAGAAATGCCAACTGACCCAGCCGAGGCTCGAACCAGCGACCTTCTTGCTGTGAGGCGACATCACTACCTACTTCGCCACCGTGTCGCCTACTGTCATCATGGCAAAGATAAAATAAATCAGTTCTCCCCGTGGTTGCGTGGGTTTTCTCCGGGTGCTCCGGTTTCCCCCACAAGTCCAAAGATATGCGGTACAGGTGAATTGGTTAAGCTAAATTGTCCGTAGTGTATGTGTGTGAATGAGAATGTATGGATGTTTCTTAGAGATGGGTTGTGGCTGGAAGGGCATCCGCTGCGTAAAACAAATGCTGGATAAGTTGGCGGATCATTCCGCTGTGGCGACCCTGGATTAATAAAGGGACTAAGCTGACAAGAAAATGAATGAATGAAGTCGAAACGTTGTTATAATAAAAACATTTTGAGAGCTAAAGTGAGAGTTGATTCTTCGCTCCAAGGATCAACTCTTTTTGACTGTTTTACGGTCACGCTTGAAATGTCGAGGTGATCGAGCCTTTTCAGTGGCAGCTCCAAGACTTTGGAACGATCTTCCACTCTCCGTAAGAACTTCTCCAACCTTTGAGTCTTTTCAAAGGTCACTGAGAATTTTCTTTAGCTTTTAATCATGTGTTGTGAGTTTATGTATTTTAGTTCTGTGTATGTTTGCAGGTGTTTTATGTGTTTTTTATGTACAGCACCTTGGTACCCATTGTGGTTTGTTGAAAGTGCTACAGAAATAAACTGAGTTGAGTCGAGTTAAAGTGGCAGTGTGCTGATTTTCTTTTGATCTTTTGCCGTTCTCAGTCTCACATAATTTTTTCCCCCTTTTTCTGAAAGTGTTGATACCACCATCATGGAGTTTTTCCATGGAGTATTTCAGCAAATAGCATTTTAAAAAAAAGAAGAAAAAAAGTGGTGTTCTCTCCCATTTACTACGCTCTAAGGTTACCCAACTACGACTTCCGCTACTGAGAAACCCAGACATGTGAAAAGGCTCCATTCAAAGTGTTTTTCAGAATAAGCTTAATAAACAATTAAAAATATATCACAGTACAGTTGAGCGTGTTTGTGACTGTCTCTGGAAGCCTTCAAAGTGTATATGCTTAAAACATTTTAGATCTTTATTAATCTTAAAATCAGGTATAAACAGAAACAGATTTGAAGTTTGCATTTTCTGGGAATAACCTGAGATAAAAAAATAAATAGTTAATCCTAAAGAAAATAGCATAAACACACCATTCACATTTTAGACATTTAAATCTATACTGCCTGTTGGGATTTTCCATTACACTGTACATATATGTCATTAGATCATAAGCAGTATGACAAAAAACAAATGTTTCTAAACTAATACATTTTTTGACTTCAGATTCTTCTCATATGGCGAGTATTGATGCATTGTTCTTGTATGCACTGCAGCTGAAGTTCCAGTGACCTTGCATGATGTGTAATTCTCTCCACATCTTGGTTTAAGAGGAGGTGGAGTAGATCACAGGGTGGGTTTTTGTGAGAAAATGTGGGTGCTTAGAGAACAGGTTGGTGGGCAATATGTTTTCCATGCAAAGCTCATCTTTAAGTTTACAGCAGAGCAGTTTAAATTTTAAGTAGTTTGGTGTTAGCAGTGTAATGTGCTAATCGACATCTGTCAGGTATCAGCG
This sequence comes from Danio albolineatus, assembly GCA_903798035.1. Taxonomy (NCBI): domain Eukaryota; kingdom Metazoa; phylum Chordata; class Actinopteri; order Cypriniformes; family Danionidae; genus Danio; species Danio albolineatus. Next base: position 8,021,982 of record CAIGQQ010034268.1, on the reverse strand, counting down.
AGTCAGTCTGCTCAGAATTTCTTCAAAGGAAATATAAGTGTGTCAATGAGGGAAATGAAAACCAGGTCAGGTTTTTGTGGTTAGGGATGATGGTTGCATATGACATTGTTCTAATAGGTTAAAACAGAGGGATACCTAAAGCTGCTATAATCTTGAAGGCAATATTTACCAAACAAAATATTGATATTTAAATTTAGATATAATTATCAACACACAAAATATTTTCTGCACCAATTTCTTGTTGCACTTGGGCACCTAAATGACCTGTTAAAGGTGAAATGACAATAAGAAGTTATTTTGAATATAGCTGTTTTAGACAGGCTGGTCTGAGGATTTTTTGAAACTTCTAATTTGAAATTTACAGTACAAGCACAACAGTCCCTGTGACAGATTATTATTCTATGAGCGACAGTTCCCAGCAAGCATTTTTTGTTTTTAAAAGATGTCTAATAGATGTCTAATAGACGTCTAAACATAGTCTTCTTGGTTAAAACAAGGCTAAATTTGGGCTGTCAGTGAAAATCTAATCGATGTGCAAGAATAGGCCAAAACTAGACTAGTCATCAAATAAACAGAAATGAATGACAATAAAGACTGTCTAATATGTCTATTTGAGGACTAGTCTAGTTTTGGGCTATTCTTAGATGTCTATTCGATTTTCACTGACAGCCCGTGTTTACCTTTCTTTAGCCGAGCTGTCAACGTCAGTCTGTGTCAGAGCTGTCAACAATGTCTGTTAGACGTCTATTAAACACACAATTGTTTGCTGGGTTCTGAGGGTAAAAACAAGAGAAGATTAGCTGTTATAAATGTTGCTAACCAGTTTGGTAAAAAGGCAGATAGGTTAAAAAATGTTGTTGATTTGAAGCTGCCTTGCTAATAATGTGCAGAGCTCCTATTGGTTCTTGGTTTGATGCTCATAGGGGGAGACACTGACATCTGACACTGTCAGTATATCATTGGAAGGAAAATTAGCTAGCAATGACCATTAATTGGCTGTCAGTGAACATGTCAAACCAACAAACCACAGAATTTTACCCAAAGGATTAAAGAAATTTATGATTTCCAAAACTTGTCTCCGATGACCATATGGCTGAAATAGCACCATGTGAGCGACTTTTGAAAAGATTTGTATAAAATTAACATGGAAAACCTATAGTGAAAACTTAAAAATGGCCGGCACGGTGGCTCAGTGGTTAGCACTGTTGCCTCACAGCAAGAAGGTTGCGAGTTCCGACTGGGCCAGTTGGCATTTCTGTGTAGAATTTGCATATTCTCCCCATGTTTGCTTGGATTTCCTCCCGTACTCTGGTTTCCCCCACAGTCCAAAGCATAGACTGTAAAAGATATGAACGCAGTATCCGTTCTGTCACCCATAGGTTTCTGAAGAGCGTAAATAAAGCTACAAGTAGGCGTGGCCAACCGTCGCCATTTGTTCGTGCGTCATTGCACCAACCAGGGGATACCAAACAAGGGCAAAGAGGCGTAGTGTGAGCGGAGATACAGACACCTGCTAGCATTTTGCTTTGACAGGCTTTTCTTTGGGAGAAACACTTAATACCTCATTATCTGCTACTCGTTTGTGTTCTGACCACATGTGCTTGGTTGTATACTACATCAATAAAGTGTTTAGTCTTTTAACAAACACTGTTGTGATACATTGAGCTACTAAGCATTGTTCTTATAACATTTTATACAGGAAGAAAACTTGAATTACTTCCAAATACTTCAAATATAGTCTGTGTTAGTAAATGCAAGGCTATTTATGAAATCCAGGCATAACACTGTATGACAACATTTGAAACGACCTACAGCTAATCAGCCTGTCAGATTCTGGAGTGCTTTACAGGTCTAAGAAAATTCTAAATAATAAGTTATCTTAAATAAAACAAATACATTCATAGATATGGTATATAAGTATATAATTTCACTCACCTAGGAAATGGAGGCCACGTTAATGGTTTGTGAGCACAGTTAAGTGTACACAGCATGCCGTATTATCTAATTATAGTAGGAAATAATTCCATAAGTCAACTGACTGTGTAAAGACGTATAAAACAACACAAAAATACAATGTATAAGCCGAGTTCAACGGCCAATCAGCCGGAATGACTTGATGGCGACCAGCGAGACCTAGCTGTCCATGCCCTTAATTATGCATACTTAATAAAAATGCAATGGATGAGTTATAAATAAATTCATCCTTTTGCAGTTGTCATAAAGGTTTATATAGTAGCAATATGCGGCTGTAAAATTGGCCAATTTAGCATTGCAGTCAGTGAACATTTGGACTTCCTGAAGCAGGCCCCCAAAGGCGAGCTGATGAATTTATGTTTCAGTTACTTCCATATTGACTTCATGAGGGAGAGCAGGAGGTTGCCACTTGGTCCAAAGACACACAATCTAGGTGAATTAGATCAACTAAAATGGCTGTAGTATATGAGTTTGTTTGTTAATGCAAGTTTGTATGGGTACCCAAGTACTGGGTTGTGGCTGAAAGGGCATCTGCTGCTTAAAACATATGCTGGAATAGTTGGTAGTTCATTTCACCATGGCGACCTCTGTTAAATAAGGAACTGAGCTGAAGGAAAATGAATGAATGAATGCTGCTAGTCAGTTTTGCCAGATATTAAAAAAATAAGAATCACGTGACAGTTTAACATCAATAAGTGGAAGACATCTGGAAGGTTTCTGTAAATAAAATTTTAATTTGTTTTTTAGTATTTAATTTAAAGGTACAATTTGTCATTTTCTACCACGTATTCACAACAAACAAAGGCGTAGTTTGATGATGCTCTGACCGAGTGTGAATTCATGGGAGATGTGATCTTCATTACATACTACACGACCCCCACAAAAATCATGTTCATGGATCAGCTAAATTATTCAAAACTTATTATCGTGGTAGTATGAAGCAGAGTAAGGCTGAAAGCCATCAAAGCGAAATGAGAGCTCTGAAGCAATTTGTGAAGCAGCACGAACACAGCAGAGTTTTTTTTTTTAAAGAATTTTATTTATTAGTTGACCACATCCTGTTCTTCCGGTCATGATCATGTGGAGAAGAAGAAGCAGTGTTTTATCATACTAAATACATTTTACACACATGCTTCTCTGTGCCGTATTATAAGACACACAACATATTTCTATAATAATAATTCTACGAAAACGGAAATCGAGGGTGTGTGACTTTGGCAATACAGGACACGTCACTAGATAAACTTCCTTATTTCTTTTGATTTGAACTTTCTTTGAAACATTTTGGATAATGAAAGTACATAATTCAGCAAAAGATATAACCCTGTTACAGTTTCATTATGTTCATATAACCTGTTTCAGTTTTCCAACTGCTTACACGCAAATTATTTTCATGTCACATGATTTCTGAAACCTCTCAATCAAATGCAAAGCACACATCAAATCTCAAAAACCATAAGCTATTTCTCAGACTCAATTACAATACACAAACATCTAACAGGAAGTTACTTGCTTTCCTTTTCAAAACATAACTAATCAAATTGCTACACTTATTCACCAGGTCACACACAAACACATTCCTCACATGTACGGACACTAATTGCTTAACTGATCACTAAGCAATCACTGTTTTACTGTAGTATAGGCCTAAATAGGTCAAAGGTCACAGGACACCGGGCTGTTCTGGTCCTGAACTGGTTTGCCACTAGGCATGGGACGATAACTGTTTTCAAGGTATACCGTGGTATGGAATAGTCAAGGTTATCATACCGCCAAAATTTTCTGTTATACCGTTCCTAAGGTATGAGTGAGATTTTTTATTTACATTTTTTTGTTTGTTTTTTAGGTGTAAATTGTAAAGAAATCTGTGTTTTCGAAACAAATGAAGACCGCAGAAGTCAATGATTCACTTGAATTATTTAGCCTGACATGTTTACTGCCCCAAAATATTTTAAATGTTTCTCAAAATAAAATATATTGTGTTCAAAGGGGAAAAAGGTTTTGTTTTTTAGCCAGACATTTAAAGAATATATTTTAGAGCAGTAAACACAGTACCGCCATACCGTGAAACCGTGATATTTTTATTAAAGGTTATCATACCGTCAGAATCTTATACCGGCCCATGCCTATTTGCCACACATCCACAATTTGTAGTTTTGAAATTACAACCATATTCACTTTTTCTAAACCCCATAGAGGAATTCATCTCAGCCTGGCACTGACGGCCAAACTATTGCCTGCATGATGCCTCTCCAGGCAATGAACACTCAACCCCAACCCCTTCTAAAGGGACCCCACAAATACAAATGCGTTCGTTACTGTATTCTAAAGAATATACTTTTGGTTCACATATGTTTATGCTTTTTTTTTTGTAGGCTACAACAGTAATGCTTGGCCTAATAAATATTTTTCTGTTTCTACATTGCATATTTAAAGTGCTACCTGTTACCCCTCTTAGCACATTACTGTCAATGTAGAACTTTGCTTTGAAATGTAAATATAAGCTTATGAAAGAGCAAAGAGCTTTTGATTTAGAACCACAGTGTTTTCATGGTATATGCAAGCATTTATTGTTATAAAAGTAAAGTTGAATGCTGTGTTACAGTTTGAAGATGTGAGACATTTTGTGTGTGCAGTTTTGGGAATTGGTGTATGAAGTTTTTTTTATTTTTTTTAGAAAAAGATGACATTATTTTGAAAATGTGTAAGCAGTTGGGGAAAAACCTTACATACAGTGGGTATGGAAAGTATTCAGACCCCCTTAAAGTGTTCACTCTTTGTCATATTGCAGCCATTTGCTAAAATCTTTTAAGTAATTTTTTTTCCTCACTAATGTACACACAACACCTCATATTAACAGAAAAACAGAACTGTTGACATTTTTGCAGATTTATTAAAAAATAAAATATCACATTGTCCTAAGTATTCAAACTCTTTGCTGTGACGCTCATGTATGTTATAATACACAGCTGTTGACTCAGTTACCATCAGCAGACTAATCTGGTCAAATCTCTTTAATTTGTGAGGTATTGACCTTATTATTTAATGCAGAAATGCGCCTGTTTTTGCGATTGTTTTAGAGCTTCCAATTCAGTCGCCAATGGGAGAAATGACTAGGAATAATAAACGGCAGAAAATGGTCAAACTACTCGCTCTACAAACAAGTGTTTGCATGACTACACAGACAAAATAAAATAATATCATAGGAAAACATCAGTTTGCAACATCAAGCAGCAGAACGAGCTGTTTTTAATGTCTAAAAATGAATGAAAGTGTTTATGTTTTTTTCTTTGTAGGCTACAACAGTAATGCTTGGCCTAATAAATATTTTTCTGTTTCTACATTGCATATTAAAGTGTAACCCCTCTCAGCACATTACTGTCAATGTAGAACTTTGCTTTGAAATGTAAATATAAGCTTATGAAAGAACAAAGAGCTTTCGATTTAGAACCACAGTGTTTTCATGGTATATGCAAGCATTTATTGTTATAAAAGTAAAGTTTGCCATTTTATGGCATTTTGAATGCTGTGTTACAGTTTGAAGATGTGAGACATTTTGTGTGTGCAGTTTTGGGAATTGGTGTATGAAGTTTTTTTTTTTTTTTTTTTTAGAAAAAGATGACATTATTTTAAAAATGTGTGTGAGCAGTTGGGGAAAAACCTGACATACAGTGGGTATGGAAAGTATTCAGACCCTCTTAAAGTGTTCACTCTTTGTCATATTGCAGCCATTTGCTAAAATCTTTTAAGTACATTTTTTTCCTCATTAATGTACACACCACACCTCATATTAACAGAAAAACAGAACTGTTGACATTTTTGCAGATTTATTAAAAATAAAATATCACATTGTCCTACACTTTGCTGTGACGCTCATATATTTATATTTGCTGTCAATTTCTTCTGATCATCCTTGAAATTGGTCTACACCTTCATTTGAGTCCAGCTGTTTGATAATACTGATTGGACTTGATTAGCAAAGCCACACACTTCTATTGACCGTATTTCGCTCCGCCCACTTTTAATACTTCGCTCCTCCACATTTTGTCATCCACCTTCTGGTACGCTGACACAGTACATCAGATGACTGTTTTGGAGAGTCATTACATAGTATATAGCTAGCTGTAATTTTAGAAAAATGGCATATAATGCTAGTTCAGTAAGTGTTTTGAGCTGGGAGTACGGTGAAACCTCCCTGCAACGATCAGATGGTCTCATATTGCCCATCCATCGTTACCGGCATTGTGGGTAGATGATATAAGGGGATATTTTTAATCACTTTGTCCTGTCACAAGGAGTAAATGGAGCGTTTATGAAGACTTATAAAAGTACAGAGGCATACCAATATTTACATAGTGGGAAAGTTGGTCGTGTTCTATTACACAGTGAGGGGGAATTCGCCTTTTTAAAAGCAAATGTGCACTCCAGCCAGTCGAGCAGTCCATGCCACTCAGTGTGGGTGCTACTTAGTAAGCAGGGATCAAAGGAGACTACAGGATGTTCATGCATCGCTGGTTTAGGAAGGTCCTGTAGCCACGCAGCCTTTATATTATGGAAGGCAAGTAAATGTATAATTAATAAATAGTAATATCTTGTAAGGTCTGTGTTAACATAAGTAGCCATAAATGTAAACAGTATGCTAACAAATTTGTGTTATAATACACAGCTGCTGACTCAGTTACCATCAGCAGACTAATCTGGTCAAATCTCTTTAATTTGTGAGGTATTGACCTTATTATTTAATGCAGAAGTGCGCTCGTTTTTGCGATTTGTTTTAGAACTTCCGATTCAGTCGCCAATGGGAGAAATGGCTAGGAATAATAAACAGCAGAAAATGGTCAAACTACTCGCTCTACAAACAAGTGTTTGCATGACTACACAGACAAAATAGAATAATATCATAGGAAAGCATCAGTTTGCAACATCAAGCAGCAAAACGAGCTGTTTTTAATGTCTAAAAATGAATAAAAGTGAATGAGACGGGAAGTCGCGAGACAAAAAGACTCAAATGGCGGCGCCTGCTCATACGCGGAGGATAAGGTCAATACAAGACCTTACAATCAGAATCAGTTTTATTGCCAAGTGTGCTTCACACACACAAGGAATTTGCTTTGGCTACAGAAGCTTCCAGTGTACATAAAGTGACAAGTCACAACACAGAATAAATATAAAAAAAGAAGATGATAGACATTAAACAGAGATGCAGTCAGTCCAACGATCTGGATGTTGAAATGTATGTACAGATTGTTACAAATATACAGGTTATAGGGTGCTGTGTACAAATGCGTAAGTATTGCATTGTATGTTGTTATAAGGTGCTGTGTACAGATGCATAAGGAGAAGTATTGCATTGTATGTTGTTATAAGGTGCTGTGTACAAGTGCGTATGAGAGAGTATTGCACGTTTATTGCACAATAGAAGAAATATTAACTGTTCGTGAGGTAGATGGCCTGAGGAAAGAAACTTTTCCTGTGTCTGGCAGTTTTTGTGCTCTGTGCTCTGTAGCGCCGGCCAGACGGTAACAGTTCAAATGCATGTCTAAGCAAATGAGAATCATGAGGTCAAAGGAACTGCCCGAAGAGCTCTGAGACAGAATTGTGGCAAGGCACAGATCTGGCCAAGGTCACAAAAAATTCTGCTGCACTTGAAGCATTCCTTGAAGCACAGTGGCCTCCATAATCCTTAAATGGAAGACATTTGGGATGACCAGAACGCTTCTTAGAGCTGGCTGCCTGGCCAAATTGAGTTATTGTGGGAGAAGAGCCACAACAGTGAAGCATGGGGGTGTTTTTTAGCTGCAGTGACAGGACGACTGGTTGCAATTGAGGGAAAGATGAATGTGGCCAAGTACATGGATATCCTGGACAAAATCTTGCTACTGAGTGCTCAGGACCTCAGACTAGGCCAAAGGTTTACCTTCCTTCAAGACAATGACCCTAAGTACACAACTAAAACAATGGAGTGACTTCACAACTACTTTGTGACTGTTTTTGAATGGCCCAGGCCTGTCTTAAACCCAATCAAGCATCTCTGGAGAGACCTAAAATGGCTGTCCACCAACATTTACCAATCCAACCCGTCAGAACAGGAGAGGATCTGCAAGGAGGAATGGCAGAAGATCCCCAAATCCACGTGTGAAAAAAAAAAACTTGTTGCGTCTTAGATCAAAAGGGTGCTTTTGCTAAATACTGAGCAAAGAGTCTGAATACATAAGACCATGTGACATTTCAGTTTTTCTTTTTTTAATAAATCTGCAAAAATTTCAACAATTCTGTGTTTTTCTGTCAAAAAGGGGTGCAGTTTTTACATGAATGAGGAAAAAAGAACTTTTCCGATTTGGTCACACTTTATTTTGATGGTCCCTTTTGTTGAAATTAAGTTACGTTGCAACTAATTCTCAACAGACTATAAGTAGACTGTTTGGTTGTGGCTAGGGTTGGGGTTAGGGGTAGGGTTAGTGTAAGTTGACATCTACTTGCAAAGTTTCTTATAGTCAATTAAATGTCTGTTGAATGTCAGTATCAACAGATATTAAGTAGACCGTCTACTAATACTCAAATGGACCGTCGAAATAAAGTGTTACCAATGATTTTAGCAAATGGCTGCAATATAACAAAAAATGAAAAAATAAGGGGGTCTGTATACTTCTGTACCCACTGCACATACATCAGAATCTATTATAACTCAGGAACAATGGTTAAACAACTTCTGTTAGGATAACTATAAAATATGACTAAGAAGTGATCTCAAAATTTAGGAAACTGTAGGTTTCCTTAATTATTAAAATATTTATCAAAAAACAAAACTGTTCGCTAATTTATAGTCTTCAATAATCATATATGAAACATTGTATGTAAATACAAAATATCTCACATACAAAAGTTAGCATTCTGACATCATAGAGTTGAGCTATTCTGGTCTATAGCTGGATATATTCTTGCAGAGCAACTTCATTCATCTAGTGTTTGCACCCACACTGTGGCGAGTTGCGTGGGTGACCAGACTGTCATATCATCACTAGCGCCTTTTTCCACTAAAATACAGAGGCTCACTTCTTTTGCATACTCTCTCTTACATATACACTTTCCCCATTGGGGGGTGGGTTGAGGTTTGTGAGCGTGCGTATGTGTGTGTGAGACTACAAAGAGTGGAGGAAATGAAAGTGTGAAAAATTTAGGTTGTGTAAAGAGTTTCAGTCAGTCTGTCTGCACAGTCGTGATGAGTTCAACTATCGGTTTTCCTTTCTGCCTTGCACTGTTTTTGCTCTGCTTTAATGCAGGTGAGTGTAGTCATGCTTTCTATATTTACACATGATGTCTGAGAAAAGTGAATGCGTGAAGGCTTAAATAAATCTGAATTTAAAACTCTGGTTTAATGATGTAATTGTAAAGAAATATGACTGTCATTTCTTTGTCTTGCAGTAACTGGCGTGCATTCAAGCTGCTGTTTGAGGACTAGCAAGTGCAACATACCTTTAAGGAGAGTAGTGGACTATACAGTCCAGACAGCAGGAATTTGCCCTGTCGATGCCATTATGTAAGTAGACAGATTTTCACATTATGGATTTGCCAAGTTTCTATAAAATCAGAGCTGACATTCTGGATTTTACATTGTATCTTACAAAAAATCTAGCACTCAAGTCATATTAAATTTCTTTTTTGTAATCTTTTTTTTCTTCAATAGTTTGCTCACTGTAAAAGGGAAAAGAATTTGTTGTGATCCCAACACAGAATGGATCAAACAGGCTATGAGAAAGGTGGATCAGAAGAAGCTGAGACAACAAAACTCTGATTTAAAAGCATCGCCAAATCCAAATGGCAACAAAAAAAAAGAAGAACAGACGCAGACAGAACAAAAGTAAAAAGTGATAGTTTTATTTGCTAATTCAGTAATGTAATTTTGGACCTGTGTCAGCTGATACGAACACTGTAAAAAACATCGAAATATCTTATAATTAACAGTTACCGTATTTTGTGTGTTATTTTTGTTTATTTATAGTTGTGAATTGCATTATGGGACATTTATCTCTACTCTGTCGACTTTTGATATTGAAAATTCAACTTAACAGTTTAACAAAGTGACTTTTATTGACATTTCAGAAGTTTGAAATAATGTTTTAAAAATAATAATATAGACAAATAAATCTGTAAAATAACAGAAAATCTACTGGCTGTTTATTACAAAGTTTTTGTACCATACAATAAAACATCATGCCAGAGAATATATCACCTTAAACTATTACAAATTTTTATAAAAGTCACATTTTAAGGTTAAAAGTTGTCAGAAGAAAGATTAAGGTCCCATAATACAATTCAAAAGCATAAAAAATGGGGGAAAAAAATCACAAAATATGGATATTTTTTATGGTGTTTGTCCAAAATTTGTCCAAACCTTTTCATGCTGAATGTTGATGTTCTGTTTTTTTTTTTTTTAATAAATGTATTGTGCTTCACAGATTTTATTAAGAATATATTTTTGTAATTTGTATCCATTATTTTTATAATTAAACAATCATATTTACAATCATAAAATAAAGTTGTGTGTTATTTATTTATTTATTATCATTTTTACCAGGAATTTGATTTTTGGATTGTACAATAATGTATTGTATTTATTTATAAAAGGAAAGTGCAAAGAAAAAATAAGCCAAATTATGTATATCAGCAATGTAATTAAGATATTTTAATATATATTTATAATAGAATCATTTTAAGCATCATAATTTCAGCGTGTCTGCTTTAACCACAAAGCAAGCCTGTTTCAGGTCACTGTTTCAAAAACACCTGGAAGTTTATTTCTAACATGCAGGAACTGAATATTTTTAAAAGAAATTCGGAAGAACTAAAACTAGTATTTTTAAACACAAGTACGACTAATTATCGGATTCAGATGTATATCCTGAACGTCTTTTACGGCTTTTAGCTACAAAATGCTGAATCAATACTGACCACCAGGTGGAGTTATATGATAGAGGATGTACCAGAAATCCAATATTACATTAAACAAACTTTAACATTTGCAGGCGGTATATAGCCTAATTGTGACTTGACGGACCATTTCATAAACTAAATTTAATATGAATGTGGCTTGCTTCTATTTTTTAGTCTCTAATAAAATGACAACAAATACATGAATGTGTTTATTTTAATGTATTGCTAAAATCTCAAACAGTCTTTAGTATACGAAAAATATATGCTTTGTAACACACATGAGATGGGCTTCCGAGAAAACGTTTTGGACAGGAACTTGTCCAGGAAGCTTTTTGTAGTTTCTGCTTTGTGGTTTGTGAGTTTCTTTATACACCACGTTTCTTTAGTTTCTTTTCGTTCCCGGTTTTACACATACTCATGTGCCGTTTTTTTCTTAGTTTCTGTTTCTCTGTCCATCTCGCCATTCATATCCTTCGTCGGTGTGTGTATGTGTGTGTGTTGTAGTGTGAAATGAGACACCTGCTGCTGCGTGGTGTTCTTCTCATCAGTGTGTGTGAGTGTAATGCGCTGGAAAACACACCTGCTCCCCCGTCGGAGGACAACATGGCCGACACTTTCATGAAACGGTAGATTGGTGAAAGACATCATTGAACAGACACACACACACACGGACACATAGGGGTTACAAAAGGTTTATTTCAAAAACCAGAGGGTAAGATAACAAAGCTTTGTAATGAGAAAATGCTTGAATGTATATACGAAGAGATACAATTTATGACTTGTCTATGCAAAAAAGTATAACCATCTAGCCATGATGGGAAAATTGATGGAAATGAACTTTTAATTAGCCTATTAGTATTACAAAAATGTCTATTTTTAAGTCAATCAGTTTTGCCAAAATGTGTTGTGGTTTTCATACATATTAAAGGTAGGCCTACTTTAAAATAATGTATTTAATTCATTTCAATTTCCTTCAGCTTAGTCCTTTATTTATTAGGGGTCACCACAGTAGATTGAAATGCCAACTATTCCAGCATATGTTTTACGCAGTGGATAGCCTTCCAGCTGCAATCCGGCACTGGGAAACACCCACACCGTCTTGCATTCATACACTCACTCATACACTACGGACAATTTAGTTCTAATGTGTTTAATTTACCGGATAAACAGTGAACAATATATTTATCACAGTATTTATCCTATATGTGACTATATTAATAGTAAATGATATAGAATTATTGAATTATTGTGTTGGGCGACAAGGTGGCACAGTAGGTAGTGCTGTCGCCTCACAGCAAGAAGGACGCTGGTTCGAGCCTCGGCTGGGTCAGTTGACATTTCTGTGTGGAGTTTGCATGTTCTCCCCGTGTTCGCGTGGGTTTCCTCTGGGTGCTCTGGTTTCCTCCACAGTCCAAAGACATGCGGTACAGGTGAATAGGGTAAACTAAATTGTCCGTAGTGTATGTGTGTGAATGAGAATGTGTGGATGTTTCCCAGTGATGGGTTGCAGCTGGAAGGGAACAAATGCTGGATAAGTTGGCGGTTCATTCCGCTGTGGCGACCCCGGATTAATAAAGGGACTAAGCCGGCAAGAAAATGAATGAATGAATGAATTATTGTGTTCATTATCATCCTATTTGAAGGATTTGTGAGGCTGAAAACTTTAATTGTTATACTTTAAAATGTAGTTATAAAGTATGTTTGTTTATTAATTTAGTATAACGTTTATTTAACATGTTAACAATATCACTGTGGTTTTTATGAGATAAATAATGCCTTGGAGACCAATTTAAAAACATTTTTAACATGCAAATGTAAAATTCATGAAAGATACATTTACTTATGAAACAAAATCATGATTTTCCATTGTATGGCTTACATTGTTTAACGTATATTGTATATTTCATAATGTCAACAAAGTATTCAGTTTTTTTCAAATGATGCAGACAATTACATATTATGTTCTCTCTCTCCTAATTTGATTAGTTTTTAAAAGCAAAATAGTATTTGCATTTCCTAATAAAGAAAAATATATATTTTTTCACAGTACATTACACCAACAGACAGACACAGACACTGACCTTATTCCTTCTGACATCTCGGGCTCTGGAGAGACAGTGTTATCATTGCAGGTTATGAATATCGACTATATACAGTAGATCAATACAGAGACCTTTCACATAGACCACAGCTATAATGCAGAGCAGATGAAGCCGTTCAATCATTTTCTCTCAGGTCACTCAGGTAGAAGCGAGACTTACAGGCGACTGCATTTTCTTCATCTGAACATCCATGTCTCTCATTCATTTTGGAGCTATATAGACCAATAAAACGTATAGGATTAACACCAACATAGCTGGTATCTCATTGTCTGAAGAACCACATTTTGTTATGATTACTGTGGTAAAGCGTCTAAAATATAATGTAAAGTCAGGGTAAGATTCAAATCCTGTTGTCTTTGCTCTTTCTATTTCTTGATTCCTTTTCCAAGGGTGGCTGTAGAGAAGAGATATGGGACTAGAGTTTGCTTAAGGGATTTTCGCTGTTTTGAATAGAAAGGTTAACTAGGGTCATGGCAGACCAGTGATGTTTTGGGACAGAAAACCAAGCTGTGCACTTCTGATTAGGAAACGGTCTATATGTTGAGGATTTGGGCTTTTGTCAAGGGACTCGGTGGGTTTAGGAAGAGATGGTGTTAATAAAGTCAACATACGGTCAAAAACAATCATCTCAAGCGATTGAGGTAAGACAGGTCAAATAATGTGCGTAAAAGATAAGAGTTCATTTTACCAGATACACCGAACTCTCTGCTAATGCCACAGAAATATATCTGCAATGAAATGCAATCTAATTCTATTGCAGCAGCAATAAAAATGAGAGGTTCACAATCCAGGCGTATGCATTCTTAAAAATATCCCTCGTTCTCTTGAGTATTTGTAGTCCAGAAGCCTGAAGTTGCATAACTCTGAAGGAAAACCCTGCATGTTGACCTACTTAAAGAGAATGGGCTGTTTAATGTCTCTGCAGCCCAACGCACGCTGGATGTCTTATCTCTAAATATTGATTAAATTAGGTAGAGCAGCTGTTTGATAATGAGATCTCAAATAATTACAAAGGCTAATCCGCACCGGAGCATTACGGATTGATCCATTGCCGTGCCTTGAAAAGGAGGAGAAGCAGGATTCTTTGTCGGGTTTCATCTTTGACGAGGATGATGGAAGCCGAAACCCAACAAATTCGAGTGATGTGCAACATCACAGAGCCGACGCTGAAAAAAACATTCTCTCTTGGTTATTATATAACCACGCCAGAGGGATGGGAGTCTTTTCGCTTCTCTGTGATCTAACAGAGACATCCAGTGCCCTCTAAAGTGTTGCAGAAGAAGACATTCTGAAACATTACAAAATCAACTAATCTGACAATGGTTTGTTCTTCCAGTGGTGTGTTGTGTAAGGCTGTGGAAGAACTGCAGAGAGAAAAAATGGTAGAGATATTGGGTAGGTTTAAATTGTTTGCTTGGGTTTTACATATTGATAATTAGCAGTATGTTTTCTGAATGATGCCTCAGTCTGTTGTCAGTATGTGTATACAGTACATACACATACTGACATAAGCAAGATACCTAATCGGTAGGCCCACACGAAATCTGCTCGTGCAGAATTACGCAGATTTACGCTGATTTTTAGCCCATCATTGATTCTGTTTATTTACTTGTGTAAATGTGTGTATATTTATTTTTGATCAGTTTTCAAATTAATTTCAGTAATATTATTGACTTATATGAAAAATATTCATGTGATTTATTTACAATACAGTTTGTAAAGTACTATTTTCTGTCTTTTAGTAGATTTTATATGAAAGACTTGCTTTGTTTGCCCATTTAAATGGATCTAATTGGATCTGCATTGTAAACATTAAATAAACGTTAAAAAGGTATTACTTTTTATTTCATACATTAAGGTTTTAGTTATGATACTCCCAAAATCATTCTGCATAAATCCACAGATTTTTAACAAAAGCAAGAAATGTCCGCAGATTCCATCTGGCCCTACTAATCAGCCAATTCTATGGCATCAGCTCAGTGCATAATCTACTGTATGCAAATGAAAAACTAATATTAGATATTTGAAAAACAACAAATTAATTTAAGATACAAAAGTAATTTAAGATACATCTTGATTATTGGTGTAAAAAGCTAAAGTGACTGAAACAGAACGCTGTCCAGATAATATAGGCCAAAGTGATGACCATATCAACCATAATAAGAGAAGCTGGTCAATTTAAATCTGTAATTTGAAGACTAATGAAATCTTGACAATGCATTCTCCTTATTGCATCTTGGCAATGGCACTATACTGTAGCTCATTCAAGACCACCAGAAAGGCTGGCCATCCATTAAAGACAAATGCACAAGAGGACAGAATGTGGAGAATCTCAATGGGCAATCAATTCAGCACTGCCAGTTCAACTCTGATCAGAGTAAGCATCTCAACATACTGTGACTGAAAGCCCACTCTAGAGTGACCAAAGCTCTCATCAACAGAAAGAATCTAAAGATTATCCTTCAGTGCCTTCATCATCTAATCAGACAGCAGTTTTTATGCAGGTCAATTTACACAGAAAGCTGAGCCTGGTTAGTACCTGAATGGGAGACCACATAGGAAAACTAGGTTTCTGTTGGAAGTAGTGTTATGCTGAGTTTAGACTGCATGATTTTCAAAGTAGTCTTGTCACACATGCTTTCACACTGCATGACTATCTGGGCTAGCGTTTTGTCGATGCTTTGTTTACACTGCAAGGTGGATCAGCGACAGGGAGTTTCACACTGCATGACTTAAAAATAGGAAGAATCGCCGGCAACTTTCTCCAAACTACGTCTCACACCCAAAAACACGTAGTATATCTTTTGTTATTAACTACATAACGAGCAAGAAGCCTTTAATGGGGTAGAAAACGTACATATTTGCTCACCTGGCTTTGAAGGAAATTAGCAATTTCTCCTCAACTTTTTAATTTTTTTGGGTTGTGATATTGCTCACATGACGTGTCAAACAGACACAGGGGCTCATGCCAAATTTACACTAATTGTCCCTCCATTTCTTGGGTCCGAATGAACTGAAAACGAGCGCCTTTAACTTATCCCTCAACCTCCCGCTAGCCTACAGGTACCCACACTGAATGCTGCTCTCTCATTGGCTGTAGG
Source organism: Danio albolineatus (assembly GCA_903798035.1). Lineage (NCBI taxonomy): Eukaryota > Metazoa > Chordata > Actinopteri > Cypriniformes > Danionidae > Danio > Danio albolineatus. Next base: position 8,005,874 of record CAIGQQ010034268.1, on the reverse strand, counting down.
CGATCGCCGATGTTATTTTCAGTCAGAACACATTTCACACGGCATGATTTGAATCGCCGACAGCTCCAGATATTTAGCACACCAAATATCTCCCGGGCATCGGCGACTCATCAGCAATTCTCTCAGATGGCGTCTTTGATAGTTCATATTGTGTGATTATTATTCACATGAACAAGCACTGATTTGTCTGTGATTTCTCAAAATCTGTCAGCGAGTCAAAATCGGGGCTAAAATCATGCAGTCTGACCTCAGCATTAGTGAGGCCAACTAAGGATGTGATCTGTGCGGGTCCTAATAACCCAGTACAATGATGGGGACACTATAATGTCAGTGAGAACTGTCTTTCACTGTCTCTCCTCTGCAACAGGTGTGTGGTGACTGCACTGGCAAAGTTGTCTTGTGGCTGCCATTGCAGTATCCAGGTGGAGCTGCACACTGGTGCTGGTGTGGAGATACCCCCTCACACAATTGTAATACACAGGGTGTATGGAAAACTCAATAAATGCGCTATATAAATGCACATTACGTTAGAGGAAATGGATAAATCAGTTTCTTTAAGCTGAAAAGAATGAAATAGTCTTCTAAACCCCAAAAAACTACAGTATATTCTGCAAATGCATTTCTATCTGACATTATTCCCATCAACCCTTTTTTTCAAGTGCAAAACCACCTCGAATTAGCATTTGTTTTTGACAAATTATTATTATTTTTCAGAATTTATCATTTCAATTTCTTGTTTCTTGTGCTAAACTTCAAAATGTGCATTAACACACAATATTATGGAGCTACAGGTCTACTCGGATGCTAGCAACAACTAGCAAAAATTATATTATTTCTAAAAATATGTACATGAAAATTGTTCTCTAATTTTGATCTTCACTTATTCTTTGAACTTGGCATCCCACTAAGCCTGAACTTCTCAGTCTGCTGTGCCTCTGTTGTACCTACAGAGCAGAGCCATCTGGGCCAGGTTAAACGAGGGCACTGCCACTCCTCACGGATCCGCTTCTGCAGGGCCCCAGACACTGACCCTAGGGCTCAGTCTACTGAAAGAGAGCCTTGCCCTGTCTGCCATGGAGCGGGGGCCGGGTCTTAGGTCCCTCCCACCCCTCCGGAGAGCAAGCATTGTGCACTCGCCTCTTCCCACACTCCTGCTCACCTCTGGAGGGTGGAGCCAGGACCCCCGTCAATCAGCCTGCATGCGGTCCCCGATGCACCGCAAGCCTGCACAATAGAGCTTTATTGTTTTTGTTTGGTTTTGTGATGCTTTACAAAAGTGTCTGGTGAAACAGAAAGAGAAAAGGATGCTGGTGCGTCTGCTGCAGGTTTCTGGAAGTTGCTTAGGTTGTTTTCATGTGGTAAAGTTGCATTGAATAAGCACTAAGCTACTTCTAGTAAAGTGCGTAGAGAGTAAAAAAAAACTTCAGAGCTTGTTGACTTCCAGGTTAGAGTCTTTTGCAATAGAAAGGAAGTGAGTGAATCACTCTAAAAGGCCAAACATTGTGAGAGTTCAGTGAAAGCAGGAAATGTTGAGGCCAGAGTAAAGTTCAGTGGTCTGTTTTTCTCCTTTACTTTGCATTAACTGAAGGATTGTGGATGTTGGATATCTACACGAATGAGTGCTTTACAGTGTGAGAGTCTGAATGAGAGAGAGGAAATGAAAGTGCAATCTAATGCTAACTGATTTTCACAACTGTTGTTATCAATTGTATGTTGTGGCTTTTAAATGGACCAATTTTCAAAGCTAAAATAAGACGGAACCTGAACTGTTTTGCAGTTTTCTAAAGAAAATTGACAGAAAATTGTGTTTGCTTGTGCGAATGTCATTTTGCTTAGGTTATTGGATGGTTAGCAAAGTGTTGTTATGTGTGTTGTTAAAGAAATGGAACATTATTATGTGTTGCTAAGGCATTATGTGTGGTTGCTTGGTGCTTGCTTACTTTATAATATATTGTGGACATATACAGTTGAAGGCAAAAATCTTATAATTCATTCATTCATTTTCTTGTTGGCTTAGTCCCTTTATTAATCCGGGGTCGCCACAGCGGAATCAACCGCCAACTTATCCAGCATATTTTTTACGCAGCGGATGCCCTTCCAGCCGCAACCCATCTCTGGGAAACATCCATACACACACACATTCACACTCATACACTACGGACAATTTAGCCAACCCAATTCACCTGTACCACATGTCTTTGGACTTGTTGGGGAAACCGGAGCACCCGGAGGAAACCCACGCAACCACGGGGAGAACATGCAAACTCCACACAGAAATGCCAACTGACCCAGCCGAGGCTCGAACCAGCGACCTTCTTGCTGTGAGGCGAACGTACTACTCACTACGCCACCGTGGCGCCAAAAAATCTTATAATATCTTTTAAAAATATTTTCAAGTGCTGGTTTTTCCCAAACTTACTTTCAAAAACTAATTTCTAGTACTAATTTCATTGGTCTTTGCCATGATGACAGTACATACTGTAATATTTTACTAGTTATTTTGCAAGATACTAGTATTCACCCTCCAATGTGATTTAGAGGCTTAAAATAAAAAAAAGTTCTTTTTAAGTTCTTTTAAGTATTTTTAAAGTATTTAAAAAAAAATTCAACTTATTTTTAAACCTCATAACTAATTTCGAATAACTAATTTAATTGGTCTTTGCCATGATGACAGTACATACTGGAAGAATTTACTAGTTATTTTGCAAGATACTAATATTCAGGCGTCAGGCTTACATACAGTATGTTTTTAGGTTAACTATAAGTTAGGTCATTTAGGTAAGTCATTGAAAAACAGTAATTTATTATGTAACCAGTCTATAAAATATTTGTTAAGCGAGCTAATAATATTGGCTATACATTTTTAAAAATATATTTTTAAACTGTTTTTTTTTTCAGCCAAACTAAAGGAAATGAGACATTTTCTAGAAAAAAAACAAACAAA
>CAIGQQ010034268.1:7953962-7997930 GCA_903798035.1 Danio albolineatus | reverse complement strand
CTATCTATCTATCTATCTATCTATCTATCTATCTATCTATCTATCTACAGACATTAATAATTCATTTTGCACATTTTAGACCAAAACAATTTTAAAGAAACGTCTTTCTACACTCCACACGCGCTCGTACACGCCTACTTTTGACGCCACGCTCACACGCGCGTGACGCCCCTTCATCCAGCAGGCTGTGACCACAGAGAGCAGCTCGCGCCAGTGTCGGATCCTGCTTCAAACAGGCGCGCAGTTTCCTCTCCAGCTCAGCTCAGATCTCCAGCGCAGCCACCGGCTCATCAGCCCAAGTTTACGCACAGGGATGCGGGCGCGTGGAGCCGCCTGAAAATGGCTCTCTTTAGGATTTACTCTTTCCTTGCTCCTTTTCACATATTAGTGCTGTGTCAAGCCTTGAGGAATTATCCAGATAATGAAGGTAAGGCGTACAATCGCTGTCGTATTCGTGCGCTTTGGATGTTTGTGGGTTTCGTTGGTGGGTTTTGAATCGTGAATGAACCAAGGCAAATGCATGTAGCTATGTTTGTTTATATAGTGTTTTAAAGATAGGATATGCATTGGTTTTAGAATCCCCCCAATATTTAGAGTTCAGGAGTTGAGGATAATGATGACCAAGATTTACATCTATCATTGACGAGCCATCGTGTAATTTGACTTTGCATTTCTAGGATCAGTTGATTGAAAATGATGTGTTTTTGTCTTCAATATGATGTTATAGTACTAGAAAGTTATTTTTAGGAACTTGTGGTAGTTTGTTTAAAATACACCCTGAGCGGTTGTCACAGGTGTATAGTTTATATGAGTCTACATAATGTTTTATAACTGTAAAGCAATTGACAGTAGGCTGCTTTTAAGGAAAATCATAATAAAAAGCTGTTGTGTAGTTTGTGCAGGCTTTGTAGAATTGCCAGGGATGAGCTGGCTGTGCCGTGAGCAATGACAAATGGATGTGAGACACTCATTTGCTTAATTAAACAATTAATTAGGAGAGATCAGAGAGAGCTGCTCCCACAGAGACTTTTACTATTCTAACCTAGCCAGACTAATATATCGTACATTTTGACCCTTGAACCTGATCCAACTTCTTTGAACACGTCTGCTTTCACTGCTTTGTTAGTAAGAAAAGTCAGTAGGCTATATTTCTAATCTGATAAATTAGGTGAAACCCTGATATTTGTGATTTAAACCGCTTTATTGTCATCTTAAATATCGCAGATGAGTTTCACTTGGACTTAAATGTTCTAGGATGCAGGATATGTCAGTTTACAACAGACTTATTTCACTTCGAGCCTTCAAAAATCAGACAATAAATTAACCTCACTGGATTAAAACGGGTTTACTCTTCATTGTTATGAGATTAGGATTAAGCCACCCATTGTGCTCTTGTCAAAAGGAAGGTTCAATGGTGGGTTTAATACACATTTAGGCGGAATCTATCAGATAGGATTTTGTGTAGAGCTGACATGTCTTTGGCTGACAGGAAGCTTTGGGAAATTAAAATACACTTCTGACAGTGGTGGGGGTAAAGTCTAAATCATTCTGTGCTCGTGTTCTTTCATCTTTAGCACATTCCACATTTTAGCGTCCATTTAGTCGTTTGTACCTGTGTAAATTGCAGTTGTTATAGAGCTATGCATTTCCTCTAACCACCAGATGGTGGTATCCCTGAGGTGATTTCACAATGTGATTCTGTGAACATTTGTGATGTGAGCAGATCTACTTTTGTTTGTCGATGAACTGTTCATTAAGTTCTTGTTCTGGAGTTTTTTGTGCCCTGTAAGCATTTTCTACATTAGGAATGGTTGACTTTTCCCATATCGACATATGCTAGATATCTGTCTTCTGGCCAAACTGAAACACATCAGCACATATTTAATGTTAATGACTACGTTGGTTTTCTATTCAGGGTCCAAATGACTGACTTCCTCAGCACATTCTCTGTTTTTGGAAGCCATTACTGCAGTGCTTGGATATTTACACCCCTCTGGAGATAATAAAGACCAAGATGTTGCAACAAAGTTTTCAAAATCACAAAAAGGCTTGGAAAAAGTGCTAGTTTAAAAAAGGGCCAAATAATGTGCTACATATGGATGTATTTCCATATCTAATCTTCTTTTATAAAATACATTGTTTCGATTGACAAAAAATGTCAGTAAAGGTCTCTTTGTTGAATGTTAAACTGTAGAGGAAATATTTAAAATATCCAATAGTCCAAATTAAAACCTGAAAATACCTGTCAATCAAAAACTACTGTTTTTTTAGCATAGTTAGCATGGTTAGCATAGTTGAATAGAAAAAAATATATAATAGCTCATGGTAGGTGTTCGCCAGTCTAAGATGCGTGATATCTGAATCACTGACAAATACACAAAATAATTGAAATGCTGAATGGCTAGTAATTTTTGCATGTTATTTGGCTTAAAACTGTACTTCTGATGCAGCACTGGGTTGCAATTTCGTTGTAAAATCCAGATGCTTGACTAAAGCCAACTGATAAGAACCATTGCTCTAGAGTTGTTTAACTATTTGTAAATCGAAAGCATAGGCACCAGTGACAACCTTTTTATTCTGTACAAAGATCTTCTCATTTTTAATAAGTGCCTTCCGCTGCCCTCTTGTTTTTCTAGTTAGCGCTAAGGTCCCTCTCATTAGCTCGTCTTTTGTGTACGTTCTTACTGCATTTAGTGATGGTTTCTCGTTTGCTTTTGTCTCCCTCCCCAGCGCTCCGGCAGGGAAATTAGCATGAGAAAACACTTTTTCTGTTCAATTCAGCTGTGCTCAGAGGCTCTGTTTTGCTCTCGTTCTTTCACTCTCCCTCTCACCATCTCTTAGCTACTGACATAAATTTGCATCTCTGTTGTTTGAGGGTCGTTCGAGGAAGTCTGTTGATTAGTCTAACCTGTAGCTTTCCTTTTTGTTTTTCGAGGGTATTGGTTATTTTCCTGTCTTGATGGTAGAAAGAAGGTTTTGTGTACGAACACTTCAAATGGTCGACTGGTATTATACTGAAGATACAATTAAAGACCTTAATTGGTTGCAGCAGTGATGCCATCTCGGCTCAAGATATTATTCCAATGTGAACTTGGGACACATTTTACAACATTGAACTAGAAACCAAGACATTTTTCTTTTCTTTTTTTCACAGAGAAAGTAATGTTGCTATATTCTGCACAGAGGCTTTTAGTTTGTGATGTCACTTTGTAAAAATGCACTACACGTTTTGCCCTTATAATCCTGTAGTCCACCATTGTGGTTTTAGCTTTTAAAAGTTTTGCATAGACTTACAGCTTTTATAAAAATCGGCATTTTACATAGAGGCATTCTGACTTATCAGACCTGACAGGAGTGGCCAAAATGTCTTTTTTGTACAGTATATGATCATGTATAATATTTATACTGTACAAAGAGTTATCAGACATTCATTTTCTTTTCAGCTTAGTCCCTCTTAATCTGGTGTTTCCACTGCAGAATGAACCGCCAGCACATGTTTTACGCAGTGGATGCCCTTCCTAGACCAAAGTTTCCAAATCTGTATGTGAATACTTAATGTTGGGAGGAAATGCACAAATTTCTACACTTAATTAAAACCAAGAATGAAATAAAAACACATTTGAGGAGGCCATCATACATTGCATTTGTTTAAATTTAGGGTTTTGATTGCCGTTTTTAAGGGTTTGTCTTTCAAGTGAATCTGAGGTGAGGCAGGTGCTCTTCAGCATTAAAATTTGTTATTTTTAACACGCATGGTTTAGCAAAAGCTGGCTATCGTTATGTCCATCTTGTCACACAGTTGTGTGATCAGTAGTAAATCTCTGAAGAAGGACAGAGAGCGCTTTAGTGAGGTTCATAAAACCACCAAATATGAAGAAGCCCAGAAAATCCTTACAGTGGCAGCTGGATGTTTTTCAGTGATTCAATGTGATGACTAAACCCACAAGTATGACAACATATGTTTCATCTGAGTTCTTTTTATTATAATGTTTTTGATAATAAAGTATGTAATGATGCAATGCCTATGCTGCTGCTTAGAATACTATGAAAAACGTTGTATGCCTTATTCTGTGGAAGGAGCCACATAATCGCAGAGAAGGAATTACTTCAAACATTTGCCTTAAGTTATGAAGTGAGTTAATAAAAATAAAATAGTGTTACCTTTTAAAAGAAGTCATTTTAGAGTAAGAATGTCATAAATGTCATGTATATATGTGGTGTTTTCATAAGCTTTTGGAGTTTCTATAGAGCACTGTAGTTCTCTGAGAAACTATGCAGACAGCTGTCAATATCACAAAATGATTATCATAATTATATGACTATCATAATTATATCTGAGGCAATATAGTAGCTTGTCAGTGAACTACAGCTCTGTGTAGTAAACATTGTATCTGAAAGCACATTCTTGAGATTTACTACTGATTACAGAAGTAACTTTTTTGTCTTTGATTTAGCAATGATTTTCAAATAATGCACTATGGTAAAAGTGTCTTAAATTATTGTGCCCTTATGCTCTCCCCAGTGGTTATTTCAACCAGAAATCTCATTGAAGTTTAGTATAAATATACTGCAGACAGGTACGTATTTCCAATGAAATAGACTTGATTGATTCAGTTGAAAGAGTCAACTTGAATTCCCAGAGCTGTTTTTATCTATAACTATGAGTCAGATCCATTAACATGAGAGCTATTTCTATTCCTGACTCCTGCTGTTCTGAATGGCACACCTTAGACCTTATCGCCCCCAGCTGCACCACACTGCTGCGGATCAGACGACTCGTGCGGTAGAACGAGTCTCAGTGCCTGTGGCATTTCAGGATGAGGCACATGAATGCTGTGAAATAGGGATGGAGAGCGGGATTTTGAGTTCCACCGGTTTAAACACACTATACGAATCTCCTTCATTATTGCGCTGTTTACCTTCACTCGAGCATATTAGTGATTTTTATCTCACTGATCTGGGGTGCATTTCCGAAAACCATTCTTAGCCAAGTTAGGTTGCAAGTTCCATCGTTGTAAACATAGGTAATTGGTTTGTTGTTTCTCAAATCCGTCGCAAAATTGCAAACTGCATCACAAACTTGTGTTGTTACAACTACTCCTCTAGACCTGTAGTTAGAAGCATAGTTCCTGGCTGTGTTCTATTTCCCAGTTATCCCCCTATGCCCTATTCCTTTCGAACATTTAAATTGGAATTATTAAAAATAATAATAATGTCGTCTCTCTTACATGTAATTACAGTAGCTGTCAAAATACAGACTATTGTCCTCCATTCGGGGTGCACTTTGAAAACCATTTTGAAAACAGTTGTGGTTTATGACATGCTATAAGTGACCTATGATTTAAAAGCGGAATCTACGTTAAGTCTTCAAAGCTTGTGAAAACAAAAAATATATAGCATGCATGTGTTAATGGTTATAATTTTGTAGGCTATTTATTAAAAATTTCCCAGAGATTGGGATAAGTTGGCGGTTCATTCTGCTGTGGAGACCCCAGATTAATAAAGGGACTAAGCCGAAAAGAAAATGAATGAATGAATTTATTAAGAAATGTATCTTTACTGTATATGACATTGGCCTATTGGATGGAACGTTTCTGCATTAGCCTACGTACGTAGTAATAACAATAATAATAATAATAATAATTATAATAATAATAATAATAAGTGGTTTCATGTTTTAAAATAGAATATAGAATATTCTCAATATTATTTGGCATAAGGAAATATAGACCCTATATGTGCTTGTCACGATCCCTGATGATCCTGTAGATTGGTAAACATTCCCTTTCACTCTGACTACAGTCCTGTAATGCACCTCACTCTCACCTGTTCTGGTTCACCTATGATTACACACACACACACACACACACACACACAGCTGGAATCTGATGAAGGACTCATTACACAGTTTATACACCACACTTACACACACATTGCTGAGTCTTGTTTTTGTACACTACCAAGTGTTTTCCTTGTTTTGACTTTCTGTGCCGTTTTTCCTGACCCTCGCTTTGTTTCTTGATATTAGCTGCCTGGACTGATCTCTTTGCCTGTGTACTGACTACTCTTTTGGATTGCCCTTTATGTACCTGTTTGCTGAGTAATATGGAATATGAATGCATGTTTTTACAAAAACTAATATTGGGTGTTTAAAAAAATGTGTGTGCGTTTCCTCTAAAGACGTCGTTATAACTAACATAACACCTGGTTAGAAAGGAGAAATATTATCTACAATGTAATCTTCCTTGTTAAGTTGACGAAATATTTGTGTAGCATATTCGGTTTAAATACATTAAGCTTTCTTTAAGGTAATAGTCAATTGGGTCCAAAACAACAACGACAACAACATTTTATGGAATTTCTAAAATAAATCATAATCCATTTTTAGTCCTATTAATTCAAGTTCCATCCCATACTATCATACTTGTCAATCAAAGGCAGAAGATCTGTCAGGGGGTCAAATGGCATTGTGTTTTATCAGCCACCTTTTTGTATGATGGTTTTGCATGTTTGCATTTAAGACATTTCGAATTCTGGTAAAGCTATGAGACTTGATTAAAACTGATCCCTTTTGCATTAACGTTCACGAGACCCTTTTAGCCCGACAAAAGCTTTGATCTGTAGTTATTGTGCGGCCCACTTCTTCACCTTCATTAATATGCTCTCTACTCTCTGTTCCCAATATTCAGCCTTAATGTTTTCTAATGCGCAAGACGGTGTGAATCCTGTTGTGCGTATCTCATTAACAGCACTACGCTTATCAGTGATGGTCTGCCCTCCTGGGGGTTTGAAGCCCGTGCGCGATGATTCCTGGGAGGTTTTATTGGATTGGACCCCTGCATTTGCTTAATGCGAGGCGTAATTGCTTAGAGACTCGTTCTGAATTTTAAAAAAAAGGTCTGTTTCATGTGTATATGACGATATTTTTCCATTTGATTGAAGTTAAATAAGTATATTAAAATAGCTTAAATCTGTTTCATGAAAATTCCTCATTTGGGATAGAAACTGAATGGGTGTGGGTTGCTGTGGTCACGAATTGTGCAGCAAAACAGCAGTGTAATAAGATTTGTGCTTAATTTGAGATTGTTTTTCATGTAATGAAAGTTATTTGGCAAACACATAACAGTTTTGTACAAGACAACACCTCAGGAATTTTGAATCTCAGAATTTGTAAAGCTGGTTTGTGATTTGCATAATAAAACATTTACATTATAATTATTATATTACAAACATTATTATAATTAAGAAAATGTACATTTTATATAGATTATTAGATTAGATTTTATATAGATTATAATAACAAATATTGCTCTACACTAAAAAATGTTGAGTCCTACACAATTCCTTCATGTTGTCCTAAGTTGTAACCTTTTTTATATAAGTAGTTTAAACAAGAAGCAAAAAAAATAAATAAAATAGTTTGATTGTATTATGTCACTAGAAGATCAACAGTGGGAAGCATGGTGCCTCAGTGGTTAGCACTCTCACCTCACAGCAAGAAGGTCCCTGGTTCAAGTCCCGGCTGGATAAGTCAGCTTTTCTGTGTGGAGTTTCCATGTTTTCCATGTGTTCGCAGTGGTTTCCTCTGGGTGCTCCGTTTTTTCCAGAGACTAAACCGTAGGAAAATGAATGAATGAAGATCAACAGTTGTATCTGATGTAAAGTTTGGAGACAAGCTGATTTCAACCTATACATGATGAAAATTGTACTTGCGCAGTTTCTCAAGTCCCAAACCAATCAAGCCAGTGGTGAGGAAAAAACTTTTGCCGAAAGTGAAGAAAAAAAAAAAACCTTGAGAGAAACCAGGCTCAGTTGGGCACGACCATTTCTCCTCTGGCCAAACTATCTGTGCGGAGCTGCAGTCTAGGCACCGGACAATTTAAAAATAATAATAATAATAAAATAAAAACACTTGAGAACTAAAAAATAGAAATACTTAGTTTGTTTGTACATCAATGTGACCATTAGCTGACATCTAAGAACTATGAACTCTCATTTGAAATTTCAGTTTTGTCATTTAATAAAAAATAAAAAATAAACTTTTTGGCTATATTTTAAAACAATCTGAAAAATTTAACAAGATATTCAAATGTTGAAGTCCTAGTGAATTCTGAAATGGCCATTTTGATGGTCGGAACTAGGGCTGCACAATATTGGAAAAACATAAAATTATGATATTATTTTATTCTGCAATTATATATTGTGATTATGAATGCAATTTCACTTTCTGTAGATGAGTTGAATAACTATTAGAAAATCTTTATCATTTTAGATTGACTGGGATGATTCTGTGGGGGGTGCATAAAATATAATAAACAATCTACACTACCTGTCTTGTCACATATCCAAGTTTTAGGAACAACAAATAATATCTTGACTAATCTAGTTGATCGTTTGGTATCAGTGGCTTATATGAAAGGCAAATGCCTCTAGATTACGCTTATTTTACCAAAATAAAATAGGATCATGGCTTTTTTTATTGTTTAATTAGGACAGTAAGGTCTGACTTTACTGAGACAAAAGTCTTGTCACTGTGCAGAAATAATGTACAGTATAGAATATAAAGTCATGGTGCAGTGGAAAAAGAATTAATATTGTGTGTGACTCCCATGAGCCACAAAGAAGGCAAAGAAAGCCTTCTTGCAGGACTCCCAGAGTTCATCAAGATTCTTTGGATTCATCTTCAATGTTTCCTCCTTCATCTTACTGCAGACATGTTCATGTCTGGTGACTGGGCTGGCCAATTCTGGAGCACCTTGATCTTTTTTGCTTTCAGGAACTTTGATGTGGAGGCTGAAGTGTAAAAAGGATGTTGATGCTGTAGATCTCTCGCACGCCTGAGCTGAATGTAACCCCAAACCATGATTTTTCCTTCACTAAACTTGACTGATATCTGTAAGAATCTGGGGTCCATGCAGGTTCCAATAGGTCTTCTGCAGTATTTGTGATGATTGGGATGCAGTTCAGCAGATTTTTCTTTGGAAAAATTTACCCTCTGCCACTTTTCCAAATGATCAACTAGAAGTCAAGGTATTATTTGTTGCTCTTACAACTGGGATCGACAAGACTTTTGTCAGTGTACAAGCAAAGATAAATTCAATAAAGAAATAAATACAAATGAAAAGATTTGTATTTATTTAATAAAATGTTTTATTGTTGTCCATGGAGGTGAACTGTATACAGTAATTAAATAATCAAATGTAAAAAAACGCTGCATAGTCTTTTTATAAACTATTCAGTAAAATGAATCATTGTTAATTTGTCAAAGGTACAAATGGTTCAGTTTCTTAGGCGTGAATGCTTTAAAAGCCCAGTCACAGGCCTCAAAAAACACTTGCGATATAATAAATTATAATCCAGACACAACATTGCGTATGACTATTGCGAATGATCACATTGTGATATCGATGCTGAAACAATATATTGTGAAGCATTAATTGGAACCCCATTTAATTTCATTTTATGAACAGAAACAGTCAAAACAACAATGTTCTAAAACGTCACAATCTTCTGAACACCACAGCTAACTACTTTGATGTTCTGCAGAAAATTTAAATGATTATTATTATAACGTCTGGGTGTCTTTCTCTTCAAGCAACCCCTCAGCAATATTAAAGTCCAGTTTGCGCATTGGATGTTTATGCTTATTACTTCATATGTTTGATGTAGATGTCGTTTTCATCATCAGCCAATATCTTATTCATCAACCGTGTTCTGAGAAGCCAATCTCTTTAATCATTTGTAATTATAAAGGGTTGTTATGAATATGAACCACCGGCTCAACGATGATGTCATACTTTTTCGGCCCCGTTTAATCCCCCTAATTATGACTTGAGGCAGTGTGTTGTTGTAACCTGTTTCAAGCCGCTGGGATTTGAAGTCCAGTTTTATGGCTTTTGTACGTCTCCACAGCGATGCGCAGGTGTGGTCCAGGCTGTGTGTGTGTGTGTTTATAATGAGGTATCCCAAGAGCATCTTCCCTGCTGTCTTCTTCTAAATAACACACAGGTCACCATTTTATGCCATGTCTGACAGCAGCCGGTTTACACCATCATTAAACTGACCTTGGCATGGCCAGTCAGTCGTGCCTGACACACATTACACACATTATTAGTTTGGGAAATGGCCCTTGTGCTCATTGGGATTCACAAGATGATGTGCTTCCTGTCTACAGGTCATTTTTTTCTAAATTAATATCACATTGTATTGTCTTATTGACACCGTCAGCTGTAAATCGCAGTATTTTGGCTCTTTATGTGGTTCATTTGAATTATGATTTAGTAGTTTAATTTTTATTTTTTTTTATTTGACACTTCTTTTGTGTGTCTATTCTTACTTTCATTGAATGAGCAAAGCTTATCGGCAAAAAGCCTGTTATCTGGTCATATGATGCTGTAGTTCTGATAGCAGTGATTGTGTGTGGTGATTTTGGTCTTGGTTGAGGCTTGTTAATCTTTTACTGTCAGGCATGTCATCTATTGATTGTGACTCTTTGGATGTACAATGTTCACCAGAACCTAAAGTGTTTTAAATTTTTTAAATTTTTTAAATTTTTTAAATTTATTTTATTTTAGTTTAGTTTAGTTTAGTTTAGTTTAGTTTAGTTTAGTTGAAATGAGAACCAAAGTTGACAGATTTCATGTATTGATTGTGACTTTTTGTCTGTAAAATGTTCACCATAACCCAGTTTTTTCACAAACTTTTATTTTATTTCATTTTTTTTTATTTTACAGTTAAAATGAGATCGACATCTGACAGATATTATCTATTGTGACTTTTTGTTTGTGAAATCTTCACCATAACACTGAGGTTTTTTTTTCTTCCAAAAACATTTCTTTTTAATTCAATTTAATAAATTTTTTTTATTTATTATATGTTTTATTTTATTATTTTATTTTATTTTATTTTATTTTATTTTATTTTATTTTATTTTATTTTATTTTATTTTATTTTACTTTATTTTATTTTACAATTGAAACGAGGCCTACATTTCACAGATATAATCTATTGTGACTTTTTGTTTGTGAATTGTTCACCATAACACCCAGGTTTTTTTTTTTCAACAACATTTTTATTTTATTTTGTTTTACAGTTGAAATGAGACATTTGACTACATTTGACAGAAATCATCTACTGATTGTGACGTTTTGTCTGTGAAATGTTCACCAAAACCCAAAAACGCATGTTATTGCGTAGTAGAAATGAGAACTCTGAAGAGCAAATCTATCGATGCGCAGCTCCACAAGTCCCAATGTACAATGTTTAACAAATATTAATTTATAATACATATACCTCTGTAGGAATGGGATGATAACCGGTTCCAAGGTTTACCGCGGTTTGTAAGTCAAGATTTTCCATTAAACCCTTCCTACGATATATGTACGTTTTTTGGGGGGATTTTTTTTTTTGTCTTTTTTTTTCGTGTTAGGGCTATTTAATTAAGTTTATTAGGGGAAAATTATCTCTAGAAGAAAACTGTGTTTTTGAATCTAATGAACACGGCAGAAGTCAACATTGATTTATTTAATTATTTAGCCTGACATGTTATTGACATATTTTAAATCATTCATGTGGAAAAATAATTTTTAGGGTGGAAAAATATTTGTTTTCACAGTGGAAAAAGTTGTTTTTTTTACCCACACCATGACCACATACTGCGATACCGTGATTTGATGCCACCATAAAAACCAAACAAAAACAGTCAAAAACGCACACCTGTTCAGCAGTGCATACACATAAACATGCTTAGAAAATAGCTGAACATCTTCATTCATACGTGTTAAACAGGTTTGTCAGTGGACATTAGGAGACCGCTCATGGGTGTCCGGCTGTAACTGGATGGGTGATCTTTTGGGCATTGAGTCAGATGAGTGTGATGGTTATGTCCGACAGGCTGGATCTCTGTGGCAGGTCTCATCAGTCTGTTGAGGCAGGATGGAGACTCTTTTTAACCACCTCCCAGTAGGGCAGACCTCTGACTTCACACACGCAGTGACTGACAGCAACTGCTGACTGCATTTCAAAAACACCCCAGCACTTCTGTCAAGACAGCTGTACGATACCAATCTTCTACAATAGATATGCTTGGAGTGGATGCTGTGGAAACTGACATATCAGGCTTTGCAGGCGCTGCATTTTGTACCCCAGTAACCCCGGAGTTCTCATTTTTTGGCCACATACAAACATTTTTAAATGTAAAGTTTGTACTTTTTTAAGGTTATGTATATTTTTGGAATTTTGTAAATTAATAACTTTTAGTAAATTAACTATAACTATAATTAACTATAACTATAATACCCTGACCTTTTCTAAATGTCTTCTTTATAACATTGATATTTTATTACAATTACAAAACACAACAATTGTCAATTTCTACCTTGTATTTCTACCTTAGCAGTCAGGTTGAGTTCATACATTTCAATGCCCACTACTTATTCCCTTATATACTGTCAAGTACAAATGCATCAAAACCAGCCGTATGATTTTGTTAGCTCATGCACTATAAAAAATAAATCAGTAAAAGTTACGATAAAAAAAAAAAACAGCAGCTGTGGTTGCCAGTATTTCACTGTTAAAAATACAGTACAAACCATAAAAGTAATTTCTGATTTTTACAGTAAACTACTGTATTTCATTAATTTATAGAGGTAATATTTCTGTATAGTGACCTACCAACATCTACACATGTATGTACTATGTACTACACAGTATGGTAACACGCATAAAACTAAAGTCATGAAATAAACATTGTTTATCAACATTATATGCAGCATAAATCTCTAATGTACATCACTGATGGGGAAACAACTAAAAAGATCCATAATGTCAACAAAAAGCATACAAAGTGATGTGCCATACAGTCAATCCACAGTTATTCACTGTATATATTAAAGAAACATACTGTTAACCAGGTTACAGATTTTTACTGTAGCATTTTTACCATTGAAATAATTAAGAATAAAAAATGGGTTGTCCTTGTAATCTAAAATTAAAAACTGAAAATACACTTCCTGTTTGTTTTCAGTTAAATTCTCAGGTTACGTCTATATGAGGAATTAGATGTGGTTAATATATTTAACCAACCAACTTAACTCCAACTGTCAGTTTTGACAACAAACAGAAATGGTGAGGAGGATGTGTCAGTTAGGTTGTAATAACTCTCCTGAATCCCTTTTAGCGATCTTTCTGAACGAAATACCTACTTAACTACATCCCATCAGCTCGCAGTGGAAACAACAAGCCACGCTCACTATTTTCTCATTTAATATTCTGTTTCTCTAGGAACTGCGTCACAATATGAAAAAAAAAATGGTTGCAGATTGCGGTTCGTGTCGACTTTAACTTTAAATATGAGTGTCTCTGTTGCCTAGCAACTTCCTGCAATTGAAACAAATTCTGACAACAAAAACCATAACTTTACTTCAGACATCTTTCAAAACAACATACTTAATGTGTTTAAAAAAATGCTCTCCTGCTTGCTGGACAAAGTGAGGTGTACACCTTTGCCGGTGGTTTAGTAACTTGTGCACTTTTATAGACTGTATTACCCAAAAAGTTCATATTTTAAGTGTAATGACTTTATAAAATATGACGACTGATATTTAAAGATTAGTTCTAGTATCTCAGTAAAAGCTTTAAATGTAAATACGATGTGACAATATTACGTCAATATGACCGCTATGGCCATTCTACTAGTAATATAATCTGGTAGCTCTAAAGTTTTTTTTTCATTGTCATGTGACTTACAGCACCAGTTGTGTCACTTAACTCTTTTCCCGTTCCCTTATGGTATCCATATGGCGTCCCTTAGATGCACACTGGTATCTTGCTGTAAGTTAATCAGGTACGTTTTTGCCATTCTCTTTTATGTGCAGGCCTACTCTCAATATTACTTTCTTCCATGTAGTATTTTTCATATACCTGATAAATGCCTGTCATGACAACAGATTCCACTAATGATGAGAGTTTGAGGCAGGGCCACCGGTTTTGTCTGGCCAATGGCAGATGAGACAGTGTTTGTAAAGATTGTTTGTAAACTAGCATGCTTTTGTGGTTCTATTTAGTGTTTTTAGGGTTCAGAAATTACACCCTTCACTGTCAAGGTTAGATATTACGCATTTTGAATATGAATAATTTTAAGTAGCAGATTCCTATTAGCTCGTTTAAAAGGAAAGTTCATTCATGCTCTTTTCACTTAATTTTAAGCTCTATGAAATTCTCTTTGGCTGAATACAAAAGAACACACATTAAAGAATGTTAGTAATCAAACGGTTGATTGTAGCCAATGACTAAAAAAATACATTTAATTGTCAGTTTAAAATTCTACAAATGAAACATTATTTAACTAATTCTTAACCATTTTTTTTTTTACTTTTTATCAAGGGCTTATGTAACATAACAGCAAAAAGAAAATATTTCAACATTTTCTGTTGGAGAATATACCTGTTAAATGTAAGCTATGCACTGAGCATACATCTCAAACAAGTAGTTTGGTAGTTAGGTTTGTAGCAACTAAAGGCTGTGTACTGTAAATGATGAGTTGTATTGTATTGAATTGTGTTTTTTGCTCCCAGTAAAAGAATACAATGTTGCAGAGAGTTATAGGAACAGCATCCTCATAGATTGATTTACCTCTTAAGGATACTTGAGAAGTACCTGACATTGGCTACTCCTGGGCATGAGTGACCCCATTGTCCTTTTCAATTCCCCAAAGGACGTCTGTCCAGCTGCTTATCTATCTTTTCCCTCTCTCTTTCTCAACATACCCTTCTCCTTTTCCATTTTTCAGTTTCTGTTCCCTGTTTACATTGGAGGTGATTGCTGACCAGTGCACTCTTCCTAGTGTTAATAGTTAATCTCATCTGTTGCCCCGAGGTGCTGAGATCTCTCTGGGGATTTCAGCATTTTCCACATCCACAGTTGCGTGACTGGGAACTAATGATGAAGAAAAACCTATGTCCTATACTGTTTCTAACCAGTGGTAATGGTAAACACCACAGATATTGACCTGGTCCTTTATAAGACTGTAACCCTGTTTAGGATAATGACAGTTAAATAAATATGGCTGATGAAGAGAAAACATATCATTAATCTGAGTTCTGGATCTACGTGTACTATTAGTTACCTTTTTTTTGCAACAATTCTCACTGCATTGGATTCTAAATGTATTTAGTCATAAAATATTGGCATTTTATTAAATCAGCATAATATCTTGCTAATTTGATAGTAGAACTTTCTACATCGGTCATGCTGTAGGGCTGCTAATCTAACAATTATTTAAGCAATTAATTGATATTTCAGTGGTTAATCAGTAGGCTTGGATCAATTACTGTTGTTAGTTGAGTTTAATCACTTCAGCAGTTGAAAAAAGTCATACAAATCTTTACTAAGCCTGATTATATACTTTTTATAACACCAGCAGGAACACTGTTGTGAAATGTGCTTCCTTCTCTTTTTTTCTTTGACAGGTAGATTAAAGGGAACTTTCACCTTTTAGATGACAAAGAATTGAAAGACTTGAAAGCGTGTCTGAAGTAGTAGGTGTGAAAGAAACTAGACTGCTTAAATATTTAGTTTTCTGTGACATTTAGTTGTGTACTTTGTGTCAGCTTGGCAGGGTTAGCTAAACACGCAAGTTAGGTAAACTTAGCAGGTGGATTCATTTATTAAAATTGGAGAAATGGATTGTGAACAAATTACTTAAACATGCTAGAAAATATATAAATAGTTTTTTCTTTTAATAAAAATCTGTTTAATGTGCCAAATGACAAATTGTTCTTTTAAGCTCAGTCTGTAATTATATGGGACTAATTTTAAGGCTGGTTTATTAATTTAGTCAGTAGATGCACATCTTACTGAAATGCTATAGCAAATAAAGGTGCAGTATGTAAGTTTGCACCAAGTGGTTGAACTAGGTATTGCATTCCTAAATCAAAACTAAAGCAAGCATAGTTTGCCAGATTGAGGACCAACAGGAGCGAGTCTGACGGCAAGCGATAGAAGGAATATTTTCCATATTAATATAAAGTATTCGTTTCAACCAACACCTCGAATTGATATTAAAAACTGCTTCTATTTCTTGCAGCTGAATAACAGAAAACTAACATTGTAAACCTTACCATTTCGTTGGAGTGCAGTGAGTGCACTATTCTGTGCTTCTGAATGGCTGTATTTAAACTTCTGTCATATTTCATCTGGTGCAAATTGCTTATCACTGCAAATCTAGTCACGTAGCATGTTGTTAGGACACAGGGTTACAACGAAACCTGCTTACCTAATGTTTACGGTAATAATATTCATATTATTTGCTAATTAATAACCTCATATGGAACTCTGAAAATGCATCTCATTTCAGAGTCTGCTACTGTCCACCAGTGGTCGCATTTCGGTTACAGGCGCATGCTTTCAGAGCCTATCTGAATCAATGAATGAAATACACTGTTTTCCAACAAGGCAACTCGGCGTGCTGAAATACAGTGTAATTGGCTTAAGTGGCAGTGGGCGGGTTTAAAGAACCAAAACAAAGACAGCGGTCCAGCACGTAAAATACATTTGCAAAGCAGAATATCTGGCTTCAGCATTGTTTTTCAGATTAAAAAGAATGTTCACTTGGCACGTTTATTAAATATCTGCAAACATATTATGGTATTTTTATGGTTTAAAAGAGTCAAAAACATACATACAGCACCTTTAAACTATATGTTATAGCAATTTTGTTTACTTGCAAGTTGTTGCAAGTTAAGATAGATAATCAGATGCTACTGGTTAACCAGGTGGACTTGTTAGGTAGTGAAACAGCAAGTCTTTTTTTAGGAGGTCCGGCTGTTTTAGATGTTTGAGCAGATCAATTGTTTGTGATTAAAAAGCACAACACGCTTGTCTTTAAATAATGTAGTGTTTAAAGAATGCTGTCTGAGCCAGAACTGATGTCTCTGCTGGAATAATTTTGCCTTGCTGCGAGTTAAATGCTACCTGCTGCTTGTATTAATGGGCTGTGCGAGGCCCGTGGCTGTATTCATTTGTTTGTTTTATTAAATGTGTCTTTGAAAGGCCGAACAGAATGATTTCCAGATCGTTTGGACTGATGTATTATCCTGCCTGGTTTTACCCCTTAATCAGAAAACAGCCACACAAGCACCAGCGGTTAATGGCATCGTAATCCGTATTCGGTTTAGAAGCAATATCCTGCTTTGACTATACATATGGTTTTCTCTTCGAGCGTCAACTGTCAAGTCATCAAATTTGCCCAATCGCTCTGTATATGACCCATAAAACCAAACATAATCCCTGTTTCCACATCAACCAACCATCAAAGTACAATTTAAAAATGCACACTGTTTGCATGTCACACAAACCCATTGGCAGTCAGTTTTAATTAGAATTTGGATCCAGATGGTCTTTGATTTTCCCATTTTCCTTTTCCTTTTTTTTTTTGAAATCGTCACAAAAGGGCACACACAAGTGCCAGGAGAAAGAGAGAGAGGTTGATATTCAGCATGAAAGAGGAGGAACATCTGAGGTTTGGATGTGATTAAGAATTAATCACCCCTGTTGCCAGGGTTGTAATTGGTTTGGAACGGAGCTCAAAGTGGGAAGTTCAGGGCTCCGACCATTGGGAGATTGAAAGACTGTTATAAATAGCACCATCAACCTCTGAAAATATTGATGTGAGAACAGATTTCAAAAGGACTGTGTGAGGAGCTGCAAATCACATGTTTCGTAATGGTCACGACTGAATATATAACCCTTTCCTGGCTGTAATTTATTTGGAAACTGTCAAGGTTTTGGTCAATAAATAAACCCATTGTATATTTGTCATAGTTATCTAAATAAAGGGTTCATGAACTGGCTTTTATAATTGTATAGTTATAATATTATTATACAGTGAAATGTTTACTAGTATTTATGTATAATCACAATACCAATATAAAGATATAAAGAAAATATCCATTTCTCCTGATCTCCTTGTCCCCTTGAATTTGCGGAAAGTGTCACCGAATGCATACAATACTTATTGTAATGGTTATTTATTTGAGTTCCTTAGTGTGTTATTCAAGTGAAACATATTCAAATCTGAAGAAAGGTTATCCAGCGACTGGGTTCTTCCACAACCAGGCATTCACCTGCATGCAGTGGCAGTTCTAGTTTAACGGGTACCCCCCCAACTCTCACAAAAATCTAGAACAATATAGAATGTGGCTGACTTTTTTTATTACTCCCATTAGAACACATGTAATTGTCTCAAACAAACAATTCAGACAGCATCCAAATAAACTGAGAGGTTACTAATATTTCACTACTTCTGGACCTTTCTTGCCTTTTCATCAATTGTATCAGCATATAGCCCATTAAAGGAACCGAGGTACAATGCTAGACATAATGGCCATGCCCCACACTGCTCAAAAATATATATTTTAATCATGAATATAAATGAAAATTCTATAAAAGACAAAAAAAAAAAAAGTTTCATAGAATTATCTGTTTTCTTAGACCCGACTCATGGTTGAGAATTAATGTTGTTAAGTCTTACCTCCCTGACTCATTATGCCTCCTTTCTGCTTCATAGCCATGCTTAGTCAAAATAAGACCATCATCATATTATAAGTTTAGTTTTGTTGAGTTGCAAAACTCGCTGTGTGCAACACCTTTGCATAAAACAACCAAACGGTATTTACACCAGGAGCAGAGCAGTGTGTGAGGCGCACGGGATTGTTTTTCTGTACGCTTGCGTCAGTTTGCTCGATGAATCTGAAGAGCGGGGAGGGATGCGGTGGGGAGGGGTGCATGACGTATTTGAGGACCAGGGGAGATGTGCAATTTCCAAGAGATTATCGTTTGTTTGCGGGCATCCGGGAGTCTCTATGCTTTTGTTGGAGACTCCTGGAACTTTTGGGAGACTTGGGATGTCTGCAAATGTGAATGGTCGCTGACGTCTTTATTCTGGGATTACCACTCTAAATGAATACACTTACGTTAAGAAAATTGTGTCTCAAAGCTTTTACTGGGGCTCCTTTTTTTTGCACCGCCTCCACGTTCAGCCCCCCAGCAAGATGCAGCCCTGGGCGATCGCCCATATTGTCCATGATTAAAACCGCCACTGCCTGCATGTTTATGGCTTCCTTGCTCAATCCAGTTTTGCACCATTTATATAATTTCTGTACTATTGTCATGCGTAAATCAGTGGCTGGAATTAGGCATTGTTATAGATAGGTAAATTCCAGGATCTGCTGTTTTCTGGGACTAGTGTCAATAAAAGCTTTTAGTGAAGAACGATATCAGTTTTGAAACTTTGTTCTGAAACTCTTCTTTTAGTACGATGACCTCTTAAGCTCAAGTAAAATTGATTTCTCAATTCATGACCTCTTTAACTAGAACGAACAATCTCAAATGCAAAAAAGTGTTGATTACCCTCTTATAAGTGGTTGTGACATTTCCAGAGCTATATTTTATTCAGAAACTATGTAGCCTTGAATGATTCATGCTTTACCTGGCGTCATGCTGTGTAAAAACCCCATTGTTGTTGGGAGAAATTATGAACAAGCTATAAAAACATTCTGTAAGCACTGTTGCTAACTCTATATCTTTCTTCTTTTCGTTCCTTTACAGTTACCCTGCTTGACTCCATGTCCGCCCCAGGTGATCTGGGTTGGGAAGCGTATCCATCAGAGGGGGTGAGTATCAGTGAAAGTCTGCACAACACAACTGAAATTTGGTCATCGGAAAAAAATGAAAAGACCTCAATGCTTGTACTAGTTGCCCTTGGCCTTTCTCCCATTATCTTTGGCAAGATTCTAAGATGAATTGGTTCAATATGGGAGCCACTGTCCATGGTTAGATACTTATTCAATTGTACTTCTGTCATTACCAAAGATATTTAAGCTTTTCAGCCTCTCCAAGTAGAAGAAATTTATAGAATTACAAGTCAGTTCTGCATAGACTGTGCATTCTGGTAGTTTTAGCTGTCAAATACTGAAGTCAAATATGAATTTAAAAGCATGGTGAATTCACTATTGAACGGCACACACCCTTTACAACATCTAATGGTTGCCTCAGTGGAGTTTAAAGCTGAAATCTTTCAATTATCAGCCTAAATCTTCAATGTGTACAAGTGAAGTCACACCCCTTTTTTAAAGTGTAATGCTTGATCTTCTTGACCCTGAATGGCCCACAGCTCCCCTCTGTGCACATACAGGCTGTGACTCTTTAGAGTGTTGTGTGGGGGGGTCGTAGGAGAACATCTCTTTTCAAACAACCCTGCCAACCCGCTGAGAAACGATCCTCTGTCTCCTCTGTGGGAGTTGGTTCTCATCCCACGCTTTCGTGTCATTCATTCAAATCCACTTTCACAAGATGAAGATGGATTGTAATAGTGGCCTTGGCACAAGTAGTCACGCTCCAATTCATGAGTGCCTGTAAAGAGAAATATCTCATGTTTTTGAGTGCTGCTGATAAACCAGGGGAAGTTGTCAAGCTTTGGCTTACTACAATTCCAAAATCAAAAGAATTGTTATGCAAAGACCATTCGGAAATTTGCTAGTTTTTGTGCTGTTATTTTAACCCACAAAACCTACTGACGTCAATGCCAAACCAACAAACCAAGTCATTATTTGTGGTTTTCTTTAGCTTTTGTTGATTTTTAATGTTTTAACGTTTGAAAGCATAATTACATGAATTTCTCCACATCAACAATGAGTTGATTTATGCATAACAATACAACTGAGGCTATTCAGTGTGTAACTCTGAGCTGATTGCCCATCACATGCACTTTCCTCTTGATGACAGTTAAATGAAGCCTTTTCTTATAATGTGCTCATCATTCATGTCAAAATCTCGTGTAAGAGGCTGAAGAGTTTAGAGCCAAATCACACAAGACAATTACCAAAGAACTGAGGGTTGTTTATCTGTTGAATTGACTGACTTTCATTTGTGTCTGTTTCTCAGTGGGAGGAGATTAGTGTTATGGATGAGAGAAACATACCTATGAGGACTTACCAGGTATGCAACGTAATGGAAGCCAATCAGAACAACTGGTTGCGCACTGGACTGATTCAACGAGAAGGTGCTCAGCGTGTCTATGTGGAGATCAAGTTTACTCTGCGTGACTGCAACAGCCTGCCAGGAGTCCCTGGAACCTGTAAAGAGACGTTTAACGTGTACTACCACGAATCCAACAATGCAGTTGCTGCACCTTTGCGGCACATTCGTGAGAGCCAGTACATCAAGATCGACACTATAGCAGCTGATGAGAGCTTCACACAGACAGACGTTGGGGATCGTGTCATGAAGTTAAACACAGAAGTTCGAGATATCAGTGGTCTCAGCAAGAGGGGCTTGTACTTGGCATTTCAGGACCTGGGTGCTTGCATTGCTCTGGTGTCAGTGAGAGTCTTCTATAAACGCTGTCCGTTGGCAGTGCTCAATCTGGCTCGGTTTCCAGACACGGTGACGGGTGGTGATTCAGCACTGGTGGAAGTGCGTGGGACTTGTGTGGAAGATGCAGAGGAGCTGGAGGGACCACGGATGTTTTGCAGCGCAGACGGAGGTTGGCTGGTGCCCATCGGCCGCTGTGTTTGCAGGCCAGGATTCGAGGAAGTGGATGGACACTGCCAACGTAAGTGTTATGGCTTTCACATTCTTAAACGATTGCTATATAGCAGAATTTTGGTGGCTACCTTGGTAAATGTGCCCTTGGTCTTTAATAATGCCAAATGTGGCCAAATTCAGATATTCTTCATAGTTTTCCATGCTGTCGTGTTGTGTGTTAGCTTTGCAATATTGGTTTGTGTAACAGATACTTGCAGTTAGAAACTGTAGCAGATGGGGTTGAAGGTTTTATTTGACTCAAAAGCCTCCAGTGCTTTAGAGTGATCTACTGATTGGATGGAATAGATTAAGGTGGCTTATTGTTAGATTAATATTGAGATATGTGACAGCATGGGCCATATCCTTCAGCTGAGCTAATGGGGATTGGTGGATAAAAGGATGGGTAGGTACATTGATGTGTATTATGTAGGTCTATATGTAAAGATATACTGTAGAGGGGTGAATAAGTATGTGCAAGGACGTAAATCTCATTTAACACTATAGGGGGGACAATAAATATAAAATTTCCCTTGAGCAATTTTTTTGGAGGGGGACTTGAAATTGTACTTATAAAGATATGTCCCCACAGTTAAAAACGTTGGTTCTATCATTATTGTTGGAGCATGGAGACTGTCATTATTGTTATTTTCAAAGTTTTTCTCAGGTTCAAGGACAGCAGATTTTTCTTCAGATTATTTATGTTGTGTACCGTCAACAGACTGACTCCTGAAGCAGAAGAAATGCAGGAAAAGAAAAACTCAAAATAACTAACTTGTTAACATTACACTTGTTAAATGGACAGATCATACTGTAAATAGGTGAGCCTGTGATGATCATCTGCTGAACAGCCACAACACTAAAAACATTAAAGAAACTGCAACAAGCTAACGCTAACGTTAACTAGATAGGTAATATTTCAATAGCTAATATAGCAGACACATGGAAAATACATTGGTAATCAGCATTTTTACCGCAAATAATTTATGAATGAGTCTGTATCAACAACATTAAAGAGAATCGCTTTATTTAAAGTGAATAAAACACCCTCCCCTAACTGGCGATCATCTAGAACCGAGCCGCAGCCACACACCTGACTTGTGTGTGTGCGCATAGTCTGAGAGATGAACCGGGATAACAGGTAGTGGACCAAACCACTGTAAGGAAGAGGAGGGTGAACTCAACAGTTTCTAAACGCATTTTAAATGCGAAATGCGTTTTTTTTTCTTACATATACAATTATTTTAGGTATAGATACATATATTTTTCACAATATTAAGTGCAATTTTTTTATCAATTTTACTTTTTTTTTTTTTTTTTTTTTGGGAGGGGGGGACAACCCTTGGATGGAAGGGGACATGCCCCCCCTGTCCCCCCCAGGATTTACGCCCCTAAGTATGCACGAGTATGTTGGGTTGGTTGGTACTTTAAATGGTTAGGGTGATTTTTGCCACTTAAGACATGTTTAACACATTTTCTTGTTCCTGGAATGAACCTAACCATAATTTTATCAACTCCTAAAATTAAAGGTAAATGATTTGGTAAAAGAATAATCTAGAAATATTTAACCCTTGTTCAAAGCTTAACTTTGATAATAACTACAGTATAAATTGATTTGAAATGTCGTTCCAAAGATGTTGATCCTGGAACATGTATTACTTAGTGAAATCATGTTCACTGTGGGTCGATAGATGAGTGAGGTATAGCTACTGAATATGGACAGTTCAGTGTAGCACAACCCAGAATTAGCATTCAGTTCACATTTTTTTCCATAATTATTGTGTAATGAAGCAGTAACCCTTGTGTAAAACCCACATACCTCGAACAAATCAGCAATCCTTTGTTGGGAGTGTTTTGCATTTTGTTGTCTTTTATACTTTCCAGACAAAAGATCCATTAAAGGGAAAAAGATAACTAAATGAATCCTGACAAATTAAGCTGCCCTCTCTGAGAAAGATAGACACCGTGCTTTATTATTACATGTTCATGGTAACAAGTTTAAACTCGGGTCTTTACACTGTTCACAGAATGCACTAATGGCATCATTAATGTTGTCTGCTTTCTAGCCACGGTGAGAGCTGCACTGTAATTATTTTTTTATGCATTTGTCTCTCTCTTCGCCTTGTTGTTGCTGTTTTTTTTAAGCCCTGTCACTCCTCAGTTCCCGTTAGAGGAACTTGCCTGAACGCCACCTCAGGACTGAGAAGACTGCAGCTTTTAAATATTCATTTAGCCATTCTGGACTGTTTTCTTGTGGGTGGAATTGTACATCAGGAAGGAGGGGGTTTGGACGGAATTACAGGGAACATTTGAGTGATTAGGAAGTAGGGTGGTGAGATGGGGATATCCATCACAATCAGTTTAGTGCACTATGGTTGAACTATGGCTGATAGTCACTGTCAGATCTTGTCAATGAGGGTGTCTGCTAATTGGGTTGTTAGCGATAGGCCCAAGTCAGGTTTGATAACCCTTCTTATTGGTGCATGGTTGTGATAGCAGCGGAAAAGATTTGTGTAGACTGTTGAAATAGAAGGTGGGTTGGGATATAAGGCTGTATTTTGAATGCCAGGCCATCAGTTGGCAATGTTACTCCGCAAAGAAACAATACATGCACAGATAGTTTTCTGTTTGACACTAGATTTTGTTAGTGTTGGGAGTAAAGTGTTTCAAACCTTCAAAACAATTTAAGCAATTGCACTAATAGCCTGTTTTGTCTACTTGTTATAGGCTGTAGTGCTCAGTTTGTCTCATTGGTTAATTCAGATGACTACATTTTCAATAAGCTTCAGTAGTACTATCGTTTGCTGTTGCATGACAGATTCAGCTCAGTGCTGCAAGGAAAATTCTACACCAATGCGAAAAAAGTTTAATATTTTAACAGCTATTCATTACCGTGAGTGATGGAGACCGGGCTACAGCTCAAAAATAACCTCAAAATAAAAGATTTACTCCGAATGCAATAAGAGATTGGTTAATTCATAAAATCCCAGTCAGCTGACACAACATTCATTGCTTTCTGGCTCCAACAGCACCTTGAGTAACAAGGTACTGCCATAGAGAATGACTCAATTTGAAAGAGCCTGTGGTTTGTTTTCTCCTTGCAGTCTTGCTGTGGGTTTTGGAAGTGTTTGCTGATGCTGACTTTCTCCAGTTCGCATGCTGCAAGGGCTTTGAGAAACATAATTGGTAAAAGGACAGCAGTAGTACAGCTACATTTAGGTTGGTGTTGAACAACCTTTTTCTTTCTACTTCATCCCCCCCCCCCCTCCCCCCCCCTTGTATTTTGTATGATTCTTTCTAAAACTCCCTACACTGTTCAGTTTTAGCCCACTTATCATTTTCAGTCAGCTGCAATGGAAAGACTGAAAAATTGAGAGAGACGGGTACTGTTTAGATACATCTTCTCCCACAACTTCGACTCAGTGAGCTGCCTCTTACATTCATCTCTTCCCTTCTTTTCTTTTCATCATATTGTGGCAGATCTCAAGCACTCTCCAACAGAACACCCCCTCTACCATCCATTCTCGTCCTACACTTTGTCTTGCCGCCCATTCTTTTTTTTCTCCTCTCTTAACCTTTTATTCTGTGATTGGGTCTTGTAAACTCTGATAACCCTCTTGCATCAAGCCCCGTTCATTCCTACCCGTCTCTCTCTGCATAGAGCACTTCGGAGCACAATCACTGCTCTTTTGTTGGATGTAAATGCTCTTTGAGTGGCTTGGTGGTGATCACCAACCTCTGAGTTTGGGGTTGGCATGAGGTCTGACCCGATAGCCCCCCGACTGTTAGCATGCCAGCTGGAGATGGACACTCTCTTCTGTCTCCCGAGGCGTATTTTCTACAGCTCTAAGCTCACACGGTTGTGGCTGAATGGAGTGTTTTTCATTGGGGCAGGAGCCGCAGAAATGAGCTCTTTGTGACAGTAATCTCACTGCGAGGAGCTCTGGAGTGCCTTCCACTGTAGGATTTGAGCTGTGAAACTGGGTCATGGGATTGTCAGCACCCCAATGGAGACTCACAGTGGAGGCGGCTTTAAGTAAAACCGAATTTTGGAGTGTAGATTGGAGAGGTTAACATGGTTAAGAGACCTGAGCTTTCCACACACTGCTGCCATTCGCCTTTATAGGGGACTCTGGTAATCACGTACTTAGACATTTAGTTCGATTTCCACATCTGTAATCCTCAACACGTGATGTTCGCCTGCTGGGTGACAGCATGACGCTGGAATTGCGGGAGTTTATCTTCGGCCAGTGATTTTGTTAAATGTGCCACGGACACAAGTCATCATTCAGCTCAACCACATAATGCTTTTCTGCTGCTTTTGTTGGGGAAACGTTGAACGAGCATTAGGAAATTGGAAAATTGGAGTTGCCTTGATTTTAGTGGACTTTTTTTGGCTTCAATTGTCAACTTTTAGGTTTTTATGGTAAATTGGATAGAGAACTTTTAGATTCTGCATAATAAAATGCATATATTTCTTACATTAATTCACATTATATCAGCTGACGTACAGGTATCGGCTGCTAAAGATTTTTTTTTTACGTTGTCATAAAACAACAACAACAACAACAACAACAACAACAACAATAATAATAATAATAATAATAATAAAACAATCCACTGTTTCTTATTTATTTGTCTGTTAGTTATGTAGTTGCTACAGTTTCAGGTTGCTTAACAAAGTGCTTTAGATGGTAACTAGGCTTTTCTGGGAGGTTACTATAGGGCAGTTGCTGCACAGTTTCTGTGGTATTTCTAAATGGATACTAGGATGTATAGAGTGGTTGCTAGACTGCTTTAAGGCAGCAGTTACTAGTGTGTTTCTAAACGGTTACTAGGATGTATAGAGTGGTTGCTAGGCTGCTTTAAGGAAGTTACTAGTGTGTTTCTAAACCATTACTAGGGTGTTCTTCATGGTTTCTCAGGGATTTCAAGGCAGTTGCTACAGTAGGATGTTCTGAGATATTCCAACTCTATAGTGTTCTGTTTGGTTGCTAGGGTGATTCTACAATGTTGCTAGGGTGGTTCTAGACTATTTCTAGGGCGTTCTGGCTAATTGCTAAAGCATTTCTAGAGCACTATCAAGGTGTTTCTCAATGTTATTAGGATGTTCAGAGTCATTGCCAGGGTATTTTCAGCAGTTGCTATTGACGGTTTCAGTTTCTGGGTTGTTCTGCATGGTTACTAGGGTATTACTAGACAGTTGGTTGCTAGTGCATTTCTATTCTGTTGCTAGGATGCTTCTAGCACCCCAATACTAGGGTTTTCTGGGTGGTTGCTAATGCATTTTTAGATGGTTGCTAGCAGAGGCGTAGCAGATTTTTTAAGAAGGGAGGAAGCTGAATGAGATCAAAGTTTACATTAATATAATTATTAGTCACTTATAATAATTATTAGTAGTCAAAAGTGAAGGGGACATATCCCCCCTGTCAGCTTCCCACCCCCAGTTGCTATGCCCCTGGTTACTAGGGTATTCTGGGTGACCAGGAGAAAACGGTAGCATGACGTTTTTAAATTTGTAATAATGTAATATATTAAGTAAAAAAAAATAATAACGTACATATACTGACATGTTTCTGACATTTGGTGAAGAGATACGTGTATATTTCTCATTATAAATTCACTGGAAGGACCAACTACACATAAATGCAGTTTCTACTTCCAGTAAGTCTAACCACGAAACATGCCTGTGGATATTTAGGTCCCATAACACATGAAGCGTGATATACAGTTTCTGCGCTGTGGACATACATACACTGAATGATTTAACCGTCACTGGTATCTCCTGATAGCCCTTACAGCTCAATGAAGCATGACGACGACTGTTCAACATTCAGCCCCACTCAGTGACCTAAGCTGTTTCCTTCACCATATGCTTTCGAGCCTCTCAGTAGCACATTGCTAGCTCTCTGCTAGTTACTCATTGCCAGTTTGGAAGTGAATGTGTATGAGCTGCAGCTAGTGCAAGTTTTTCTACAAACTGAGAAGCTTTTATTGGCGAAGACAGTACGAGACATCTGCAATAACCGTTTCGTTTACCCTTGACAATATTATTTCTGGAACATGTTTTTAAAGAAGGAAAAACACGCTTGCTTGTGCAGTATGTAGATTCTCTGCCAGACAGTTTGGATGCACTTGACTGAATTTGTTGCTCATGATCTTTAAAAACATATGCTTAAATACTTAGCAATGTGGACAAATATGAATCGCTGTCCATTATCTTGATGAATTAAACCTTCTTATTCTGAGTTGTATTTAATAAAATATACAAAGGAGCTATATAAAGATTATTTTAAATCATATTAGATTTTAGATGACAAATGGGCAAAACCTAGTAGTTTGAAAGGTAGTGGAAATGTATTATGGGAGATAAAGAACCCCTATTATACATTAAAAAGGGTCATATTTTGGTTTTGAGGGTCTCCAACAGCAGGCTGATATGCATGCAAGGTCAAAAAACACTTTAATTGTCTTATACGATGCATTTATTTTTACCTAATTATCCCAGCAACTCTCATGTGAATTCCAAGTCGAGCCGAGTTTGATGAACTGTTGTCGGTGTCGGCAGAAGGATTTTTCCCCGAGACACCAACAACAGGCGCTACGTCATAATCACGCCCCCACAAGAGCAAGCTCCTGATTGGTTAACGCGGCGCTAATGTCCGTTGAAGTTCAGATTTTCAAACTGGAGCGAATTGCGCATTAAGCACGTCAACTCAAAACACTCATTCGCGCCGCACAATTCGCGTCATTCGTGCCGCGCCATTCGGTTGTATCACGCCGCAGGATGCCTATTCGCTACTTTGCATTGACTTAACATGTAAATCACTCGCACTTGATGCGTCTTCCGCATCTGGTGTGAATGCAGGATTAGCGCAATGCTAATGTGCGCTGATTGGACCGATGACAGTTTGTTGCGATTGGTCGACAGCATTCAGCACAAGAGATGGAGAGAAATGCCCACCACGGCTTGTCAACAATATTGAAGTAGTCAGAGTTTTGTCATTTCTCCAGGAAAACTCTTTCATCTTTGGTTCATCCTCACACTTCCAATAATATCCAGCTGAGCACAGCGTCTTCGCGATATGATTCAACCTGCATCTGCTACAAAGTTTTTCTTCTCCTTTTTCTTTTTGTTGCTACTGTGTTTGTGAGCGGGGCCAGGGTCTCAATTTTCCCGAGTTTGTGCGTGCAACAAATGGACGGGGCTTAAGTTCTGTATCCACGTCATGCCGAAAAGGTTAAAGACTCGTTATCATGACGATTCATTTGAAGCACTTCAACTCTTTTATAGATGAATCAATAGTTTTAAACACTGCACTTTCAGATTTAAGCCTAAACTGGATTTTTCACTTCATTTAGAGTTGTGTTACCATAATAGGGGCTCTTTAATTAATATTTGCAGACTAGACTGTGGTCCTTATGTAGTCTTTCACTATATGTCATCCAATAAGTATTGTACTAAATATGGGTGACTGAATATAACATTGTTTTGCTTACACATTAATATTTTAGTTTGTTTTTTTTGCAAACAGTGAAAAAAAGTGTATAAAAATTCACTTTGTGATTACTTTTTTTCTTTTTCATATATTTTATGTAGCAGTTGTGTAAAAAAATATGAAGATTTATGCTGTTTTTCTTCTATTACTGGCATCAAGTTAATCCGCTACAGACTAAAATGTCTCTCAGCTCTTCATCATACCGTCTAGCACATGTCATCTGCCCATTTCTGTACCTCCAGCCGCTGTTCAGATCAATAGCACTTTAGGAGCCGATAGTAAACAACATGGAATAACCTGTCAGTGGATGGCAAAGTGCCAATCTGCAATTTAGGCCCACGGTCCAACTGTCATAACACAGACAGATTCATGGTACATGTTTTCTTTGCCATGCAGTTGTCTCATAGGAAACTGTAGAAGATGTTTTAGTTTCAGATTGCTGGCGTGCTGCTGAGATCTGGGATTAGTAAAAAAATAAATGACACAAAAATCAAACGCTGTTGGAAAACAAATGAGGGAATCACTATTGGAAATTGTGCGGTGCATATTTGATCTTAAAGAGATAGTCACCCAAATATGAGAATTCTGTGATGTACTGATATTTGGAGAGTCATCAGATTTCCAGTTTATAGTTCTAACAAGAGCATTTTCAATTGGTTTCTAGGGTGTTCTAAAAAGTTACTTGTCCATTTCTATCTTCTGTTTAGAGTATGGGTTGTTTGCAATCATGTGGTTCTGGTGACGTGCGAAATTCAGATGAAGGGCAAGAAGTAAAATAACTGAATGGGACACACAAAGAAAAGTTGTTGTTTTTTTTTGTTTGTTTTTTTGCGATTTATACAGTACCATATTTCTACTGAACTAAAATACATTTGCCTGTCATCGAGGCGGTAGATACTGTATAGTTACATTACATGAAAACAATACTATAGTAAATACTATAGTGTTTGTAAGCATATTATAGATAATAACTTGAATTAAACTTTCATAGTAATTATATTGCTGCTGTGGTACAAAACAACTGTAAGCAAATTATTCAGAAGGCTTCAATTCAATGCTATAATTTTGCACGATCACGATGCATCATAGTTTATACTAACTTTACAGCATTTATTAGTTTCAGTTTACCATGCTACAGTATTCGGTAGCATTCATTAACAAAGAGTTGTACTATACATTATACTTTACTATGTGGTTCAAAAACATGTTTGTTATAAATTAATATAGTTTTTTTCCCATGCAGATATCTTCTAGAAATCACTAAATAATAGATGAAAGCATGCAAAAGAATGGACGTATAGTCTACATTATCAGTTATTCATTTTTGTAAGGGGGAAAAGTGCTCCACAGTAAAAATCATCTAGTTTTGTTGCAAGGGTTGCATTTCTTTTTTGTTCTGTCGATGAACTTACCATCAACAAACGCTTATCACTGCTGCGCATCTTGATGTTCATGTGACGGTTGTTTATACTGCCGAAATGCCAATAAAGACCATTGGCAGTATTGCAAAACAAGACGGAGATTTCATTGCAGCGATTACATGGCAGGGTTATTTACGTATATATTATGTACATAGTGAAAGTTATTTACAGTACATTCTCCTGGATTTTGTGGTGGTGGTGTTTGTATATGATATTTCTATAACACATTAACATACTGTATTTAAACACATAGCTAGGCCTGTACATAATCTTTTATGGTGCTGTCAAACGAATTATCGGGTTAAAAGGTTTGTACACATGGATGTATTAAAAAAAAATGTTTATTACATGCTGTATTTACTTCTGTTTTTCAGCCAGTTTGTTGAACTTTTCCCTCTTTATGAGCAAAAACGTTTGTAAGTCTATAAAAGCTGTTTGGCATTTCTTATTTAGGCCGATTTAAACAATTAAAGAACATAAAACAGAAATATTTTGATGTTCTGATAGCGATTCCTATGTAGAAGAATCACTTCCTGCTTCCCTTCCATTTGAATCTCGCACGTTATCAATGACGTTATGTAAAAACAACCTATTCTGAGTGGTTTCTGGGGTGTTCCTACAATGAAATTACTAAGGTGTTCTAAGTAGTTATTTGGGCATTTCTAGATGATTACTATTAAGGCTACACAATTTATTTGTGTGTTGCATGCATAGGTTTTTTTATAGAAATTTGGCCAATCAGATAATCAGGTGCTATTGTACTATTGGCAGGAGTAGAGACAAGCGAGTAAAATCATCGCAGAGTATAAGAACCAGAATGCCTATGTAGATTATCAGTCATTCACAGTGTTTTAAAGTCTAAATGTTGCCCTGTGGTACCTAAAGTATTACCTACTTATATTATTACCATCATTAAAGAAAATAACATATTTTTATGAATTAATTAAAAACATACAGTAGCATTTCTCCAGGGAAAATTATATTGGCAATTTCACATATTAATTTCCAGTATTGTCAACTAGTTACTATACACTAGTTACAGGGTAACTATGAGTGTGGTGACTCTGGTGTTCTAAATGGTTGCAAGGGTATTTTTATTTAGTGACTAGGGTGTTATAAATGGTTGCTAATAGGGCTTGGCGCTTAATCAAAGACTGGCCTTAAGAGGAGATTTACTACTGATCACAGAGCCTTGTTTCTCTGACAACATGTGCATGAGAATCACAGCTCAAATTCAAAAAATCGTACAGTCCTAGTTGCTAGGGCAAATCTATGTGGTTACTAGGGTGTTTTGAGTGGTTGCTAGGACGTTTCTAAACAGTGATTATGATGTTCTTGTTGGTTACTATCGGAAGTTTTAATGCAGTGATTATGGTGTTCTTGTTGGTTACTATTGGGAGTTTTGATGCAGTTACTAGGGTGTTCAAAGCGGTTAGTGTACCTATGTGGTTACTAGTATGTTTCTGGGTTGGAAAGTGTTGTCATTTCATTTCATTAAACACCGTTTCTTTGTTAGTGAATTCTCATGTTAAAGTGCTGCAGAGATTTAAGATTGGTGCTTTTTGTTCTCCGAAACCGTTTAAACCAAATCCATTGTGAGCTCTGTTGGAGAATGTCAGGATGGCTACCAGATGTAGCCGGTGGGGTTTTTATTTCTTCTGGCTGCTGGATGCTGGGTGTGGAACCCTGTAGGAAAGACAAGAGCAGTAAAAGAGAGTCTCTACAACCAAAGCATCAAAGACCCAGAGCACCATCAATTATACAGGGACATTGACAGCTTACAGAACTCTAAAATTTCATCCAGGGAGTTTAGCACATCGTCGAGTGTTCCTTTTCTGTCTACAAGAGGAATTTATGAATGTTTTTGCATGCGTTTAGTAGAAGTACTGCTTCTTTGTCTGCAAAGCTGACAGTCTGGCTACAGTTTTTCTTTATTGAAAAGGAAAAATGTTCAGGAAACTTGACGTTTCTTTCTCTTTCCGCCTTTCAACCACAGTTTAAAAGCCTCAATAGGCCTATTATTTCTATTAGGATTTCTACAGATCACTTATAGTACTGCGAGTTTTGCAAAGTAGGATCAAAATTATGTTCAAATGCAGAAATAAATGTCTTAATCTGTGTTATTTTAGAAATGAACAGTCTACACTGCTCACTACAGTATTTACCTGTGTCGACATACAGACTTTTACTGATGTTTCTTCACAGTGTTGCTGTAATAGGATTTGTTTTTACACCTGTTCTGTCCCTAAATGGCACTCGAATGTGTGTTTGTGAGTGTGAGATGGAAGAAAGATGGCACGTGGAAGCGCTGACACGTGCATCTAGCAGTCGTCTTGCATTATTTTTTTTTCCCCCAAAACTCTCTCAATAATTTATCCACCGGGCAGCCGATGACAAGAGGGTGGTGTTTGACCAGGAGAAAAAGTCTGCTGGTTGTCTAAGACTACTTTTTAAAATCTCTATAAGTTTTTAAATCAATAAACACCATTTACCTGATTGCCTTTTCCCGGTCTTATTCTCACATCATTTCAAAATAATAGATCCTATGAAGTCCCAAAAATTGTCTTCGTAATATGGAATCAAATATCCTCAAAACAATCCTCTTGCAATAATTTTAATACTACATGCTACATTTCCATACCCTTTAACGCTTCTTTTGGAGCTGAAATGGTTTTTACTTCTCTTTCAAGGGACAAAAACATCTCTGTGAGCAGCTCTGTTAAAGCGCAATCATGTCTTGGTCATTAAAAGTTATTCTTACATTTTAAAAAAATGAAACCCCCAATAGCATTTGCACATGTGTCATGAAACAGAGTGCCCTATCAATAAAACGACAGACGGTCTTTTAAGAGAGTCAGTTTCCAGCGCTGACTCAGTGTCTGATGCTTTACATTTTAAAGGACTGTTCTACAGCTTGTGATTACAGACCTGCACAACGCCCCATCACCCATGCAAATCTAGATTTTTTATTACCAACCTGTATGATTAGAGGGAACAACAGTTTTCTTTCAGATTGCTGGACAGAGGGAGGCTTAAAGAACACTCCACTTTTTTGGATATAAGCTCATTTTACAATTCCTGTAGAGTAAAGCAGTTGAGTTTTTAACATTTGTTTTTAATCCATTCAGCTGATTTCTGGATCTGATGGGAGCACTTTTAGCTTAGCTTAGCATAAATCATTAATTCGGATTAGACCATTAGCATCTTGTTCCAAAGAAAAAGTTTTAATAATTTTCTAAATTCATTCATTCATCAATTTTCTTTTTGGCTTAGTTCCTTTATTCATCAGGGGTCGCCACAGCGGAATGAACCGTAACAGCGGATACCCCTCCAACTACAACTCACCACTGGGAAACACCCATACACTCTCATTCACACACATACACTACCGACAACTTAGCTTATCTAATTCACCGACACCACGTCTTTGGACTTGTGGGGGAAACTGGAGTACCTAGAGGAAACCCACGCAAACACAGGGAGAACATGAAAACTCCACACAGAAATGCCAACTGACCCAGCCGAGACTCGAACCTGTGACCTTATTGCTGTGAGGTGACAGCGCTACCCACTGCGCCACTGCACCGCCCAATTTTCTTAATTGTAATTTGTAATTTTTTTTATATAATACTTTTCCTATTTAGAGTTTGACTCTTCTGTATATACATTATATACTAAGACCATTTCTGTTGATAGTACATGATGTAACTCAAGCTTTAAATAGAAAAAATATCAACTTTTTTTGTTTGATGGTCTAATCAGATTCAATGATTTGTGCTACGCTAAGCTAAAAGTTATCTGTAGATTGGCTAAATTGATTTAAAAATGGTGAAACTGGGCTGTTTTACTCTAAAGAGAAAAATGAAAATGATTTAATTATGTTATTATTTACTCTAGCTCCACCTGTTGAAAAACCAAAGGGGTTAAAAAGAGTTTTTTTTCTTTTCTGTGAAAAATGCTGGAAAAAACAGTTTATTGGTCCTACTATGGATGTCAATGGCTGCTTTTTCCATCATTATTCATATCATCTTTTTTGTGTTCAATAGAACAAAGAAATTCATAAACCACTCGATTGAGAGTAAATGGTGAGGAGATTTTCATTTTTGGGTGAACTATTCCTTTTAATGCTTTTTTTTTTTCATGACCGAGAACAATGAAAGCAAACATTAGTAAGAGGCAGACTTCAGCAGTTATTTTAATGGGTTTTCTAGATTTAGAAATAATGCATTTAATGTGAAGACGCAGCTTGATTTATGCTTCTTTTATATTCTTATGATTTCAAATTGATGGAGTGAAAGCACAGCTTTGTACGTTTGCACAGACAGCAGGAAAAAAACGAGTAAGAGGAGAAGAATTTTTTTTTATTGCTACTTTTCTCACATGTATGGATAATCTCTTTTTTATAGCTCTCCACCCAGAGCTGCAGTCGGAGGCTCCCCTGCGCTCCTCTGTAGCTCAAGCCCACTGAAATAACAGCAAGACCGCCGTCTCCAAACACACCTGCTTTTCATTTCAGTGCCACTGATTAAAAAGCTGAACTATTGAGAACACTATGAGTTTGAGTAGAACGAGACAAATAGATATCACATAGTAATATGTTGTTCAAGCACTGATACAGCGCTTAAGAGTAAAAGTGTTAGGTCCTTCAGTCTAAAGTTTTTTATTTTTTTTGTATACTAGGCCTTTAATAATTGTTGCTTTTGCAATATTTGAGCTGACTTTGTTCACTCACCAAACAAAGAAACAAAACAAAAACCTACTAGAAGCCTATTAGAATTCAGCTAGAATGACCATAATTCAAGTTATGAAAACAAAACAAATCCTTGTATGGGTTTTTAGATATGCTATAGTTAAGTAATATCACGGTCAAGTGCTGTTTTTTTTTTTTTAGCACATGAATATGATTGCAATTGTGATAAACAAGAATATTATGGGAAATATATTTTAGACACAAAATTGATTAATATTTTTCAGTTTTGTGAATGAAAATAGTTTTAAACAGTCACATTTGTGCATCTCACACAGTAAAACCGAAGTCATTATTTTGTGAAATAGTCTGTTTCTGAATACATCATCTTAAAGGGATAGTTTACCCAAAAACTTAAAATATCCTCACCATGTGTCCACACTCAAGTAGTTCTAAATGTTTACAAATGTCTTTCTTCTGTTGAATATAAAACAATATAATTCTGAAGAACGAGGCATGAAATCAATGGCAGCGAGATTCTGCATAATATCTGCCTTTTTGTTCAACAGAAGAAAAGCAAACTGGTTTGGAACAAGTGGAGGATGAGGTAACGATGAGAGAATTTTCATTTTTTTATTTGGTGAACCATTCCTTTAATGATTCAACGGTCCATTCCTAAAGACTTTCACTTATTTCATCCCTGAAAAAAATCATTTGTTTTAAAGAGGTGGTCCAGAGTGTATTTTTAAGGCTTGGTTAGGTTTTTTAAGATGCAAAGCAATGTGTGCTCATGCTTCATTAGTAAAAAAAAAAAAATAATAATAATAATAATAATAAAAATCACATAATTTTTCATATATCTTACTTAAATTATATACTGCTACTCAACCAACGTGAAAACGACTGTCATGTTCCTAGTTGTTCCGAAAGATCGCCCTCAGTAGGTTCTGATTGGTCAGCTAACATACTGTGCTTTGATTCACGAATCACCTCCACGTCACCCGAAAGCGCTATGCCTGTACTAGCACACAGTTCGCCTCTGTTTTGTAAATACTGTCAGTAAGCGTATCTGCAGCAGTTTGAGCCTGAATTAGACAGAAGAGAAAAAAATGAAGAGGACACAGCCTAACCTCATTCCTGCTCTCTAAAAATCTGACAAGTGTCCTTAATATATATTCAGTTTATAAGCATGTGTAAGTAATATTAAACCTTCTCATATCTTTTGCGAGTTCGTTGTTTGAGATTATTAACTCAGCGCTGGTGAAGATTGTGGATGTTTACAGGGGTTTGATGAATAAATATGAATTGTAGCTCAATTGTTAACGGTGTCGTACAACATTTCCCATTGTTTACATCCTTGTTTACGTCATTGCCACAACATACCGTTAACGCTAGAAACTATGCATGTAATAGATCAATTTGAACAAATAAAAATTACAGGTTGTGGCTCACAATCCACAGCTTCTTCTTTTATGGTTGGAGCTGCTCCTTCTTTGAGGAGTTTTTAGCCGAATCCAGCACTGAACTGGGAGCTGGAAGCTGTACTTTGTCAAATGCTAGAGCTATATATTTTATACAATTCTTTGGAACATTAAATTAAATTGTTAGCACTTCTGTCTTGTGTCGTGTCCTTTAGACGCCCAAATACAGAAACAAAAGAAGCTCAGTCGAATTAGCAGCTTTTGGACGGTATTTTAGCTTTTTCTGCTATAACATTACAGTGCCTCTGGCCATGCTTCTTCACTGCAACGGTGTTTATGCACATTAATCTGAAGGGTTTATGACCTCATTAATCTGGATGCATTCTTTTGTTGTCCCCAAACTTTGTTCGCTGTTGGCCAATGTCTCCCTTTGCATTGAACTTTGAGCGAATTACATTCAAAGATGTTGTTTAATGTAAATTCACACATCTACTTTACACATGAACTAAACTTAAAAAAAAGATATCATACCATTAATCGTACCTTATCGTATCACCCATGTAAGAGCCATATTTCATAATTTATTGTTCAAGGTAATATTCATAATTTTGTGTGTTATGTAATGTGTTTTTGTTGACTTGTATGTCATATACTTTGAGTTACTTTTCTATTGCGCATGTGTAGTATGCTGTTTGAGTATGCACATTTGTGGCAAATGTGAGTTGTTAATGGGATGTGCAGGAGTTGGAGAGCACTAGCTTTTGACCGTAAAAGTGTAAATTTGAGTCATAACTCAAGCTGGAACAAACAAGTTATATGTAAGTGGATTGTGGTGAAATTGACGTCTGGATGCCTGATGTAAAAAATAAATGAAGATACTCTAAATTGGATGGCTTCTTGTGTCGTGATCAAGTGTATGAGCACTAATAATCGTCAAAACTTGTGAAATGGTCACAAGAAGGTTACATGTTCTTTACAACCCGTTTAAAATGAATCATTTGAATGAACCATTCCTTGAATTCATTTAGACAGGAATTTGTTGCCACCTACTGGCTGTTTAAGCATTAATATTATTATTAATTGTTCATGACCGATCTAAATCAGCCACAGTACCAGCTTCCTAGCAACACTTAGAACAGTTTAAAGCCACTCAGAACAGTAATAATCTTAGCATGTTCAATAACTTGTACCATAGTATAGATTTCTAGAGATTCCATAAGTGCTTTATTAGTAGGCTGCACGATCATATCACTCACAAGTGGTTTAATCCAATGTGATACTTCTCAACAGCTGGAAAATCTGTTGAGTTTGTTGTCAGACATGATGGTTGAGGAAAATCGCGATCCTTTGCTTTTGAGTTGTGATAAAGTTGTCTGCTGCCCTTTCGCTTGTTTCATGGGATTTAAGTGGATGTTTTGTCTTTGGCTGAAGTGGACATTATATGCCACTAGGTTGATGGGATGCTCCAGCTAGGCGTACCGGCAAAGCCTGGGAGATTGGCCCTGTCACGCTGTGCATGATGGATGGAATGTGGGAAATAGCCTTTGGTAAGAAAGGGCACTCTTGGGAGATTGCGAGCAGATTGAGACAAAGGAGAAATCCAGTTGTGGAGATGTTTAAACCCTCTCTTGACACCCCTGAGGTAATTGGCCAGGTATTTTGGATGTTGAAGGCCAGAGTAGAAGCTGTGAGTTTAAGCCATTTTTTTCTCAGTTATTGGAAAAGATTTGACCTCGGTAAAGCTGGCTGTTAGTAGCTTCTGGGATCCACTCACTCCATGATCTGCCTTAAAAGGTGTAAAATAATAGAGTAATTTGACTTATTATAGAACCTACATCAGGTTGATCTGACCAGACTTACATTTCTGAAGAAAAGAAAAACTACTTCATACTCCGTACAATAAATAACTCTGCCTTTTTTATTTTCTTTTAGATCGTGTACATTTAATATAGGAAATGGACTCTCAGAAGACACTCAAACTTTAAACTCAAAAATTCCTGGCTTCAGATCTTCACAATTAATTCTTAAAAAATTGTACGCCTATTTTTTTCTGTTCATGTTTACTGTATTTATCTTTTAACTTTTTGTTTAGCAGTTTTTTTTATTGGCAGACGAATGCATAAGAAGGAGTGCAGATAAAACCAGTTTATTTATACAGAAGTTTATTTAGAAATAATATTTTGATGGCAGATATTACACAACTCGCACAATATTTTCAATTTTTAAATAGAGTAATTATTCCATTATATAGTAGCTACTGTATAAATGCATTTTTTATTAATTAATCATGAATAATTACACCTCAATATTTGCATAGAAAGAAAAATAAATAATAAATAATTAAAAGATTAGTTACTAGAAACAGGGAAGTAGAATAGAAATTTCTGTTAGCATTTTTAATACATGAGTATAATTTTAGACTGTACTTTTTAAAATTTAAATACTTAAATAAATAAAATAAAATACTTTACTTGCATGGATCCATCCTGCCTTGTATCAATGGTTCAGACTGGTGGTGGTGTAATGGTGTGGTGGATATTTTCTTGGCACACTTTGGGCCCATTAGTACCAATTGACTCTTGTGTCAATGCCACAACCTACCTGACTATTGTTGCTGACCATGTCCACCACAGTATAACCATCTTCTGATGGTTACTTCCTACCAGATAACGTGCCATGTCATAAAGTTTGAATCATCTCAGACTGGTTTCTTGAACATGACAATGAGTTCACTGTACTCAAATGGCCTCCACAGTCACCAGATCTCAATCCAATAGAGATGTGGTGGAACAGGAGATTTGCATCATGGATGTGCAGTCGACAAATCTGCAGCAAATGCGTGATGCTCTTATGTCAATATGGACCAAAATCTCTGAGGAGTATTTCCAGTACCTTGTTGAATCTATGCCACAAAGGATTAAGGCAGTTCTGAAGGCAAAAGCGGGTTCTACCAGGTACGAGTAATGTGTACCTAATAAAGTGGCCAGTGAGTGTATACTCTAGTATATAGAGTAGTGAGTTTTTCACTTGCCTGGCTTCTGATAAAAGTATTTTAAGCCTCACACAGGCTGATTCTTAACAAATATTGTGCATGACCTTTTAGCCATGTTGTTAGCGGCTGCTCTCTCAGGAAAGTCCAGCTCATCTATTCTCTAGTCGGCCTCGAGATGAGTTGATATATATTTTTTTCCCTTTACAAAAATCAATCCTACAATGCCTAATGGCCAGAGTAAAAATGGCTGAAAAGAATTTAAAAAGTCTCCGGTGTGCAACCAGATGCTAAATCAATACATCGCAATAATCACCAGAACACTTCCATTCCTGCAGGTGAGATCGAGTTCTGCTAATGTGAAACAACCTTGTTTATTCTTGTATGTCAAAAGGCTCAGCAGGTCATTCGCTCACCAACAGGAATCCAAACATGGATATCCATAAATAAATATGCCCGAATACCCTTGAGACCAACTGTTAGCCTTGGTTAGCATGTCATAGCTCTTTGAAATTGATGGATTTCAGCTGCTTTAGATTTCGTTAGTCAAACATCCACTTCAAGGTGAGCAAACATCAAAGTCTTGCTGTAAGAAACTGAGCTTCAGTGTTCACTAATGCCAACGCTTTTTGGATTTTTATAGCATGGCCATCAGTTTTCATGTTGCGAATGCATAAAAGGGAATGCTGTATGATTATTCTTCAAAATACTTTTGTAGTTATTAATGCAAGCCAGTCTTGATGAGCCGTTTGATGGCCAAGCACATGAAACATGGCTCTGAAGGTTGGCCATCATACAGTTTAAAGGAAGTTTATTGAAAAAAGATTTGTTCCATGGTAAATAAGACAGATGCAGGATTGCTTTAACATCATATAAATTTATGATTTCAAAACATAACCGTATTATGTGTTCTTTAAGCAAAATTTCCAAAGTCCCTTTAAGGCAAGTCATATCACTCAGCGGCCATCTTTGAAAAGCCTCTAGGGCAGTATGCTCAGGCATTCTGTCTGAATGGGGAAACATCAAATTCTTCAAAACTGTTTGCCAAGCTTACAATTACGTTACATATTTGGAATCACTAATAAATTTAAACAACAACTGTCACATAAGTTTTCGTATCTAAACATCTGAGTCAAACAAAATTGGCATATTTTTAGGTTGCCCAAGCTAATGCACTCGAAGGGAACAAAATCACAACACCAACCTCATTTATGGCCGTTCTTCATATATATCATCCTCTGGATAATGATTGTCTGATTGCACTGGTCTTCTGAAGTAATTCACAACTTGGTCTTGATGGTGAAATGACAGCGACTCTTCGTTTACAAGTTTGTGGCGCTCAAGTAATTGCTGTCTTGTGATGTGTGTTTGAAAGGACGGACTGTACCTCGTATTGGTTTCATATAGATTACAAAACCAAAAAAACTTTTGTTTTCAAGTGCGCTTGGTTAGTTTAAAAGCACAGATTTCAAGCTTTATAAGGATATATTTCTTATGTCTGTTAAGTATTCGCTGACTACCAAACTGTCATAAAAGCACACGTCTG
Source organism: Danio albolineatus (assembly GCA_903798035.1). Lineage (NCBI taxonomy): Eukaryota > Metazoa > Chordata > Actinopteri > Cypriniformes > Danionidae > Danio > Danio albolineatus. The sequence continues at coordinate 7,956,788 of CAIGQQ010034268.1, read as the reverse complement.
GTCCAAGTTTCTCCCCCTGAGAAACGTCAGTCTAACTTCAATCGATGATTTGGCTCCTGTACTAGTATGCGGGGCTTCATTTGTCATATTGACCGTTACACTTTTCGCAATTCAAAATTATACGAGTGACATGTCTTGTGTTTTCTCTAGTCTTTGATATTTCATCAAATTAAAGTCAGTTAAACCTTATTTTAAATCATTCATATTGCATGTGAGCTAATTATAGGCAATGTTTTTGACCTGACACTTGCTGTAATTTTATCTAGAATTTTAAAAAAAAATCAATGGTATATTCTTTTAGGCATAAATGCACAACATTTTTAAGGTTAATATAGTTTTATGAGTGTCCCCTGATTCGTGCCAACCCTTTAAAATAATGAAATATTCCAGTGACATCACATCTACGCTGCTTAGTCACTCAACAAGTATTCAGTTAAAACACAAGTAAAAGTCTCCCCCTCTTATATATGGGCATATACAATGTCACTACTGTTACATTAAAAAAAGTCTAAACATATTATTATTATTATTATTATTATTATTATTATTATTATTATTATTATTGGAGCGACACGGTGGCGCAGTAGCTAGTGCTGTCGCCTCACAGCAAGAAGGTCGCTGATTTGAGCCTCGGCTGGGTCAGTGGGCATTTCTGTGTGGAGTTTGCATGTTCTCCCCGTGTTCGCGTGGGTTTCCTCTGGGTGCTCCGGTTTCCCCCACAGTCCAAAGAAATGCGGTACAGGTGAATTGGGTACGCTAAATTGTCCGTAGTGTATGTGTGTGAATGAGAATGCATGGATGTTTCCCAAAGATGGGTTGCAGCTGGAATGGCATCCGCTGCGTAAAACAAATGCTGGAAGTTGGCGGTTCATTCCGCTGTGGCGACCCCGGATTAATAAAGGGACTAAGCTGAAAAAAAAATGAATGAATGAATTATTATTATTATTATTATTTAAACATAATATAATATCTCAGCTATGTTGATGTTAAGTAACAGATATTTCAATTAGATGTATTATCCATGTGACTCTGACCTCAACCCTGTTTTCTGCATATAAATGGTAAAATTATATTTGATATGGCCACCTATATTGTTTATCCATTTGAAATTTAATTAAATTTCTGAACTGAAATATGATCAGGGTGGTGCAGTGGTTCAATGGTTAGCACTGTCATCTCACAATATATACTTTTGAGTGCAAGCTTTGGGACATACTACTTCCTCATTAACAGATCGTTGTGTTGCTTAGTTAAGAGCCCTGTCAATCATCCACATTTCTGTCGTATTTAATTTCCAACCTTATTGGAAAAGTGGCAGGATAATATCCCATTCACGAGTCTTTCATGCAGAGAAATCTCCTCAGGTCTTTGGATAATTCTGCATTCAGACGTTAATGTCCAAACACGTCTTTATAGAAGTTTAGTATTGTTGCAGATGAAATATAACACAGACAGCACGATTTAAATATTCTCCAGTGGCCTAGATATTAACTAACAGTCATACAAACATACCGAAGCCTCTCTCTACTTGACGTTATGTTTACACTTTTCACCCGTGTTTTGTAGTTCTAATTGAATTCACATCCAATGCGCAATGTACTGTGGGCAATATCACGGTTAGAGTATGGACGTTTCTACACTTAAAATTTTGACTGGAAATAGTAAACAATCTGGGAATTTTTGGTATACACATTTCAATAAACTATGATTTGGGACATACTAATTCTATTTTTAGCTACTATTTCGGACGAATAGTATGCGGATTGAGACGCAGCACATGTGTGAATGCAAGAATTTGCATTTTTCTGGGTGTTTCCTGGTTCTGGGTTGCAGCTGGAAGGGCATCCACTTCGTAAAACACATGGTAGAATAGTTGGTGGTTCTTTCTGCTGTGGTGACCCTGATAAATAAGGGACTAAGCCGAAGGAAAATGGATGAATCAATGACATGATTATTAGCCATGTTATTGGTCATCAATATTGGGCTCAAAATATAAGCCTTTAAACTATTATACATTACGTACAAACTTCTTTATTTTTGTTTGATTTTTTTGAAAGGCTGATACCATGGAATGCTTCGTTATTGTTTTCTAAGTGCCCCCATATTGAACACTCAGTGAAAGGAGTGTTTTTTAATTATGCTGCCATGGAAACTAGTACATAAGCCTTTCTCCACAGGCAGCAGAAAACTGGATTTCTGAGGGTTCGGGACCCTGCGGTTGGTGTTCGTCTGACCCTGCCTTTGCTTCACTCCTCTGCTTTTCTGAGTAGCTCTGCAGTGCTGTTAAATTGAAAAGGCCACCTGAAGCGCTGAAGCAGAGATGTCACACTCTCTCTCTTTCTCTCTCTCACTCTCTCTCTCTCAGGAGGGAGCAAAATCGCGGTCCGTCTTTCTCTGATGTTTAAGAAAAACTCCCTTCATCTTTTTCGTTTAAGGCTAGAGCTTATAGTCACTATTCTGGACTGGTGGATGACATCTACAAAAAACAGTTTGGAGATGCCATATAGGCCAGTAATAGAATTATGGGCCATTCCCACAATGTCTCTACCACCATGTTGTCTTCAAATAAAATAATTGCCAACTTCTCCAAGTTTTTCTGATTGGTCCACTGAAATCGATGGATTTGTCTTTTGAATGCAGATTTAAAAAAAAAAAAATTATTGTGTTTTAATATCCGCTTGTTAAATGTGCCGTCACACGAAGCAGCTTCCAGGTCCAAGCGCTCTATGAAACTGTATTGGCTATCTCAAAAAATGGTACATTTATAAGTATCTTATAATATATATATATATATATATATATATATATATATATATATATATATAT
>CAIGQQ010034268.1:7888333-7911686 GCA_903798035.1 Danio albolineatus | reverse complement strand
TTATTTTATTTTATTTTATTTTATTTTATTTTATTTTATTTTATTTTTTTATTTATTTTATTTTATTTTATTTATATAAAAAACTAACTTTAGACTTGCCGACTTGCATTTATATACTGCTACTCTCTGATGATTGCTTCTTTACCTCACTTTTAAGTCGCTTAAGGTAAAAACCTGTTACATGAGTAAATGTAAGTAATATAAGTATATAAATATAAATTTTTGCGCCTTCAACCGAGGTAAGAATAGACAAGAGAATGCCGTCTGAATCATTGAAAGCATTGCTTTTTTTTCTGAGTAATGTGTGCTTTTAAGCTAAAGCATAACTTGTTTTGAACGCCGAACATTCCTTTATTCTTTGATATTTGACGACAAATTGCTGTCATTTTATCAAACACCTCTGCAACAAGTGATTTGCGGATGATCTACAGAGCACAGACTGGAGTTCTGGCTCTTTTAGGGTAAATCATCTTTTTTTTTTCGATTGAATACACTAACACATTTCTTGCTCCTGTGATAATGATTGTAATTATGACCTTTCAACAGTAGTTAGGCATTTAGAGCAGATCAGGCCCACCGCAGGACGTAATACACTCATTTGCTTGTTTTAATCATAGACGTGTGTTCGGGTTCGTGTGTGTGTGTGTGTGTGTGTATGTGTGTGTGTGTGTGTGTGTGTGTGTGAATACTGTCTAATTGGAGCCCTCTTAAAACTGCTGCGCCATCAATCACTTTAAATGTTCACGCATGAATAAGCAGCTCGGTAATTTTAATAAGAGACTGATCAGTTGAGCCATTTTTTTTAAAGCTGAATGAATAGAGTACAGAAACATACATTTGATAGCTATGTTTACATCCAAGCTGTGAATTTAAATTGGATTAAAAATTGCAATAAATAATTAGATTAAATTATGAGATTAAAATGGACGAAAACATTTGAATATCAAATCCTTTGTGAAATAAAGCCATATTTCCATTGAGTAGCTACAGCAGGGAAAATAAATATTGAACACGTCACCCTTTTTCTCAGAAAACATATTTATAAAAATTCTGTTGACTTGAAATTTTCACCGGATGATGGTAATAACCATAGAAATCCATATAAAACTAAACTAATTAAATTTCTAATGAAGGTAAGTGTAATAAATTGAAATGACACAGGAAAAAAGTATTGAACACATGAAGAAAGGGAGGTGTAGAAAGGCAGTGAAAGCCCAGACAGCAGCCTTAAATCTCTCAGTAGTTATTCAGCAATCCTCTTCAATGCCCTTCGTCATTGTACAGTAAATTAATATTCGCTGCTTCAGTCCAACATCTACATTATCAGGATGATGAAGATGAAACCAGAGTGGACATTTCAGAAAGACAAGGATCCAAAACACAGCCAAGGAAACTCTCAAATGCTTTCAGTAAAAGAAAATAAATCTGCTCGAATGGCCCAGCCAATCACCTGACTTGAATTCAATAGAAATTACATAATAAAGATCAGATTTGATGGACAAGACCCACAGAACCATCAAGATTTGTACACTCTGTTGAAGTGTACACCTGAGCAATTCATGTGACTTCATTCTCCATATGAGAGGCGTCTTTAAGCAGCCATCGCCAAAAAAGTCTTTTATATAAAGCATTAGTTGCATTTCAGTAGTTTTCAGTACTTTCTTTTTTATTTCAGTTTTATTTTTATGTTTTTATGGTTGGGGTTTTACAAAAGTCTGCTTCAATTTCAAATCAAATCAAATTAAATCAAATCAAATCAAATCAAATCAAATCAAATCAAATCAAATCAAATCAAATCAAATAAAATAAAATAAAATAAAATAAAATAAAATAAAATAAAATAAAATAGGAAATCGGGTCCGATCACGCGGTTTCAGACTCAATTAGAATCGAACTTTGAATGCAAATATGGCTACTAGCTATGGCAAAAGTGCTTTATTCCCCAGCTGTTTATGCAATATTCCAGTACAAAAGAATGAATGAAAACACATGATTAATTGGTGATTATTGACATCGTTTTCATTTGCAATAATGTTTGCATCCAGAGTTATGATTTTAATTTGCACAAAAATTTTGAATTTCACATCGTTTGTGAAATAAATCCATGCTTCCATCGATGAAAAGTTTTGAATTTACCTTAAGCATTGTACAGGTTACACAATTCCTCCCTCTTGCTTAATGTAGTGTCATAGTTATAGTGCTTCATCTGATATTAATTATCTGTTATATTATAAAATATATAACACAATAGCATCATTTGCAAATGCTGTGAGTATAATAAAAAAAAAATTGGAATAAGGCTTATAAAGCTCTGTTGTCATCAACACTATCTGTTTACATTCATTCATTCATTCATATTCTTTTCAGCTTAGTCCCTTTACTTATCCGGGGTCACCACAGCGGAATGAACCGTCAACTTATCTTGCATATGTTTTACACAGCAGATGCCCTTCCAGCTGCAACCCATCTCTGGAAAACATCCACACACACACTCATTTACACACATACACTACGGACAATTTAGCCTACCCAATTCACCTGTACCGCATGTCTTTGAACTTCTGGGGGAAACCGGAGCACCCGGAGGAAACCCACGCAACCATGGGGAGAACATGCAAACTCCACACAGAAATGCCAACTGACCCAGTCAAAGCTCGAACCTGCGACCTTCTTGCTGTGAAGCGATCGTGCTACCCACTACACCACCGTGGCACCTATCTGTTTACATCCAATGTTATAACTTTAACTAGAACAATTATATATATTGAAGGTCGCATAAATAATTTGCGAATAAAGCGTTGATTCCATGCCATGTTTCAAGAGGACAAAATGATCACTTCCCAGAAAACATCCATAAGTTATTAATAATAAAAATGGAAGTTGCTGCAAATGGGGGAAAACACTGCATTATAAATGACTTTCGCCTGCAAGCATGCAGACGACACACACAAATCATGTCATGTTATCTTGCGTTCGGAGCCGGATCCCTGATGTTTGGAAAGAAGGCATCTGGGAGCTCATTTAACCATATCATGTTGATAACAGACTTCGGTTGAGGTGTTCCAGAGCGACTAAAACAACATCTGTGATAGTGCGCATTGAGATCGGTCCACTGTTTAGTGAAGTTACGCGGTTTTGTGGCATTTATTTGATCGTTGCGCTTTCGTTGTGATCTATTTGCATGATTATGTGTTCTGCCTTATTTTTCTAAGTGCATTTGAAGATTGTATGCACATTAAATGCATCTTTGTGTTCAAGTCTAGCATTTATTTAATGTGAAATGGAATCAGCTTATGTCGGGATGATGTTGTGCTTTCTGTTTGAATGCTCTCTGTATTTCAGCTCTGGTAGCCAAAGGTTTTTAGGTTGAGGGTGGAAGGCCGCGTTATCCAACTAGCTCACTGTCAAAGTAATTTGTCCCACGTTGATAAGCTAATACTCGATGCGTTTGGATGTCTTTGGCCACACGTGTTGTGTGAGCAGTACATTTGAGATTTACTTATAGTGACAGCCAGGGCATACAGTGCAATCCCTGTTGGTTTCAATGCACAAATGACAATGACTTGGAGCTTGGTGCTATAAATAGCTTGTTAGTGGTTTCATCGGATTCTGTTTGATTTCTATTTCTTTGTGCTTTGCTGAAGAGATTATAAAACCATAATGGAACCATTCACTCTTTGTTATATACTTTCACCCACTATATATCTGAAGGCTTAAATGGTATTGTGAATCTGACAGGGTAGATGACTTGTTACATTTGTTCTCAAGGGCTCGCATTTTCTTCTGTTTTCTTGGTGTATTGCAGCTATAAAAGTATAATGTTACAACAGAGTGTCAATTGTAATTACAACAGGGAATGCATATATGCTATGTATATACTATACATTGCTTTAAGATATTTGCATACATATATTAAGATCATGGTGCAAAAATTAGTACATCCCAATAAGTATATTAGGGAAAAATATCTAACACAGGGATATCCAAGCTCGGTCCTGGAGGGCCAGTGTCCTGCAAAGTTTATTTCCAACCCCAATCAGACACACCTGGGCTGGCTTATCAATCTCTTACTAGGCTCTCTGGAAACATCTTTGCAGGTGTGTTGAGGCAAGCTGGATCTAAAATCTGCAGGACACCGGCCCTCCAGGACCGAGTTTGGACACCACTGAAACCAAAATATTGAAGAAATGGTTTTAATGTTTCGTATGTAATTTATTACAAATTGTTTGTGTCTATCTTTATTTATATTTTTAACGGTTAATTTAAGCCATTGCTTCTAATGTGTTTATGATATACACTTTTGGGCAAAAATTTGGGGTCATATTCTTTTAATGTTTTTTTAAGAAAATTATTCTGTTCATCAAGGCAGCATTTATTAAATGTAAAAAAAAAGAAGTTATTAAATATTTATTTAAAAAATTGTATGTAGTTTAAGATGAAATTATTACTCCAGTCATTATTGCTTTTATTACTATTACCATTAATAATAATAATAATCATCATAATAATCATAATCATAATCTTAATCATAATCATAACAATCATAACAATCATAATCATAAGCATAATCATAATCATAATCATAACAATAATTAATATTAGAGTGATTTCTGAAGGATCGGAAAGATTGGAGAAAGCTGAAAATTCATCATTAAAATCACTTGAATAAATTATTAAATTAGATTATAAACTGCTTTTGAACAGTCATTTTATAGTGCAAAATATTTTAGAATTTGTACTGTATTTTGTGATGAAATAATTACAGCTTTGGTGAAAAGGATAAGCTTATTTTAAAACATTTAAAAAATCCTATCTACCCCAAACTTTTTTTGTGTGTATGTATGTATATATATACTATATATTTATATATAATTTAATTGTATTGTTCCATTCATATATATATATATACTACTTACATGGTAAAACTTTGGAAATGCTGCATTATATATTGTCATGAGACTATTTATAAGACATAATTATATAATCATTTCTCAAATAATGTTTAACAAAGCAATGAAATTTTCACAGTATGTCTGATAATATTTTAATATTTTTTAAACCATTTTAAGGTCCATATTATTAGCCCCTTTAAGCTATTTTTGTTTTCAATAGTCTACTGAACAATCCATCGTTATACAATAACTTGCCTAATTATCCTAACCTGCCTAGTTAACCTAATTAACCTAGTTAAGCCTTTAAATGTCACTTTAAGCTGTGACATAAGTGTCTTGAAAAATATCTGGTAAAATATTATGTGCTGTTATCATGGCAAAGATAAAATAAATCAGTTATTAGTGATGAGTTATTAAAACTATTATGTTTAGAAATGTGTTGAAAAAATCTTCTCTATTAAACAGATATGGGGGAAAATAAACAGCGGGGCTAATAATTATGACTTTTACTGTATATGTATTATATATGTGTTTTTGCAAGCATACAAAATATACAATATTATAATAAATAGGTTATTATATAAAATTTTTATATTACATTTCATATCATCTATTACAACTGTTATTTGATTATATTGTTTCTTTCATACATTTTAGTGCATGTAGCCTACCCTGCTTTTCCCCCCTTAATTAAAAAAAATGGTTACAGAATCACCTCGGTTCAAGCCCACATTTCTATCCACTGGACTAGGCATGTTGTGAAGACTTCCTCAATGTCTCAAGGGCTAAACGTCCTCTTATCCTGACATGTGTCTGCTGCCCCGAGGTGAAAGTTTCTGCCATACGTTATACCAATCACACATCTCTGATAATCAGGATGGATTAGCATGTACTCTTCCCTGTCACACGCGAGGTACCTCTGATTGACAGCGTGTTATTTGGGCGGAATCAAAGGAGAATTTTTAATCACTTTGCTCAACGCAGGTGCGATCTGCCTCTTGCAGCTGTGTCTGCGATATAGCAGTGAGGGGAACACTTTTCCCATTAGCAGATCTTTACAGCCCTTCTTCTTCAGCAGCCCCAGGGCAATTAATCACAGCCCCCCTCCAAAATCCTCCCCCTTCATCATCCGCCCTCCTAAAGGAACTCATTAGCATTTTAGGTAGTTCTGGACAAAGATATTCTCGGTGGACGCTCGCTCTAATTATCTGGCTGACTGTTATTGAGAGCTTTGATTAGGGGCTGTCAGTGTGAGTAACAGGTAGCAGGTAGAGTCGTGGCGGTGGGGGACGCGTCTGCTCTCTTCATCCCACTGTTTTTTTTTTAGGACTGTTCCATTCCGGGAATATTCGGAAACTAGGTCTGATTTTGGAATCAATGGAACACAACCTAATAATTGATTCCTTATTGCTGTTTTGATTCTATTACAGTTCCTTCTTCTCAAACCTTGCCATTAATGAATAAGCTCTAAAAAGAGGTTCAGTTGAGCATATCATTTAGTGCATGTTGTGAATAAAATGAATGTGCACAGTTGTTGAATTGAATGTTAACCGTAAATAGCAGGCTGTATGCTAAAATAACCATAACACTCAATAGCTCATCTGTTGATGTTAAAGCAGGTGCAAATTCTGTTTGGAAAAAGGAGAAATTATACTGGCTTTTATTTGACAAGGGAATAAGATGAAGCCCATTCACATCATACTTCAGAGTGGAGCTCAAAACCTTCTTCTGTGAACATCATTTAGTTAAAGCGTGTAATGTCAAATCACATTAGACATGTTTTTAGTTTATAAGACGTGTACAGCAATTCACTGTGTGTATGTAAGGGATAATCAGCAGATTGCTATGTATTAAAGGATTTGATAAGGATTTATAATGTTTTATCCCATGGTCTGTTGAAATTCTCGATTCCGATTGGCTTGAGAGTGTGCATTATTTTAGTTGAAACGCACAGGTAGTTCCAGTCAGTTTTGACCACAGTTCGAAATAAATGCGCTTCTCCCAAACGTTTACAGTTACTATAGCAACTCGCATGTGCTGCACATGAAACCGATGAGGGCTATTAATGGCGGACGGGAAATCCGCAAAATTAGGAAAATACTCATCAACTGCCACAAAAGTTTCAAGAGCTTTTCAAGTGAGAATGTAGTTATTTTAAAGTCAAATCGGCCATTTGTGTGTAAGAAAAGCGCGTTTTAAAAAATGTTGGAAGCTCCAGGCGGTCAGCGGCAGCTCAGCGAACGGCTCCCATCGAGCGAAGCTTTATGACGGCCAGACTATCTCAAGACCCACGGCTGGATCTAATCTCTTGCATCTCTGTTGTTAAAACGGGATATAAAATTAATCTTTGGTGTATCTAACGGTCAGTCTTTGGAGATTTGAACCTATTATTAGCTTGTCACAGCTGATTCAGTGGAGGGACTTGAAAATCTAACATGTAGAAACGGACAAAAATTCAGACAAATATTGAGCTGCAAAGAGAAAAACTATTTTAAACTTAGCCCTAACTTTGCAGAGGCCTCCACGTCGTGCATTAAGTTCCTTTAACGCACGGCAAGGCGTTGATTATCCCTTACTTAATGCATGACAAGCCACTGTTTATCCCACTTATTCTGTGGTCATTTACAGTACCAAGTTATAGATGAGGAAAAAACAGTTTTGCTTTTTACAAAGCAGTATTCATTCGTTTTCCTTCAACTTAGTCCCTTTATTCATCAGGGGTTACTACAGCGAAATGAACCACCAACTATTCTGGCATGTGTTTTACGCAGCGGATGCCCTTCCATCCACAACCCAGCACTGGGAAACACAAATTTAGAGCCATCTCATTTAGAGCCTTGCATTTGAGGCTCGACTTCTTTATGCTCTAAATAGGGTCAGGCTTCGGGCCAATTTTCACATCATAGATAGCACTCATATCAGGCCTGCTTTAGAAAATACATTTTAGAAAAAAAGTTTAATGAGATATTATGTGTGCGGCCTGGAAACACCAGTGATGCCTTGCACATGGAGATTTCCAACCATGTGCAGTAGAGAACATGAAGAGAAAAATTGCCAATGGCAAACTGAGAACTGTGAAAAACCCTAGAGGAAAGGCAAACGTCTGGTCAACTTTTCAAATAGTGACAAATTTAAATGATGAGCCAACTGGGTATGCACAATGCACACCATGTAAACTGAGGAAACTCACTATAAACCACATACCACTTAGATATCGATGTCACTTAAAAATCTAAAACTTACATTTAAAAAAAATCGAACAAACAAAAACTCCAAACATTTCTCTAAATTATTCTTATAAAATAACGAAAAAACAAAAACAAAACATTTTATTTAATACAAATTTGGTCTGTTTTAATGGCTGTAACAGTAAAAGCTGTTTGGCAGAAAAAAGACGGCCTTCGAGTTGGACTACAGCAAGGCTACAGCCTGTGCGTTTCAGGCTAGGGCCCGTGCAGGGCTGTACTCTCATTTGCACACACATTATACGCTATGGCCAATTTAGTTAATTCAACTCACCTATATTGCATGTCTTTTGGATTTTTGGGAGAAACCCACGCAAACACTGGGAGAACATGCAAGCTCTACACGGAAATGCCAACCCCAGTTAGGACTCGAACCAGCTACCTTCTTGCTGTGAGGTGACAGTGCTAATCACTGTGCCAGCCATACAGTGCAATATTTGAACGTATTTTTGTTAGTTATATGTTTTTTCTCCCTGTTTTGAATCAGTTATAGAGAGAGTGAGGGCGAGATCATTTGTGTGCATGTAAATGACACGGGCATATCTAATAGCTCATAACGCGTGTTTGCTAACTCTTGAATGACTCAATTTCAAACTTTGTAGCTGATTCTCACTTCTCCAAAGCCCTGAATTGATTGTTTTTAAAATTAACTCCCAACTTTACTGTTTTCTTTGTCAAATGGGAAATTAATTTAATAAAGAATGCAAAGCTCCAGCCGTTCCCTGCCTCTCTGCTGCATCTTTTCCCTTTCTGAAGTGTCTCTCTGTCTTTCTCTCTGTCTCTCTGTCTCTCTCTCTCTCCCTCTCTCTCTCTTTATTTTCTCCACTATTTCACACTCTCTGTTTTTGTCCTCTTTCTCTGTCCCTTAGGTAAGCCTGTGATGATAGTGACAGAGTACATGGAAAATGGATCTTTGGACACTTTTTTGAAGGTGAGTCTGCTCTATTTTGCTGCCAATGATGATGGCCAATTTGCACTAGAGGAAATGCTGTGAAATATCACAGGAACACAAAGCAGTCGTCCGGCTCTTCCAGACTGGGCTTGACATCTCGCGTTCACACATCTCTATTCCTGCTTTTTTTTTTTGTCCCTCACATTACATTTTACTTTCCAGCTCAGACCACCATGGCTTGGTTATCTAATCTGGTGATGTCAACCAGAGTGGTATTTCTGATAAATACAGTTGGCTTGCAAGTTAAGCTAGTTAATTTAGATGAATAACAGAGACACTGCCGTTGCTAACAACAGGCAACAAGGCAAAGTTATTTAGACTTAATATTTTCATTAAACTAAAATCCTAACGAATTGACATTTTGAAGATATTTGACTTTATATTAATAATATTTTTAATTAAAGACAAATGTATTTGTAGTACAAGTGTAGTACAAGCTTGCACTATAATTTTATAATTATCTTTACATTTTAAAGGCAGAATGAAGCAATTATAATATACTTTATTAATATACATGATTTTTTTTTGGTTCGTTAGATCTGTGCATTAAGCCTGTAGTCACAAATTTAGTGATGAAATTTGACTCAGATTTTAAATTTGACAATCAGATAAGAGCCATAGTTAAATCTAGCTTTTTTCAATTAAGACAACTAGCAAAAATAAAGCAATATACCTAAACAACAGTTTGAGACAGTAATCCATGCTTTTGTGACCACTCTGTTAGATTACTGTAATGCTAATGTAATGCTGAATAACAGGTCAGCTATTGCCCGTTTGCAAAGGTGCAATTGCTGCAGCATGCCTGTTAACTGGTAATCACAAATATGACCACATTTCCCCTGAGTTAGCTTCGCTTCATTGGTTGCCAGTGAATTTTAGAATACAGTTCAAGATTCTTTTATTTGTTTTTAAATTTATAAAGCTTTAGTTGGTAAATTACCACTGTATAGATCTAACTTGTTGGAGTACTATTCAAATACTTACAATACAAGATACACTCTTATCTTATCTTCAATGGTACATTCCTGGTTGAATGAATGAATGAATGAATGAATGAATGAATGAATGAATAGATCACTCGTTCTCTCAGATCAGCTTCTCCTGATTGTGCCAAAAACAAAGCATAAGCTTAGAGGGGACCTTGCTTTCGCTGTGGTAGGTCCTAGACTTTGGAATGATTTGATGCTGCCCATTAAACAGACTCTTCCGTGTTCTCATTTAAATCAGCTCTTAAACCTCATATTTTCATTGGCATTTGACATATTGTTAACTGGTTATTTTAATTTATATGCCTTTTTAGGTAGTTTAGCTATATTTGAGCTTGTATTTAATATGCTATTATGCTTATTTTGTTGTATATTTCTGTATGTGCTTTTAAAGTGCTCTATAAAGAAAGTTTGACTTGACTAGTATCTTGAAAAATATTATGTAGTGTCATCATGGCAAAGAAAAAGATAAATCAGTTATTAGAAATTAATTATTACAACTATTATTTAAAAAATCTTCTTCCATTAAACAAAATTAGGGGAAAAATAGATACATGGGGCTAATAATGCAAGAATGCTAGTAATTCTGACTTCAACTGAACATGTATTAATATACGTACAATATTGGACATTTATATGCTTTTGTTTATATTAATTAAGTCTCACCAGAATCCCATTATAACCCCATTACCACAATTCAACCTTAGTTAACAAAACATTTAGTTTTCTTGCCAGAGGGTGTAATGAAACATCATCATTTGGTTAGTTGGTTACTTACTTGCCATGGCAGCATAAAAAGCCTGAGTGATTATGCAGTCGTTTAATATGTCATGCCCTGCAACATGTGAGCAACACTCATAATTAGGGAGCCAGTGAATTATACATTACTCAAGAGACGAATTCAAATCTGACAGCCTGTGCCAGGATCCACCGAAGAAAATAAGGCCACAGGGATGAGAATCTTAACTCTTCATTTTGTGCAGAAACACGACGGGCAGTTCACAGTGATCCAGCTGTTGGGAATGCTGAGAGGGATCGCTGCCGGTATGCAGTACCTCTCCGAGATGAACTACGTGCATCGGGATTTGGCAGCACGGAACATTCTGGTTAACGGAAACCTGGTGTGTAAAGTGTCTGACTTCGGGTTGTCGCGCGTGCTGGAGGACGATCCTGAAGCGGCGTACACTACACGGGTGAGAGATCACACTACTCTGGATGATTATGCTTCTAAGACTTAAATCTTATTTTAACTAGTATATTATTCAGTTTCAGTTTAATTGTTTCGTTTTATAAGTGTTGTGTTGCTCTAAACTGGTTTAGCTGTTTTTGAAACCCAAGTATGGATTGATTTTGTAGAAAGAATGATCTGAGGCAGTGAGATGTATTCTTGCTGACCTGTAGTGTGGAAATGAGGTCACACAAGCCTGTCAAAGCAGCTTTCCAGACTGATGGATGGCTAAATGTATGCGCACTGTGTGCGTGTATGCATGTGTGTACGTGTGTGTGATTTTCCCTGACTCTGTGCGCATGTGTGCAATCAATTTATTATTATTATTTTTTTTCTCCCTGTCAGTGAATATTTGTTCATGATTTTGCTGGAAGAGGAGTATAAAAACCTACAGAGTGAATGTTTTCAAGTAAATACTCTTCTATTTAAAAGGCACAAGGTTACCAGTATTGCAGTTGCTCCTTTTTGTGTTTCAACGAATAGCTTGTTTTCTACACAGCTGTCTAAATGTTCGTTTTATATAGTTGTTGTCTAATTATGAGCTTGTTTTAGTTATGCTACCTAGTCTTCCAATTTTCCTATTGGCTAAGCTAACAGAGTTAGGTAGTAGTTTTATGAAACCTAAAAATTTAATGGGTAAGTTTGTGTCACAATTCTTACTTTCTTTTGTTCTTACTTTCTTTTTTTTTTTTTAGATTAACCTTTAAGTAGCTAAGCTAAACTAAATATTCCCTTTATTGTAAGTTTATGTATTGAATAATTTTCCATAGAACCACAGATTTAAAAAGAAAAATGTATAGCAAATATTTCCTCACATTTCTGAGTTTGTCTCTTTTTTTTTTTTTAAAGAACACAATTAACCAAACAAAGTTTAAAGATCCCTTTCAGATAAAGTTTCTGTAATGTAAAATTTTTATTTTATTTTAGTCACAGAATGACTTTCTATATATCACATTTTCTTCCCCTAGAAAATTCTATTAGGTCACACTTTATTTTGATAGTCTGTTTGTTGAGGGTGCACACTAGCACTTTTGGTCCGCACCCGGGTTCGTTTGACGTCATAGTATGGTACATTTAGCTAGTGTGAACACGTCTTCTGAACTCGGGTGCGCATCCGTGAACCGTACCTTAGGGTGCTTTCACACTAGCACTTTTGGTCCGCACCCGGGTTGGTTTGACGTCATAGTACGGTACGTTTAGCTAGTGTGAACACGTCTTCTGAACTCGGGTGCGCACCCGTGAACCGTACCCGAGTCCGCCTGAAAGAGGTGGTCTGGGGTACGGTTCATGTGAACTCTGGTACGGTTCACTTGTTGTATGAATGCAATCGTACCAAAAGCCGGAAGTGAACCGTCAACAGTACAGCAAACTATAGTTTTTATAACGTTCATTCGTGTGTGTGTGTGTGTGTGTGTGTGTGTCTGACAAGCGCGACTGAGACAGAGCAAACACAGTGATAATGCTTGTCTCCTCCAAAAACAGCTTGGACATCACGTGATGTTCTGAACGTATGTAATATGTTTGCGGCAGATAGACGCGAGCCGTTTTCTGTATGTTCTAAACCAAAAGGTTCAGTTAAAGCGAAACAACCGTGATGTGCGGACGTCTGTCCCGTTTGGCGCTTTGCTTTGTGTCTGTCGCCTGGCAACAGATGTACACAAAACATCGGCTTGATGACGCAAGCGTACCGGGGTTCAGAAGGAAAAAAGACAGTGTGAACACAAACCAACCAAGCAGGTGGCAAGGGGGGACAATCGAACTTCGGTACGGTCCAGGCAATTGAACCAAGTGTGAAAGCACCCTTAGTCTGCCTGAAAGAGGGGGTCTGGGGTACGGTTCATGTGAACTCTGGTATGGTTCACTTGTAGTATGAATGCAATCGTACCAAAAGCCGGAAGTGAACCGCCAACTGTACAACAAACTTTAGTTTTCATAACAATTATTCGCGTGTGTATGTCACCTACCTTGACGACAAGCGGGACTGACCCAGTACAAACAGTGATAATGTTTGCTTGTCTCCTCCAAAAACAGCTTTTGCAGACATCCTGTGGTGTTCTGAACGTGTATAATAATTTTGCGGCAGATAGTCACGAGTCGCTTTCTGTATGTCCAAAACCAAAAGGTTCAGTAAAAGTGAAACGACCGCAATGTGCGGAGTGCGGACGTCTTTCCATTTTGGCACTTTGCTTTTGTGTCCGTCACCTGGCAACAGCCGTACACAAAATAGCGGCTTGATGATGCAAGCGTACCGTCAGAAGGAAAAAATACAGTGTAAACACAAACCAACCAAAACGGGGGGACAACCGAACTTTGGTACGGTCCAGGCAATTGAACCAAGTGTGAAAGCACCCTAAGTTACATTGCAACTAATTCTCATTAGATTATAAGTAGACTGTTAGGTTGGGGTTGGGGTTGGGGTTGGGGTTAGGGTTGGGATTAGGGGTAGGGTTAGCGTAAGTTGACATGTACTTGCAAAGTTTCAGTCAGTTAAATGTCTGTTGAATGTCAGTATCAGCAGATATTAAGTAGACAGTCTACTAATACTCAAATGGACCATCGAAACAAAGTGTTACATTGTATTATGTTGTAAATAAGCAATTCTTAGATTATAAAATGATCATACGTAACCTCATTGTTGTGAAGAAAAAGTTAATTAGTAAATAAAATAAAGTAAATAATATTGGCTTTTCATGGTTTTAAAATTAGCCGTGCTAACACTTTACGTTTTTATCAACAATTGCTTTACTATATTTGTAATGGTACTATTATTTCAGACTGCTAATGACTGAATTAAACTGTCAATGGTCTTTTTTTCAGGGTGGAAAGATTCCTATTCGCTGGACAGCTCCAGAGGCCATCACATACAGGAAGTTCACCTCAGCCAGTGATGTGTGGAGTTACGGCATTGTCATGTGGGAGGTGATATCTTATGGGGAGCGACCGTATTGGGAAATGTCCAATCAGGATGTAAGTCAAATCTGAATCTTAGCGATACCACACTCTTAAGGGGGTCGCACACTGGATGCGCTGCTCAGTGCCACAACACGGCATGCACATCACAGTTGGAAAATCGCACACCAGACGTGCAAATTCGCATGTTATTTAAAATGAAACTGTTCAGATGGCGCTCTCTGTGGTGCGGCAGGAATATGAACAGTGTCGATGTGCATACCCTGATAGAAATCTATGTTTAATATTCTTAAATGCATGGCTCTGCATGGCACAGCGCATCCGGTGTGCGACCCCCCTTTACAATTCTTTCAGCTATTAGAAATTAATTACAGTATTGTTTATATGGGTTATTACGTTAAATATAGTATTACATTTATCTGTCATAGATGAGAAGTGCCATTTTGGTGACTGCATTCAATAAAAGTTTTGTGAAAATGTAAAAAATGGGTAAAAAATAGTGTCCAATTGTAATTCAAACTAATAAATTAATGTCAACGGAAACATTTCTGGACTTTTGAAAAATAATGGTATAGCATGAAGATGTAAATTACAATAAATAAATAATATTTTGGGGCAGCACTGTGATGCTTAAATAGAGTTATTCAAAATTTCATCAAATTACAAGATTTTTGTTGATATATAAACATTTTTTTTTACACTGAATAACAATTTAAATGGTGCTTTCTGTTGTTAAAAAATGTTTAATATGTTTTATTTTTGCTCTAAAAAAAGTCTAATTAAACAGGCCACATATTGATTTAACTACGTTTAAACAAATTTAAAGCTCTATTGTTGATCTGATGCTTGATTATCTTTGTCTTAAGAAGTCTATTTACGTTTAGTCATTGATTACAGTTATTACATTTTCTCTTCGATGTATATTTAGCTTTGTCTTTTTTCAGTTTTAGCTTTAGTAATTAATTAACTTCAGTTAAATTCCATCTATCACTTATATTACATTTCATCTTTTAAACATTTAAAAAGAGTTTTCATTAACTGGAAAAATTTCAGTTAAAATCAACAACACTGTTAAACATTTCCATCAGCCCTAATTTATTTTTTTTAAACATGCGAATCCTCATCGATTTGTAATAAAAGACTTCTGGCAAGGCACTTCAGTGGGACTAGAGTTTAAAAAAAAATCTCCCAGGCTTAACAAAGGTAAAAAGATTAAGTGCATCTGGAGGGTGAACATTTCCAGATTTCAATTCGCAGGCCGCTTTAAAAGAGGGAATTTGAATCCGTGTCAGTGGGCTCTTGGCAGATTTTCCACACCAGAAACCATTTCCATTTATTTATCTTCACCTTGGGATGAAATCTTTGCTTGGGAATTTGGAGAAAAACTCTGCTCAGGAAGGAGATTGAGACGTTTGGGAGTGATTCAGAGCCGTAGACACGTCATGTTTAAAGCGGAGCACGAAAATGTTTGCATGCTTGTTAGCGGATGCACTTTTATTGTGTCGAGGGAGTGAAATATGAAAGTTCCACTTGCCATGAAATCCATCTCCCTTCCTTTGCCATGGTAACAAGCAATCATGCGTTTCAGTGTTTCCAGTCTAACAGGCAAGAGTTAAAGGGATAGTTCACCCCAAAACGAAAAGTTACTCACTATTTACTCCAGCCTAAAGTGGTTCTAAACCTTTAGGAGTTTCTGGTATCACAATACTTGAAGGGGTGTTCATAAGACTGTCATTAAATCTTTATAATCATGACATGCTTATGACAACTGTTATTAAGTCATTTCAAATCTAAAGATGACATTGTTTGTTATGACAACTTGACATATACAACACAACCAGTCTTCATCTTTGTCATGATAACTTGACCGTACCAAGACTAGGGCTGCACAATATATCTTTTCAGCATCGATATCGCAATATGTGTGTTCACAATAGTCTCATCGCAGGATGTGCATTGTTGAGATGGGTTTATATTTGATCAACAATTGAGAATATTTGAAATTTGCGAAGTCATTGCAAAGAATAACCAATAACAGAGTGAAACTTTATCATTTGCATGTGTTTTAAAGGCTTTTCAAGAGAGTGTAAAGCATTCAGGCACAATAACATACAACATTTGTAACTTTAATGAACATATTTACCTAATTGTTAATACAATGAATACTATAGCCTACAGTTTACATTCACATCCTTACAAAAAAAAATCACCCCAATCTCTATAAATTCATGTTTTCTTTTTCCAAATAGAGCTATTCAAGCCAAAACAATTGAAAGGTTGTATACATATTGCAATATATATCATAGAAAAACAAAATATCACAATGTCAGATTTTTCCAGTATCGTGCAGCCTTAACCAAGACAACAAAACTTGTCATAAATCTGTCATGAATTTCATAAAACCATCATGATTATTATTTTTTGACTTCAACCACATTGGTACAAGCTTAATCCGTCATTAAAATGTCATTAAATATTTATAACGCTATTAAAAATTATTTTACAGTAATTATTTGACACATTTAAATCAGAAATTTGTTCCACTGAAAACATGTTCAGAAAAATAGGTAACACTTTATTTTGATGGTCCATTTGAGTATTAGTAGACTTAATATCTGTTGATACTGACATGTAACAGTCCTTCAACAGACATTTAACTTACCATAAGAAACTTCAGTACAATTCAGACACAATTATAATGCCTCATGGCAATCATGTTTATGACAGACTTATGACAAGTTATGTTGTGACAGGTTGTGATGTATTTATGTCAAGTTGTCATACAGTAACAAACATTAATGCCATCTTTTTATTTAAATGTCATAACTGAGTAAATGAGACTTAATGACTGTTGTTATACTGTAAGCATGCATAAAACCTCATTCACATTCAAGACATGTGCCAAGTCATGATTATGAATATTTCTTATGAACATCCCTTCAAGTAAACTGTTAGTTTCTTTTTCCTGTTGAACAAAAAGAAGATATTTTGAAGAAAGCTGAAAACCTGTAACCATTGACTTCCATAATAAAAAAATACTATGGAAGTCAATGTTTATATGTTTCCAACATTTTTCAAAATATCTTCTTTCGCGTTGAACAGAAGAAAGAAGCTCATAAAGGTTTGAATCAAGTAAAGGATGAGTAAATGATGTCAGATTTTTGCCTGGACAATCCCTTTTAAATAATGTGAATGTTTATGGTTTACTCCTTCCCTCATAGTGCTGCCACTTCATAAAAGGGACGAAATGAAACATTTGTGCTAACAAAGACAGTCTTACCCAAACTCTCATTCTCAGTCACAGATGGGTAAAAAAATAATAATTCATTCTTACTCCACACAAAAGCCAAATGCATGAAGCGAATGAATAATTCTACTCAGTATTCATAAAGAATCTTCTTTGCTCAAGGTGATAAAAGCTGTAGATGAAGGCTACAGGCTTCCGGCCCCAATGGACTGCCCGGTGGTGCTTCACCAGCTCATGCTCGACTGCTGGGAAAAGAATCGCAGCGATCGGCCCAAATTTGGGCAGATTGTCAACACTCTGGACAGGCTGATCCGAAATCCCAGCAGCCTGAAGCAGCTGGCCAACACTGCAGTCTGGTGAGCCAAATTAACTTCTGAATACAATTGACGTGTGTGTATGTGTGTGAGCGCTGTGTAATATACAGTTGAAATTACAATTTGCTGTCCTGGGAATTTTCTTTTTCAAATATTTCCTAAATTATGTTTAACTGAGCAAGGAATTTTTCACAGTATTTCCTATAATAGTTTTTTTCTTATTCCCTTTATTTTGGCTAGAATAAAATCAGTTTTTATTTTTGACCATTTTAAGGTCAGTAATATAAGCCCTCTTAAGTAATATATTTTTTCATTATTGTTTTTTGTCTGCAGAACAAACCATAGTTATACAATGACTTGCCTAATTACCCTGATTTGCCTAATTAACCGAGTTAAGCTTTGAAATCACCTTAAGCTGAATACTAGTGTCTTGAAAAATATCTAGTACAATATTATGCACTGTAATCATGGCAAAGATTAAATAAATCAGTTAATAGTCATGAATTATTAAAACTGCTATGTTTAGAAATGTGTTTAACTAAATCACCGTTCAACAGAAATTGTGAAACAATATACAAGGCGGGCTAATAATGCAGGAGAGCTAAAAATTCTGACTTCATCTGTATAACTCATGATATTTCTCAGGTGTGTAATAAAAAGGAGGTGTTTCTCGCAGTAATTCAATAAGTTACAGGAATGATATCCAGCTAATCCAGATTGAAGCCAGATGTGTGATTTTTCTAGCCTCTAGTGCGTGTTTTAAAGGGGTTTTCGGGGGGTATCTGATTGCTTGTCTGTTCCTCTGCCTCTTTTTTAAAGGCTTGCCAAATAAAAGGCAGATGGGCGCTAGATTGTTCAGCTTGTGCTTGGCCACAATTAAAAGCGAATCAGGAATCTTCCACAAACCACGGGGAAACCTCTGCCTCATGTTTTTTGTCATTAAAATAGATTGAGATCTTAATGGTGTGTTATGATGGAGGCTTTGTTACAGAGTGACAGAGACATGAGCGCAATCTGCCGCTCTCGTGGATCTGGACAGGCTAACATGTCCAGCCAATGATAAGCTTTTGATAAGCTGACACGGACATGCACTCTAAAGTAGGGCTCTGATTAGTTGTTTATTTAAGCCATTTGTCGACTAATGGTATGTTGATTGAATTACTTGTGGCATTAATTTAGTTAGTATTAAACTGAGGGAGAAATCTGTTTAGGTTTTAGAGCTAGGAAATGGTTCTGCAGAGGAATACTGAATCAAAGTAATTACAAACTTAATTACTAAATTAAAATTAAAGTGATATTAAAAGAGAAATTAACATATCTGGACATTTTAATAATTAATAAATACAAAGTATGAACTCAGTTGCCCACATCAAATTTGCTAGTATAATGTTTTAATCATTTATCAATGCAGTGTTTCCCAACCGTGTTCCTGAAGGCACAAAAACAGTTCACATTTTCAACCTCTTCCTATTCAAACACACTTTAATTAACTCATCAGAACATTAGAAGAGACTCGGAAATCTGAAATGAATGGTTCAGATAAGGGAGACATGCAAAATATGTACTGTTGGTGTATCTCTGGCTGTGACTACTGGCAGGTGGCTATGAACCCCACTATAGTAAACCATTGACAGCATTCATCACTCCATATGGACTCTTCCACTTGAATGTTATGCTCCTAGGATTAAAAAATGCACCGGCAACATTTCAGAGATTAATGGAGACAGTTCTGGGAGAATTAAAAGGTAACATTTGCTTTGTTTACATTGATCATATTATCTTCTATTCCTCTTAAATAGCTCAGCACTTCAGGGACACCCAAACTGTTCTCCATTGACTGCAGGAAGCTGGGCTGACAGTAAACCGGCCTCAGGGAAATAAAATTTCTGGGATATGTTATTGGCGTCAATGGCATCACAGCAGACTTATCTAAAGTTGAAGCCATCCAATCATATCCTGTGCCACATAACATCGAGGAGTTCCAATGTTTTCTTGGATTAGGTGGATGGTATCACCGCTTTGTAGGGTTGCGAGACACTGTATTAATGGATACAAAGTAAAACATCAGTTACGTACGTTAGAGATGCCAAAATTTTGATAAATACCAATTATAACATTAATTGCATCACAACATTGTTTTAAAGGGGGAATTGGCCAAGCGAATATATGATTTTACTTCAAACTGCAACACATACATATCAGCACAAAAATATGTTTTGACCTTCAGACAAGTTAAAGCAAAACAAATACAAACAGAAATATACAGCGCGTAAAGTAAATATTGAACACGTCACCCTATTTCTCAGAATTCTAAGGGTGCCGTTGACTTGAAATGTTCACCGGATTTTGGAAACAACCAAAGAAATCCATATATGCAAAGAAAACAATATTAATTAGTTTCCAAATGAGGTTATGTGTAATAAAATTAAATGGCACAGGGAAAACGTATTGAACACATAAAGAAAGGGAGGTGTAAAAAAGCAGTGAAAGCCCAGACAGCAGCTGAAATCTCTCTGTAGTTCTTAGTAATTAGTCATTGTAAATTAATATTCGCTGCTTCAGTCCAACATCTACATTATCAGGATGATGAAACCAAAGTGGACATTTTAGAAAGACATTGATCCAAACCACAGCCAAGGAAACTCTCAAATGGTTTTTGAAAAAGAAATTCAAGCTGCAGAATGGCCAAGCCAATCACCTGATCTGATAGAAAATACAACATAAAGATCAGTTTTGTTCGACAAGATCTACAGAACCATCAAAATTTTACACTCTGTTGAAGTCTGTGAAAAAGATCACACCTGAGCAATGCATGTGACTTCATTCTCCATATGAGAGTACAGTATATGTGATGTCTATAAAGTGTTAAATACATTTCAGTTGTTCGGTATCTTTCTCCTTGTGTCATTTCATTGTTATTACACATTAGAATAAAAAAAATGTTTTGTTTTATTTTTATGTTTGGGTTGTTTGGGTTTTACCAAAATCTGGTTCAATTCCATGTTAACAGCTTCTTTATAAAAATTATTCCCAGGAAAAATAACATGACATGTTCAATGCTTATTTCCCCTGCTGTATAAGAAGAAAAATCAGTTTAAACTTAACTTAATGAGACCAACAGATGAGCCTTTAAAGGAAACATCGAATGCAATTCAGTTTCAGTGAGAAATCTGTTTATAGTGGGTACATAATGGGTAGTGGGTATATAATGCAGTCGATGCACATCCAATCACAGTTTAATTGGTAAACCTGACTACCAAAGCAAACCTACAGTATAGTACTTACAAATCTTTATTACAGCACACTTACATTTTGTAACGAATGAAAGACTGATGTTTGCTTGCAGAATATATAGGCTCATTCTTTAGTGACTGACCATCAACTGAAAATGTATTCAACCAAACCACTAACATTTAGTCAGCTATTAGGGGGCGGCAGCTCTATACTTGAATGCTTAAAAAACTTGTTAACCTTGAATCTGTCGTGTTTGTGAGTACTTTTTCAACCTCAACACTTCAAGCTGAGAAAACAGCATGGATTTGGAATAAATCTAAATGGAATTTTGCCAAAAACGCAACAACAAATGAAAACATGCGGCGATGTCCAGAGGGGGCATTTGCACAATACTTGCTTTTAACGAGTTTAATTAAACCATCAAAATTGGTGGGACATTTTGAATTGGGAAGATGAAAATACTTAACCTGTAAGGGATTTACCTGACAAAAATATTTAGTTTAAAAAGGCAAACTACAGCTTATTATTAAACTATTCAGTGTTTTCAGATACTGTATGAAACCCACGGTACATACTAAAGTTTCTCTAAGCACAACTGGATGGATGGATGGATGGATGGATGGATGGATCTATGGATGGATGGATTTATGGATGGATAGATGGATGATGACATTCACATTTGGCCACTGCTGTACATGACATCCCATGGACCAATGTTACATATTTTTGTACAGATTCCTGACATATGCCATAGTAATATGAAATGCTATGGATTTAGATATGAATTCAGACTGACAGCAGAAAATCTGGGCTTCAAAGCCGCTTTCAATGGCCAATTACCTGAGGCTTTGTGGCTGACATGTAAAGCAACCGATCACAGTTAGTTCTTTCAGTGCTATGTTTTGGGGCATGAATATTCATCCAATCGGACGGAGTCTTCAGAGCTCCTGAAGTGTTAGCATTGGATATATGGAGTCAGCGGTCTGTGGGTGTGAGATCTTAAGACTAGATGTGATGTGAAATGACACGATTATATAAGACTGTTTTTCCTCCTTTGACCACAGGGAGGATCCGGTGACTCCTGAGGCGGCGGTCAGCACAGTTGAAGACTGGCTGGACTTGATTAAAATGGGTCAGTACAAAGAACACTTCTCCAGCGCCGGCTACGTTACTCTGGACTCAGTTCTGTATGTCAGCAGCAGGTAAACAACACATGAATCTCTCATTTATGACAGCATGAGATGCTTGGTTGCATTTTAAGAGGAGTTACAATGGTACATTAGCTCACTCCATACTGAAAATGTACAAAATCTGCACATACTGAAGTCGTATATGGTAGTATTTAAAGCCAAAATACTAGCTAGGCTACACTGAATACAATGCATTATACAGTACGTTGTGCAGTGCTTTACTTTTTTCTTGTTATTTAAATCTTGTAAATGTATGCAATATGCAGCATTAAACCCTTCAAAGAATGTTACAGGACATCATGGTTTTGTGATCTTACTACATTGCATGTTTAAAACAGCAAGTGGTTTTCATGTAAACTTGTGTAAAAGTTACTTTACATAACCCGAGCCATATAATTTCACACAAAGATATTCCTTCCCATTTTTCATTGTGGGAGTTCATAAATTCACAGACATTAGCATAAAAATGTATTAGTTGTTGCTAACCTTATCATGAGAAACATGAATTTTTGTTATTTGTAGAATATTAAAGATAATGTATACTGCCTACAATTAATGCACAATATGTAAACAAAATAATGTATGCTGTTTTATTTGGAAATGAAATTTGTTATGCAAATTTTAATCCAATTATCATATTGCAAATAACTTTGATTGCATTTTTCAACTAAATTTGTATCAATAGCTGGGTTTCCATCCTAACTTGAAGCTAATCTTTTCAGTTTACAATAAAGAAAAAATCCCAAATGTGAATTACAGTAGGTACATTTCTCTCATGCTGTGAGAGCAGCTGACTGTAGTATTGGTAACTTGGCAACCGACAGTAAACGAGACAAGCATAATGGAAACAGCTGATTATTCATGTGAGTGTTAAGTTTCCTATGGCAGTTTATTCTGCAAATGTACTGCTCTCTCTCTCTAATTATTCGCCTTAACCCTTTTTCGCATTCATTTTTTTGAATTAAGAGATTTTAATACAAAATTTGCTGATTTCATTACTTTTTCATGCGATCCTTCTAAATGCCTGATGGAAACTCAGCTACTGATGAGTCCACAAAGAGCTTAATCCAGTTTAAGAAAGTATTCGTTTTAATATTTTATTTTATTTTATTGTGTCGTGTGTGTGTGTATATATATATATATATATATATATAT
>CAIGQQ010034268.1:7859658-7869964 GCA_903798035.1 Danio albolineatus | reverse complement strand
ACACACACACACACACACACACACACACACACACACACACACACACAAACAAACACACGCGCGCGCGCACATACAGACACACACGTTTATCATTGCACTGTTTTTGCATGGCAAATGTGACACATTAACATCCACTGCTGTATGGATATCCGTTGTGTTAATGTACAAAATGAACCTGATTTAACGTCCACAAACCGCGATTGAAGCTTCTTCTTTTATAATTGTACTGACATGCCACTGTGGTGATAAAGAAGCTAAAATCGCTGTAATTCATTACAAACATGCACTGTTTTAAAAAAGTTTCAAACTTGTAAAACTCATTCTTGATCACATTTAATGATGATCGATGATCACAGAGAGCTGAACAGTATTCCAGTTGCTTTGCGCACGTCCTGTCTTGTTGATATATACGCTTTACTACGGAGACATTTTAATACACGGCTGTCAATCAACTCGGTGGGCGGGGAAACTGCACTCCTACATCACGTTGTGGTCAGCCCTAAAATAAGAGGGATTTGGATCCTATTTTATCATCAGGAATTTTTTTAAAAAGAGACTTATTGTTTTTATATCACCCCAGTATGATTGTGGACACATTATACCTACACAACATTCTTTTCAAACAGCTTACAAACTATGATTTTAATCATAAGTGTCCTTTAAACAAATTACAGTTCTTTTTTATGTCTCTTTGAATACAAAACTCTCTCTCTCTACCTCATTCTTTCACTATCTTCTCTTGTATCTCCTCTTTCTTCATCCAACATTTTTACATCTTTCTGTCCATCTCTCCTGCTGTTTCTCTTCTCTACTGACAGCGCTCTGTGTGTGTATATGTGTACGTGTGTGCGCACCTGCAGGACGGTGGACCGACAGCACTCTGACTCTCTGGAGCCTCTTGAAACATGTCTGCACTGCCTCAGGCCAGCTCTGATCCTAATGGCAGATCTACCCCAAAAATCCAGAGCAGATAACCAGAGGCAGATCATTTGGTGTCCTGAAAAAGACCTGCTGGTTAAGCAGTGACGTATGAAAAACTGTTCTCTGGTCCATTTGAAATGAGAATTGTCGTTTATGCAGCCCAGTGGCATTTATGCAAAATGTAAAATAAGTTGCTCCGTGTACATTTTATTGTACATTACAGATGACAAATCCACTAGATGGCGCTGTCTACATTTTTGCAAATTCTGAGATAGGTTATTTGGGGTTTTTATCCTTTTCCTTCAGCTTAGTCTCTATTTCAGAAGTCACCACAGCGTAATAAACTGACAACTATTCTGGCATATGTTTTACGAAGAGGATGCCCTTCCAGCTGCAACCCAGTACTGGGAAACACATACAATTTATTCACGCACACACACACACTACGGTCAGTTTGGTTTATTTGCTTCCAAACTGCACCTATAGCGCATGTCTTTGGACTGTGGGGGAGACCAGAATACTCGGAGTAAACTATTTGGGGTTTTATTGTTTTATATTGTATTTGATATGAGATTTTGTTGGGGTTTCTACATTTTATTGTTTGTTTCAGATCCACAAAAATACAGAGCTTGTCCATTAATACACTGACCACTTCCCTAAACCCAACCAATAGTGTTATCAAAAGCAAACGTAAGAGAGAAGTACACTGCGACCATGACATTTTGACCCCACTTTTACATCACTGTTATTATGTCCCAGTGGATATCATTAGTGTGAAAAGGAACAAAAGCTGTTGGTGTCACACTAATGAAACCTTACTTTAAAAAAATACATGGTTGCAGTAAATATCATTAGTGTGAAATGGAACAAAAGTTGTTGTCTTTATGCTGCGCTTTAACATTCAATTTACCTAAATGCTGCAATCCAATACATGTTTAAATATGCTTTTTTTAAAATGTAATAATTAAAAAACACGTCGCATCATGGCTGCAGTAAGCACAATGATATTACGCAGCACCTGAAAATAGCACAGCATAAAAATCATTGTGCTTTTGTGTGTGTGTGGATTTGCACCTGCTGGCCGGTGGCTGACAGTAGTAAAGTTCCTTGATTATTACGCCAGAATGAGAGTACAGTTCCTAGTCATATCAGCCTAAAAATAGCAACTTTTAGTTTTAGTCGGTGTTAGTCACTTTAGTAGTTACATTGTGCACTAAGTAAAATGGGAAAAAAATTGAGTAAGTTGCAGTCTAATCCGATTCAATGATGCTAAGCTATGCTAAAAGTGTTCCCACCAGACCTAAAGACTCAAAAATGATAAAACTCAACTGAATACGTCTAAGGGGTTTGTAAAATGAAAAAGAAAAAGTGGAAAATTCCTTTAAATGAACAAAAACACGGATTATAGCTTATAGCAAAACATGGCTTATGATTGATTTTCCTTTGGCTTAGTCTCTATTACAGAGGTTGCCTCAGCAGAATGAACCGCCAACTGTACCAGCATTTTATGCAGGGGATGCCCTTCCAGCTGTAACCCACTACTGATAAACATACATACACACTCATTCACACACACACACACACACACACACTATAGACAATTTAGTTCTACCAATTCACCTATACTGCATATCTTAGCACTGTGTTTAACTTAATTTGTATATTAGCATAAACCAAAAAAAATTGTGACAAGTTCTTTTGGTTTTTGTAACAGGTTCACAAGTTCACCACAAGTTCAAAGAAATCTGTAGATGGCTGAAAACCCTTCCTGTTCTCGCTCTTCCTCCTCTCTAACAAAGGCACACAATTTTCTTTAAATAAAAGTGAAATATTCAGTTTTAAATAATGTCTTATTTTTAAATAAGCTATAAATGCCCCAAAATAACACAATAGCTTAAAGTATTTTCATTGTTATGAACCAATTTCTGCATTGTTCTGGTAAATTTCAGTTTCACTGATTCGTTTTGACTAGACATTTAGCCCATTGACCTTAGTTTTTCACGTTAGAGTGAGCGCCACCATTGGAACCCAATTGTCTCGAGACTTCTGCTCTCGTTCACTCCCATTGATTTTTAGCCATAAAACAGCATGTTATGCTGCTTGATGATGCAAACTGCTATTTTTTTATTATGTTATTTTTATGTATAGTCATAAAAATTTGTTATTGTTTATTGCTGTTTATCATTCCTATAATCAAATGATTTGGAAGTTCTAAATCAATTGCAGAAAAGAGCTTATTTCCGCATTGCAGAATAAGGTGAATATACTGTTTATCCCTTTCACTGCTCCACCAAGAAAAACATTTTTCAAATTGAATTTCTTAACTCCATTTAATGCATTTGTTTTCAACACATCCCATAATTTCTAAAATATCAACCTCTACCAAATGGTTGATATGTTGGTTTATGGTAAAAGTACCGAAATTAATACAAATACTATGAAAATCAGAAAATATAAAGTGTAAGACCAATTTATTTAAAAACATAACCAAAAAAATAAAACATTAACAACACTAAATCATCTTTATTTTTTGAAGTATGCCATAAAATATTTCACACTTGCTTCTTGTTGTTGTTGTTGTTTTTACAATAAAACCAAATCAAGTGTAGTAGAGCAACAGGATTATGTTTGTTTTTTGTGAACCAACAATGCTGTGTAGTATAAACTATTATTTTAAACAGTTATTCTTAAAATGACTTTGACAGTCATTATTTAAGTGAAGTTTCTCAAACTAATTTCGAGAGGAACACGTGATACTATTGACCGCAGCTGGTCTATCATTAACAATCACCAGCCTGCCAATCACATTAAACCTATCCCACTATAAGTATCCCAGCATACATCACTCATTATCTTCGTTTTCCGAAGAAAGCTCCCGACAAGACAGCTCCAGTTCCTCCACGAGTTTAAAAAACTCTCTCTACAAACTTTTCAACAAAATAACAACAGCAACAGGAATTCATCTGCAGCCATCTTCAACAACAGATAACATGAACCAAACTCTCTACTCCAGCTCTCCACTGAAGCCGGCTAGACACCAAGGCTCCTTTAAGAGGCCTATCCGCTCAACCACAACAAGAACCCAACACAGCATTCAATCGCCATCTCCAGCCACTCCGAATCGCCACCTACCTTCTCCAGCTTCTTCCTACGCCTCCGCAAGATCATCATCCCTCACTGCAAACAAGATGACAGTATCAGAAATCCGCCAGCCTCGCATAAAAGCGAATTATCACTATTTCCAGCATAAGTTTTACCTTCTCCACCAATCAGATTCCCACGTTTGGTCACGCGCACGGAGCCGCCGAAGCTACAGCAAACACCCATTGAAGGCGCTCAAGCGCAAAATCGTCAATGCGAGCGCAGATGTCCAGAGGCGATATGATCATGGAGCTGCTTATTGCACTGGTAAACAATAATCATTCCTTCATCGCTTGAGCTGCTACTCGAACAATCCATGCTTGCCGATCACATCAACAAGAGTGTAAACTTCCTCTTTTCTTCTTCTGTGTAACAAGCGGGTGTCTAAAGCCTGGCGCCACCGCGTGCGCCATCTAACGTCAAGGAGTGATTTTGCATTCTCTCTTGCTCGACGCCAGAGAAAATTACTTGGGCTCGAATGCAGAAAAACGTCTCAAAAACGCCGACTATAGACGCGAACGAAGGGCGTCTCGGCGTGTACAAGCCTTTACGGTCAAAAACGCTGCTTTCTAATAAACACCCTCTCTCTATGCAGAGAAACCTCAGATGTATAATGCTGTACTGACACCTTGTGGCCAATCGCCAATATACAATTCATGGCTCCTATTGTTAATACAGCTATTTTTACTGAACTTGAAATACTGCATCTACCCCAACATCGTCAACGGACATCTCTCCCCCACTGAACGGACACCGTGGAACCAACAGTCATACTGGACGATGGATACTGACCCTCATAATCCAATCTTCTCAGGAGGCTGTGCAGTCTGCTGTTAACCTGATCACGACAACCTACTGCCCCCTCATAATCCCCTACCACGAAAAGAACTTCAATTCCCAAAATCCATCAGCAACATCCCTGTCTATCTACCTCTTCTATCCCACTCTTTTCTCAACCTTCCCTCCTCCCTGTCTTGCAATCACCCTAACACTGCAATTACTGCAATTTTATATATATATATATATATTATATATTTATATAAATATATTTATATAAATAGGGTCACACTATGATGCTAACTTTTCTGAATTTCTCATTTCAGGTTTGTTTAACGGATCCCTCTCCAGCGTCTTCACTCTCCTGTCCTACAACCGCACCTGCCCCAAATTACAATCTGACATCACTGAACCTGTAGCGGTTGAGCAATCAACCAAGAAAGAGATTGATAACAAATTCTAATCTCTCTCTCCCCCCCCCCCCCTTTTTTTTTTTTAGCTTGCATCGTATCAGCCTCATCGAGGTGGCAACTAGAACATTTCTGACAAAATGACTGATAATTGATCTTTTATCTCCCCACAATTCTGCCTCTCGAAAATTAACAGCCTCACTCCACCCTACGAATTTCTTTAAACTACCATGACATAGACCAAGTGATTTTTCTTTAATTAAACCAGTCGGCCGTATCGCTTGGCTCGCTATAGTCGACATCACGTCAGCCTTTAAAATCGTGCCATTACACCCCGATTTCTGGCATCTTTTTGGTATCAAATGGGAATCACAATTCTACTTCGAATTCCACCTAACATTCAGATGCAGAAGTAGCCCAAAAATATTCGACATGCTTCCAGAAGCTATATGCTGGATCCTCGCTAATAACTACGAAATTCAGCATGTAGTTCACCTTGATGATTCCTCGTCACCTCCTCCCCAACACCCACCAGCCAAACACCTAGCGACTACCAAAACAGTTTCGCTAAACTTCTGTCAATACTAGGACATCTGGTTTCGCTATGCATCATTCCCCAGGGACGCCCCTTCATCTCCCACCTCCTTCAACTCGCAGCATCGGCGCATGGATTGGACGAGACCATCATTTTATCCGATCCATGCCGTAACGAACTCAGCCTCTGGGTTTCCTTCCTCTAGTGCTGGAACGGCTGCTCATTCTTTTATAGCGATTTAATCTCATCCCCGTAGATATTAATCTTTACACAGACGCCACCCCCTCCGTAGGTTTCGGAGGACTTCACCAAGGCCGCCGGTTTGCTTAAGACTGGCCTCCCCGAATGTTAAAAAATCCATCTCAGCAGCATTATTGGATTTATACCCCCTAGTAGCGGCTGCTATATTATGGGGAGACGAATGGTCCGCCTCCAGCATCCTCGTTCACTGCGACAACGTAGCCGTTGCGCACCGTATTAATAAAGGACGCTCACATTCTCCTGCTTTAATGCCGCTACTCCGCCGCCTATTTGGACATCAGCCAAAAAAAAAAAAAAAAAAAAAAAAAAAAAAAAAACGATTTATTGTGACTGCTGTACATGTTCCTGGTTTCCACAACCAAATTGCTGACTCTCTCTCTTGCTTTCATTTTCAGAAATTCAGCCAATTGGCGCCAGAAGCGGAGATGCACCCGACATCCCTCAATATTCAGAGACGATATTCCCATAGACCACCCCATGCACAACTGCATCAAACATCCATATCCCTTATCCTCCAGGCAGTTTCCCCCAGAACCCCGCAATCATACCTCACCGCATGGAAAGCATTTAATCATTTCATTCCCCGTACAACACTACATTCCCCAATTTTTCCCTACTTACAATCACTTCATTCATCACATATCAAACACATCCAAGCCAACTCTATCAAGAGCTATCTAAGCGGAATTCAGTTTTTCCACAAGCTCATTTATGGCTCCATTTCAGACTCCATAGCCAATACACAAACCAGCCTTCTTATCAAAGGCATCCAGAAAGTAAACCCCTCCCTCCCAGACCCCAGGCTACCCATCACCCACACTATCCTTCCAAATGCATTTCCACACTAAGGAAAGGTTACCTATCCCCCCACACAGACCATACCCTAGACGCCATGTTTACCCTGGCTTTTTTCGGATTTCTTAGATATTCCGAATTCACAATTACATCTTCATTTGATCCGAACATCCACCCCACCATCTCTGATCTGACTTGATGGACGAAGAAACCATATCCTTCCTCATCAAACAAAGTAAAACAGATCAATACAGAAAAGGACACTTCATATACATATTTAACATCCCCTCCCCTACAAGCCCATTCCAAACACTACTAGCCTACATTCACTACAGGAAAACTCT
The DNA here is from genome assembly GCA_903798035.1 of Danio albolineatus. NCBI lineage: Eukaryota > Metazoa > Chordata > Actinopteri > Cypriniformes > Danionidae > Danio > Danio albolineatus. Next base: position 7,862,780 of record CAIGQQ010034268.1, on the reverse strand, counting down.
AAGTCCCTGCCCCCTCTCCCCCCTCTTCACAGACGATACTAACCACCCAGTAACACGTTTTTGGTTTCAAAAACACCTCAAAGCAGTCCTCAGACATTCAGGCTTCCCATCAGAATCATACTCTAGCCATTCATTTAGAATTGGTGCAGCAACCACCGCAGCTCACAAAGGGCTTTCACAACATCACATACAAACCCTGGGAAGGTGGTCTTCCGACGCCTTCAAAGCATACATCCGCCTCAGCCACAGCCACCTCAAGGAAGCCCAAAAGGCACTCACCAGCAGTCACCCTAACCCCAGCACCCAAGGCCGGGCAGCTATACAGCCTCACCAACCTCCCAGGGGCAAGGGCACTACCCAGCACACCAGCTTCCCAAGGGCGGGACGATAACCACCATGCAGTCACCTCAAGGGCGCGGGCACGACCCAGCCAGTTATCCTTCTTACTTTTTCCAGCTCTGAGTATACTCAGCTTTCTCCCCGAGCTATCCCTACTCCAGCAGAGTACATCCCGCCCAGGCCCCCCCGCCACCCCGCCCCCCCCGGCCTTCTGCCACAGGAGTTTCACTACCCCCTCCTTTTCCCCGACTCCTGTAGGACCCTGACCCATGGCTCTGACTCAGCCAGCTGTCAGCCCCTCCCACAGGCCCTAGCTTTTTCCTATTATATACCATTATAAATAATGTTATATAATAGATCTCTACTTCTTTTCTAATTATTCAAATCTATATCTATATGCACCCTCGCACATAAATATAGTTTTGTGTATAGTGCTGCCACCTCCACGCTCTCGTTCCCGCAGGAACGGTCCCAGAGCACCTGCTCGCCCCTCACCCTCCAGTGAGAGTCTTCACTGCCCCCTTTCACCTCCTGACTCTTCTGGAGTTGGCCAAGCTAGCTCTACCTCCCGAGCTGTGTCTCGAGCACGAGTCACGTCACCTCCCCTGGCCCTAGCTTATAAATTTTTATTTACCTATACCCTTCTATCTCCTATATTCTTCATGATTTCATTCACTTTATTTTTATTTATATATATATATATATATCTATACGCACCCACGCCTATAAATATATATTTATATGTAGTGCTGCCACTCCCCAGCTCAGCTCCCGCAGGAGCAGGTCCCGAGCAAACCAGACCCCCGCAGGGGTCACCGCCCAAATGCCATTTCACCCCCCAGCTGGGGCTCTCACCAGCCCACTACCTCTCCCGACCCCAGCCGGGGATGGCACATACAGCTCTAACTCCAGCAGAGTGCCCACGAGCTTGACTCTCGCAAGAGTCCATATTTGCCCCCCCCCACGGCCCTAGCTTTCCCCATTATATATATATATATATATTTATATACTATATACATATATATTTATATATAGTGCTGCCACCTCCCAGCTCTATCTCCGCAAGGAGTGTTCCGCGAGCAATCGACTCCCAGAGTCTGCCAACCCCTGCCCACATTCACCCCCCATCCAGCTGGAGCTCTTACTCCCCCCTTTTTTCCCACTCCAGCTGGACCCCGCCTTTCCCCATGCTCCGACTCCCCCAAAGGTTCCCTGAGTCGCTACCCCGCAGGAGCATGCAAAGGCACCCCAAGGCAACCCCGCTCGGGCTCCCGCAGGAGCCCGCGTCACTCTTTGCTCTAGCTAGAGCCCCCTTTTCTATCCTCTATATCCAGCAGCCGGATATAGCTTTTTCTAGCCTTATGGGGAGTTTCTTCGAATACACGGCTGCTGTCCCGAGTATCTAAGCATTTTGGGGAGCCCTCGAGAACTACCTGATCTCGTTCTCCCCGTTACATGCTCATTCTACCAGGCGGGAGCCCTGGGCTCAACTATCTCCGAGCTCAGGGTTCTCTCCCGGGACAGCATGCCAAACCTGCTAACAGTTGTCAAACAGTTGTCAAACAGTATCTAAGTGCGAACTCTTGAAGTGAAGTTTCTCAAACTAATTTCGAGAGGAACACGTGATACTATTGACCGCAGCTGGTCTATCATTAACAATCACCAGCCTGCCAATCACATTAAACCTATCCCACTATAAGTATCCCAGCATACATCACTCATTATCTTCGTTTTCCGAAGAAACCCCCCTTCCACCCCTTCTCCTCCTTCTATCTCTAAACACGGGGAGCCCTCGAGAACTACCTGATCTCGTTCTCCCCGTTACATGCTCATTCTACCAGGCGGGAGCCCTGGGCTCAACTATCTCCGAGCTCAGGGTTCTCTCCCGGGACAGCATGCCAAACCTGCTAACAGTTGTCAAACAGTTGTCAAACAGTATCTAAGTGCGAACTCTTGAAAACAGTAAAAATATGGTCAACGTTTTGGTAGAGCAGACAGTTAAAGGGTTAAATGACGTCCATTTTAATAATGCCTGTAAGCGTTATCATTTCAACACTGAATGCAGTTTTCACGTGTACCAGTTTCCAACATTCTTTAAAATATCTTCTTTTGTGTTCGGCAGACAAAAGAACACTCAAACTGGTTTGTGACAGGTGAATGGTGAGTATTGATGTCTGAATTTAACATTTTGGGTGAACTATCCCTTTAATAATGAAAGTATAGACCTGTTTAAATATTTGCTATTTAAAATGCGGGCCTATTTAATGAATGTTGACATTGAGTGTCTGATTTTAAAAAAAAACCTCAGTCACAGTTATTATAATATAATTAAAATGTGTGCTGAAGGGCCACTTCTCTCTCCCTCAAGAGATCTGTGGTGTTATAGAAAAGAATATATTAAGGTTGATCTGGCTGACGGGACATGCCCTCACTCAATTAACCTCACAGAAATAGAGAGACACCAGACAATGATGCTCCACTTTAAGTGTTAATGACATCTTAACGAGAAAACTCAAGACAGCTTGACCCCTGACCTTTCAGAGCTGACAGCAGGCCAGGAGGTCACAAATATTGATCATATTTAGCATCATGTCTTTTTCTGCCATGTGTATGTCTTTTCTTTTTCTTTCTTCTTTGCTCTTTTTAGAGGGAAAATTTTTATAGTAAATAAATGTGATTGTTTTTACTTTCTATCTTTTCTATCTATCTTAAATCTGTCTCAACCTTTTCCTCACCATAAAATAAAATAAAATAAAATAAAATAAAATAAAATAAAATAAAAT
>CAIGQQ010034268.1:7776182-7850990 GCA_903798035.1 Danio albolineatus | reverse complement strand
ATTTATTTATTTATTTATTTATTTATTTATTTATTTATTTATTTATTATTATTATTATTATTATTATTATTATTATTTTACAAAATTATACAGAGAAATAGAAAAAAAAAGTCAACAGATGCTGTCTGGTCCTGGTTATGACTGAGATGCCTGATTGATTTAATTTATTCAGTGGGTCTGATTCACTTTCTTTACTGTATGTGAATCAGACATAAAATGCATGCAGGTGTTTGATGAACAAATAACCATTTGAGGAGGCATTCAGCAATAATACACACACAAATGCTAATTATACAAAGGAACTGTTTGTGCTCAGAGAACCACTGTAGGTACTAGAGTAAGGAGAGGGGAGTGTTTTCTTTCTTATAGAGAGACAAGAGTGTTTCTACAGGTGGCTTGTCTCACCTAATATGTGAAGTAAATTACTTCATAAATGCATAGAGATGTTTTCATTTATTTTTATGAATTAATTATGATTAATCACATCCAAAATACGTTTTTTATGTGTGTGTAACACATAAACATAACTAAAATCTATATTTAGAATATACAAAAAAAAAAACTGTACAAAACAATTTTGTTACATAGAAATTAAATTTGATAATAAATTAAATGTACATTTAAATATAATTTGTATCATGTACATATATATTTTACGTCTAAATATAAATGAACTTTTTCTCAAATATATGCATGTACACATGTATTTATATATACATAATAAATATACACAATACACACACATATATTATGTCAAAACAAACTTTTATTTTGGATGTGATTAATCACGGTTAATTGCCAAGTACTATTGATTTTTTAGATAAAGAGTGATTTTAAGAACGTGTCTGGTGCAAATGTCCAAAACTGCATGTTGCTTAAAATATCAGAGAGATGAAAAAATGTTTTCTACAGGTGGTTTGTCAACTCCACTCACCTGAGTGAGGCACACTAAGAACTGTATAATGTTTGAAGTATGATTTACCAATAACCATTCAAAAATGATCATTCTATCATTCAGTTTTATTTACAAACAACTTCATAACCAATAACATTTTTTGTAAATTTAAATAGATGCTTGTTCATTAAGATTAGTTTATAATAAAGTTTAATTTAATCTCATTACTTTCAGTTTTCACATTCAGTTTACACAATGGGTGTAATTGGCCTACTGTATATGTATACATTTAATTTGCTTCTCTCTTCTAGACTAAATTTAATTCTAAATAAATGAAATTGCTCTAAGGGATGAGCAAATGAATTTTGTGAAGTTCGTTCTATGAATGTGTCAGTGTGTTTGTGTAGATATAAGATCATGAAGATGCCTGATTCAATTGATTCAGCATTCAAACAACCCATTACATTCTTGGAGATGTCCTGCCCACAGTGAAGTCTAATTGGTCGACACTATTTAATCAAATGCATTCTGATTGGCTGTGATTGTAATGCATGCTGCAGCATTTTCACTTTCAATTTGGACACTTTCACTGTCAATTGTGGATTGAAACTTGTACAGAGTTGAATAAGTGCTGGCCAAAGGCTGTTTGGAGACTTGCGAGTTTGCCTTATTCAATATGACAGCGAGCCCTTTGAGAAATATTTATGGAAATCATAAACATCACGGTCCACTTGTAACCACTAAAATGCAATATCTGTTCATCTGAATCCACTAAAGCACTTCTGAAATGCCATTGTCCGAGTGGCAGCAGGGATTTAGTCGCTGCTTTGTGATATTATTGTCTTGTATTCGCTTGTGTGTGTGTTTGTTGCCATATCAGTTTTATTCTACTCCTCATTCAATTATAGTTATCTATCAAAACAAGCAAATAAGATTTTTCTCATAAATTTTTGGTCTTGCGCAAGGTGTACGGTAGACTGTTTGCCTTTTGAGGGTGAATGTAATAAAATTGGCACGTTCGTTTTATTGAGGGAGAAAGAACGCAGCATGAATTATGGAACATTCAAAGACAAAGATTAGTTTTCAGAATCATTATCAAGTCTTCAGAAATAATTCTAATATGCTGATTTTCGTGTTCAATGATTATAATGCATTTGTTGTGTTTTTACATTATCAGTGTGCTTGATTTTTACTTTTATAAATGTAAAGTTAATCAGAACTGCACTTATATATACTGTGCTCAGCATTTGAGTACACCCCTCTCAAAACTCTCATTTAAATAATGTTTTCTGTAGGATGCTTTACAATAGATAAGATTAATCAGTACTGCAGCCAACTCTGCAGCCATAATCGAACAAAATAATTTACGATAACAGTGTAAAAATTAGTAGCCCAAATTTATAATTTAGGAAAATTGATCTTTTGTAAAGGGCGCCACGGTGGCGCGTGAGTAGCACGTTCGCCTAACAGCAAGAAGGTCGCTGGTTCGATCCCCGGTTGGGGCAGGTCCCGGTTGGGCCAGTTGGCATTTCTGTGTGGAGTTTGCATGTTCTCCCCGTGGTTGCGTGGGTTTCCTCCGGGTGCTCCGGTTTCCCCCACAGTCCAAAGACATGCGGTACAGGTGAATTGGGTAAGCTAAATTGTCCATAGTGTATGTGTGCGAATGGGAATGTATGGATGTGTTTCCCAGAGATGGGTTGTGGCTGGAAGGACATCCGCTGTGTAAAACAAATGCCGGATAAGTTGGCGGTTCATTCCGCTGTGGCGACCCCGGATTAATAAAGGGACTAAGCCGAAAAGAAAATGAATGAATGAATGATCTTTTGTAAAAAATAAAAAAAATAAATCAAGAGAAAGAAAACATTTTGTTGAAATTGTGTAGTTTGTATTTTGTGCATGAATTTAAATGTATTATGTTTATTTCATAATATGTTCTGTGACTAAAATATTGTTTTAATAAATCTATCTGTTTAATAAATCTGTTCAAATGCACCAAAAATATTTGACCTTTATTCACTGAAAAATCTATAAAAAATATTCACTTTCAAAATGGGGTGTATTCAATTATGTTGAGCACTGTATTATGATGTAGTACATCATTTCAATGTTTACTGTCATTGTTACTTATTTTAATACATTCTTTCTGAAAAAAGTATATACACTCACCAGCTACTTTATTAGGTACACCTGTCCAACTGCTCGGTAACGCAAATTTCTAATCAGCCAATCACATGGCAGCAACTCAATGCACTTGGGCATGTAGACACTGTCAAACCGAGCATCAGAATGGTGAAGGAGGGTGATTTAAGTGACTTTGAACGTGGCATGATAGTTGGTGCCAGACGGGTTGGTCTGAGGATTTTAGAAATGCTGATCTCCTGGGATCTCAAGGGTTTACAGAGAATTGTGCCAAAAAAAGAAAATATCCAGTGAGTGGCAGTTCAGTGGGCACAAATGCCTTGAAAATGCCAGAGGTCAAAAGAGAACAGCCAGACTGGTTCCAGCTGATAGAAAGGCAACAGTAACTCAAATAACCATTCGTTACAACCGAGGTATGCAGAAGAGCACCTCTGAACACACAACCTTGAGGCGGATGGGCTACAACAGCAGAAGACCACACCAGGTGCCACTCCTGTCAGCTAAGAACAGGAAACTGAGGCTACAATTCGCACAGGCTCACCAAATTTAGACAACAGATGATTGGAAAAACGTTGCCTGGACTGATGAGTCTCGATTCTGCCATGACATTCGGATGGTAGGGTCAGAATTTGGCTTTAACAACATGAAAGCATGGGCCCATCCTGCCTTGTATCAACAGTTCAGGCTGGTGGTGCTGGTATAATGGTGTGGGGGATATTTTCTTGGCACACTTTGGGCCCATTAGTACCAATTGAGCATTGTGTCAACACCACAGCCTACCTGAGTATTTTTCTGACCGTATCCATCCATTTATGGCCAAAGTGTAATCTTCTGATGACTACTTTCAGCAGGATAACGCGCCATTTCATAAAGCGCGAATCATCTCAGACTGGTTTCTTGAACATGTCAATGAGTTCACTGTACTCAAATGGCCTCCAGATCTCAAGTCAACCAGATCTCAATCCAATAGAGCACCTTTCGCATCATGGATGTGCAGCCCACAAATCTGCAGCAACTGCATGATGCTATCATGTCAATATGTACAAAAATCTCTGAGAAATATTTCCAATACCTTGTTGACTCTATACCACGAAGGCAGTTAAGGCAGTTCTGAAGGCAAAAGGGGGTCCAATTTGGTACTAGTAAGGTGTGCCTAAAAAAGTGGCCCGTGAGTGTATTTCTTCCTTTAAAATGGAGCTCTCAGTAGTAAACATTATTAGTTTTAAATAAGAAGGCAGTAATTACATTACAATTATTTTAAAGACAGAGCAACAATTTGTGGTGGTTCATTCTGCTTGTGGTGAACCCTGATGAATAAGGGCCTGAGCCGAAGGAAAATGAATCTACAATTTGTGCAGTAAACCACTATTAAGTAAAAATAAGAAGACAAAACAAGCTATTTTGTTTGGTTTTCTTCAAAGTTACACTCGAAAACATGCATAACCTTCAAAAAAATAGGCAATTTACCTCTATTATTAAGTTCTACACCGATTTACACCAGTTGTCACTTCTTTCTCTTGTCCATTTTTCTTTCTCTCTCTCATTCACTTTTTAACATGTTTACCAAGCCAAGGATGCAACTACTAGCATGACAAATCAGAGTTAAGCCCCTTCAGAAATCCATCACCATAAGCTTTTAATGATTTACCTCATCCAATCTTTTTTCCCTAGCAGACTTTCGGCAGATTAATGTCACAAGTCATTCACCACAGTGAAGCATGGTGACTATAAAGGTCAGTTGGCTTTCTCCGTCCCCCTTCTGCAACTTCCGTGCCATCTCGCTGATTTATTTGGTATTTCCAAAATTAATGAGAAAGGCTCAGGTTTCTGAAATCCATGAGAAAACAGCACAAACATATGACACATCTGGAAATCCCATTCGTCCTCCACCGGTGTAGCTCACAAACCTGAACACTCCGTCATCATAAAAAGAAGATAATGTCAGACAGGACCTCGAGGTGGTAAAGCCTGGCTGAGGAATTATGACCAGCGGTAAAATGGATAAATTCGAGTTTACCCGCGCTCTATTTTTCTTAGTAAGACACGACGATTATTAGCGCGCATGCTAGTTTGAGCTGAATTTGTTGCAGGTGACCTATTCATAGAAAGAAAAAAAAAGAAAAGCTTAATTTATTTAACAGCAGCTATACCATGGAAAATGTTTTTCAAAATAATCTCTGGTTTTATGGAAAATGCAGTGATAGCATATATAAATATATATATATTTTTTAGTTGAGTTTGCTCTTGCTCTTGTTAAGACACACTGATTATAATATCACATGTTAGTTTAGGCTAATGTTGTTCAAATATATTCTGTATAGGCATAAAAAAAGAGCCTAAACTAAGCTTATTTTTAAGAGAAATAGTATAGTGTTTTACAAAATAACCCAAGCACTTCTATAAAATTCTCTCTCCTTTTTAAACATACTGATTATTAGCTCACATGCTAGTTTTTCTGAGTAAGAGACACTGACTATTTTCTGACATGTTTAAGCTAATTTTGTTCAAAGTGACCTATTCCTATGACCAAAAAAAAAAAAAAACTAAATTGAGCCATAATAACCTGTAATTTGTTGTTTTAAAAAATAACCAAGCCACTTCAACAGGTCTTTTATCTTGGTAAGACATAAGTATTATTGGCTCATGTGCTAGTTTAGCTAAATTTGTTTAAGGAGACATATTCTTCATATGATGAAACAATTGTGCATAAATCTCATTTGTTTAATACAGTAAAAAAATAGTTTTAAAATAACCACGGAACATCAACAAAAGCTAGTTTGAGCTAAACATATGCTAGTTTGAGCTAAATTTGTTTAAGGGGACCAATTCTAGCATACACTTAATTTATTAAATATAGTAGTGGCTAAAACACATAGAACAGAGTTTTACAAAATTACCAAGGCGCTTCAACAAAGACCTCTGGTTTCGTGGAAAATGCAGTGATCAGAATTATACAAAATAAATTATCTGAGTTGAATTTGCTCTTGCTTCACTTTTTTAGTAAGACACACTGACTACTATTTCACACGTTTAGGTGAATTTTGTTCAAATATATTCTTTGCACAGAAAAAAAAAAGCCTAAACAAAGCATAATATAACTAGAACCAATGAATTATTAATAGAACCGTGTTTTACAAATAATCAAGGAACTTCTATAAAATTCTCTCTTCTTGTAAAAACATGCTGATTATTAGCTCACATGCTAGTTTTTTTCTTAGTAAGATACGTTTAAGCTTATTTTGTTCAAGGTGACCTTATCGTCTGTAATTTGTTTAATATAGCTAAAACATGCAAATAGAACTGTGTTATACAAAATAACCAAGCCACATCAACAAAAGCCTTTTAATTGGTAAGACAGTGATTATTATCTCACATGTTACTGTTGTTTGAGCTAAATATGTTCAAGGTGACCTGTTCTTCATATGGCCCAAAAATGTAGCCTAAACTTAATTTATTTAATATAATAAAACTAAAACTAAACATTAAACAGTGTTTTACAAAATAACTAAGGAACCCTTAAAGAAAGCCTTTTTCTTGATAAGACATGGCGATTATTAGCTCACATGCTAGTTTGACATTTGTGGATAATTCAGTTCAGAGAACATGATTGTAGCACATTAAAAGATAAAGCTAAAATTTCTTAAGGTTACTAAAGTCAAAAATTAGTAGGAAGAATGATTTGAAAATGCTAGTTTGAGCACATTTTTTTAAGGTGAGCTAATCTACGTATATCCCAAAAAAGAGCCTCAAATTTATTTGTTTAATATAGTAGTGGCTAAAACAGATGGAACAGTGTTTTACAAAACAACCAAGACACTTCAACAACAAAAAATGATTTGTGGGTAGGACACAGCAACTTTTAGCTCACATGCTAGTCTGAAATTTTTTCATCTTCAACAAAATTATTTTGTTTTGTAGAAAACTCAGCAATGGAAAGTTAGAAAACGTGATTGTAGCACAAAACAAGATTACAATTAAAATTCCTGAAGGTTACAGAAGTCAAAAATTTGTAGGAAGTATGATTTGAAATGGATAAGTCAAGTTTACCACTACTTCATTTTGTTGGACACTGATTATTAGCTTGTATGGTAGTTTGAGTATATTTCTTTCAAGGTGAGCTAATCTTTGTATGTATATAAAAAATGAGCCTAAAAAGGAGCTGGTAGCTATATATAAAAAAAGGAGAGAACATGATTGTAGCACAAAACGAGATGACAACTAAAATATCTGAAGGTTACAGAAGTCAAAAATTAGTAGGAAGTACACTGTGATTTGAATTGTATAAAGTCAAGCTTACTACTTCATTTTGTTGGTAAGACACACTGATTATTATCCTGTATGCTAGTGTTTGAGCTGTATTTGTTCAAGGTGACCTATTCTTCGTAGGGCAAAGAAAATTGAACCTAAACTTAATTTATGTAATATGCCCACTCCGGTGGGACTGTTGACCCGCGAGCTGGGAGGAGGAAAACTGATTTGGTATGATAGACACTTTTCTCTCCTCGGCCTGACGCGCACATAAAGGAAAATGCTGGAAGGGGGAGAATATAGAAAATAATCACAGTCACCTTGAAGCTGTGAAGTGTTAAACACAGAGGTGGCTGTTGGTAGGCGGCCGCGGGTGTAATTGTCAGGATTCCATTAGGATTAACCCCTCAGGTGCCGGGAAGATTAGAAAATGGGGAATAATAAACTGGAATCTTGAGTGCGATGTGTGATGGATGAAAGTGTGCGAGTGTTTAGCAGATTGTTCCTCGGAGCTCACCAGAAAGCAATTACCTGGAGAAAAAAAAGGGAGAGATCCATTTGAGCTAATGCGTCTTTAAAAGTGAACATGATGGCTTGAGTATTGGTTAGACATTAAGGCAAGTTGGCTGACAACCGTCAATTAGTTGCATGGGGTGAAATGAGTTTGATTAATTATAGGATAAACCCGTGACCTCGCTACTGTGAGGATATAATGGAGACTGGGATTATTTTTACATTAGGAATGGCTATATTTTAATACTTTTAAGTCTTTTGAAATAAATGTGCATGCAGTTGCTTTTACATTATTGATGTATGGGACAGGGCAGTGGCTCAGTGGTTAGCACTGTCACCTTACAGCAAGAAGGTCGCTGGTTTAAGCCCCGGCTGGGTCAGTTGACATTTCTGTTTGGACTTCTCGGCTGTGTTTGCGTGGGTTTCCTGTGCTCTGATTTCCCCACAGTCCAAACCCTGCAGACACAGGATGTCAATATGATGTCAAGATGACGTTGTACCCCAACATCGTAAAGACGTTGGATTTTGTTTGGAAATGAAAATCTTGTCAGAACCCAACCTCAGACCGAATTCAATGTCCAACTTCCAACCTAAAATCAACCAAATATCAACGTCTAATCATGTTACACCTTGATGTTGTGTGGAGTTGCCAGTATGACATCTATCAGACGTTGGATTATGGCCATTTTCCAACACAACCTAAAATCAACCTAAAATATTCCAATTATCAACGTTAATTGATGTCATTATTGGACGTCAAAATAACTTTGTCCTTAGACGCTGGCTAGACATTGAACTTTGGTCACCTGATGTCATGACCTAAATCTAACCTTATATTAACGTCTTATGATATTGTAAAGACATGAGGTATAGGTATAGGTGAACTCAATAAGCTAAATTGACCGTAGTGTATGTGTGTGCATGCGAGAGTGTGTATGGGTGTTTCCCAGTGCTGGGTTGTGACTGAAATGCCATCTGCTATGTAAAAAATATGTTGGAATAGTTAACTCATTCCGCTGTGGCGACCCCTGATAAATATGGGAATAAGCTGAAGGAAAACGAGTGAATGAATGTATGGAACACATTTAAGTTGGCACATTTGAAATGTTTTTTGAACTTAAAAACAAAATTCTAAAATTGGGATAAATATGGACAAAAACAAACATTGGGTTAATTTTGGTCCAACAAATTCATTTAAAAAGAAAAACTAACCCAGTCTTATAAAAAATAACCAAGTCTTTTGTAGAGTGTGTGTACATGTTAATTAATCCTGTGGCTCAAGATTAATAAGTTTTGATTCTCAGGATGTATCAGAAATGTGATTTTTACTTGAGATTTACTTTCACAAAATTATATATGTCTTTAAAATATAAATTATAAACCTTATTATGTTATAAATATTTATATTGTTATTAATATAATATTATTAAATTATAAAAAAATTTAATTACACTGAAAAAATATTCTAAAGAAAATGTAAAAACTGACCCTTTTCTATCTTATTCATTCATTTCATCCATCCTTTATTCAGTCATCCATCGGCTTGGTCCCTTTATTAATCTGGGGTCGCCACAGCGGAATGAACTGCCAACTTATCCAGTATATGTTTTACACAGCGGATGTCCTTCCAGCTGCAACCCAGTACTGCCAAACATCCATACACACTCAATCACACACATACACGACGGCCAACTTAGTTCATTTAATTCACCAATAGCGCATGTCTTTGGACTGTGGGGGAAACCAGAGCACCCAGAGGAAACCCCTCGCAAACACGGGGAGAACATGCAAACTCCACACAGAAACACCAAGGGCTTGAACCAGTGACCTTCTTGCTGTGAGGCCACTGAGCCACCTTGTCGCCTGTCTGTCTTACATGTACACTGTACTGTACAGTATATATAAAATTGCTGGGTTTCACATCTTTGCTTCGTGTTGTCCCAACACAAATTGATTAAGTTAACTTAATTGTTTTTACAAACTTAAGTAGATTGAGCATAAAACAATTAAGTTGTCCCAAGAAATAGTAGAATAATAGAAATTGTGTAGCTTTGTGATCGTACGAACAAACGAGGGCATTTAAAATCAGAACATTACTTTTGTATGCAGAATTTGTGTTCTAAACTGCGAATGTGGATTTTTACAAGCTCCATATACGTTCCATAAAGTCAGCAGGAGCCACGGTTATATGATCGGCAATAAATCACTGTTTCAGCACCTGCTCTTCACAATTAGCCTGATCCTCAAGACACGCGTCCTCTTGTTTGGATTAAACAGGATAAAGTCTAAAACAATTTCATTACCTCAGTGATAATATAACATCATCATGTCAGCAGGACTGATGACGATACAGTTCTGCAAACAAACACTAACCTTGAGTGGCAGGATTTAATAATATTCAGCTAATTTTAGCAGCTGGCAGTGAGTGTTGGGGAAGACGACAGGCTTGGGTTTTCTCTCTCTCTCTCTGTCTGATTTAATGAGAAAAGGGAGGTCTGAGAAGGGTCAGTGACATGACTCTCTCTACAGCACATTAGATGTAATTATAAAAAAACTGACGGCAATTACAGGGCCGAGAGGGAGGCCTTCAGCGGCACAGATCGCTCCTCTGCCAGAGTTTATATTAAACTGGCTAGCCGGTGAACGGGATATTCATGACTTCTGTGCGTATACATAATGACAAGGGCTTATGTTACTTTGAAGTGTAAAATCTAAGAAACAATGAGAGTGTCTAAACTCTGGCTGATTGTTTAAAGCCCAGCATCAACACAAGCACATTCATATTCTGTTGCTGCAAATTCTTTGTGTGCATTTTTATTTATTTAAAATGCAGATAACATTGGTTTTTAAAATATATCTTTGGAATTTGTAAGCTGTCTTAACGTAAATAGTGTGCAAAGTTGTTTATCAAAAACAGAACACAAACACACACACAAAACTCAAATCAAACGTAAATGATGGCAGAATTTTCATTTTTCCCTTTATAATATTGTCTCTCAAAAGAAAGAGTCGACTCTGAATCACCTTAATGAGTCATATTCTAGAATCTTTTGCCTGCTGCCAATGTATCTCACAATGACCAAAGTTACATTTGCATAATGTTATGTCATGAACAGTCGAACATGGAAATGGGTGTTTCACTTCACACACAGAATAGATATGGAAAGAATCGAAACAGACCTGACCAGCTGATCAATAAGAGCTGGCTTATGGAAAGGTGTGTTTTTACAGACCTTAAGCCCACAAATTGATTCAAATTATATCAATATTTTGGACACTTTAAAAATACCATATGACAACTCAGTCAAAAACTGAAGATTCTATCATCATTTACTCGTCCACTTGTTCCAAATTATTATTATTTTTTCTGATCAACACAAAAGAAGATATTTTGAAGAATAATGGAAATCGCTAACCATGTAATTTCCAAAGTATCTTTAAAAAAAAAACTTTTTTTTACCTCAGATAACAATGGTCAGGGCGGCACGGTGGCTCAGTGGTTAGTGCTATCGCCTCACAGCAAGAAGGTCACTGGTTCAAACCCCGGCTGGGTCAGTTGGCATTTCTGTGTGGAGTTCGCATGTTATACCTGTGGGTGCGTGGGTCTCCTCTGGGTGCTCCGGTTTCCCCCACAAGTCCAAAGACATAGGTGAATTGGGTAGGCTAAATTGTCCGTAGTGTATGAGTGTGAATCTGTGTATGGATGTTTCCCAAAGATGGGTTGCGGCTGAAAGGGCATCCGCTGCGTAAAAAATATGCTAGATAAGTTGGCGGTTGATTCCGCTGTGGCAACCCCGGATTAATGAGGGGACTAAGCCGACAAGATGAATAAATGAATGAACAATGGTCAGGGCGGCACGGTGGCTCAGTGGTTAGCACTGTCGCCTCACAGGAAGAAGGTCACTGGTTCGAGTCCCAGCTGGCACAGTTGGCATTTCGGTGTGGAGTTAGCACATTCTCCACATGTTTGTGTGGGTGTCCTCTGGGTGCTCCGGTTTTCCCCAAAGTAGCAATCTGTGCAGTAATAATTTTTCAGTCCCGCCCGCTCCCACAAGGTTTTATTTCACACCTGACCACTCCCATCGTATATTCAGTCTTTATTCACACGCTGCCCAACCTGCCCTGTTTTCTACCCGACCCGACCCGACCGTTCCTGTTAAATTTAGATTCAGTTTCCAAAATCTCATGTTTAAATTGGGTACTACCAAAAGAGAAAGATAACAGATAAAACTGTAGGTTGTGCAAGGATTAAAGGCTAAATGTCAGTTTTGTTTGACCCTTTGTGATGAGACATGAGTGCCGCCTTAAACCTGAGGTTCCAGTCCTGTGACTGCTAAAAGGTAAAACTTTGAGGTATTATGACATCGCACAAAGAGTCTTTTTTTTCATTTGTATTTATGCATGAAAATCACTACCATGCATCAGACTTGCCTCATGTGAGTTTCCTAATAGTAAACATTGTTTTCTAATCCAAGTTGAAGGACAGCACATCTCACTTTGCTCTTTGCCCATGTTGGTAAAGCCCACTGTGAGGACTGTTATGCAGATGATGCACGCACAGACTCACGAAAAAAAAAAGCGCATGCAGAAAGCACTGGTCCATGCGTTGAGCAAGTGTAAGCACTGGCTGTACCGGTGTTCAATAAGAATGAGGAAATCAGATATTCAAAATAATAGACTGCCTGCTCCCGTTTCAAATGGAAGAGAGCCGGAAGGGCATCCGCTGTGCAAAACATATGCTGAAATAGTTGGCGGTTCATTCCTCTGTGGCAACCCCTGATAAATAAGGAACTAAGCTGAAAGAAATGAATGAATAAATGAATGAATGAATGAATGTCAATGGTCACCAGTTTTCATCATTCTTCAGAACATCTTCTTTAGAAGAAAAAAGTCTCAAAAGTTGAGATCCACCCATTTTTCATTTTTGGGTGAACTATCCCTTTAATATCACTGTTACAGCTACATGCACAGTGAGCTCTAGATAAAAATGATGCAGGAAATGTTCCACCACTATCTTTTGAGTCCATCACCGAATAACACATTTTGTAGGCCTTGCCATTCAATCTGAATGTGTCTGTGTCCTGGTCTTATCAAACTAATGTCCTGGCTCCACATCTGATGGGTGCAGGTCTGGCAGCTTTTTTCCCCCCCATCGCTGTGCTTTCCATTTGGAGCTGATCCATTCTGCTTATTCTGGCCATCATGAAAAACAGTATCTGATTACATCGTCTGGTGTATCTGAAATGGACAGATGAACAACAGAACTGCAAACAGACAGATACGTCACCACCTGTAGCCATGAAACAGAGAGACGGTGAGTATGTAAATGATATTTGTATACATGATGCAATAAAACAAGTCAATTTGTATTCATGTGTTTAAAGTAAGTGTCAGGTGTTACTGGTAAACCAACATCCATGGGGGCTTGGTCTCGCAGCTATTTCAAGATGGAAAAATCCATATACTCGGTCAGTCCTTATTTGCAGAAATCACCTTGAAATCTCACCGTGGCCTGTCAGTGGCTTGTCAAATCATATTCCGCTGCCTTTGTCATCTCACAAACCTTTTCATCATCCTCCCAGGCTGACTGCCGATGTGCTGTCTGTCCCTGTCAGACCACCGGTGCATGGCTTGATAAAAGTGGTTTTCCGGGAGCTGATGGAACCTGTGGGAGGAACCTCTTCACTCTGTTCTTCTGGATTGGCTTGTTCATCAAGCTTGGGCTGTGAATAGAATTGACATTATCTTCCGTTATTTGTTTCAGATAGCTTTAGAAGTTGTGGGTTTGCTTCAGTTTGATACGCTGTTTGCATGGGAAGATTGCATTACACAAAATTAAAGACAGCATAAATCTGAAGGAATACAATGGAATAACATTTTTTAGTAGCACTTTATTTTAAGGTACAATTCTTAGTATTAACAAGTCATTAACTAAAAAAAAAGCTCAATATAGTACTAAATTGCTGCTTATTATTGGTTAACAAGGTAGTAGTTGAGTTTAGGCATTGTGATTATGCATGTAAAATAAAAACATATTTTATAAGAACTGAAAAAACAGACAATATCTTAATAATAAGCAGATAATAAACCCTTAGTTTATAGTGTGAATTGTTACTTAGCAATTTACTTAACAATACCGAGGCGGTCATTTTGCAATTTAATAACTTTGTTAAAATAAAACTTTTCCTAAATATGTGTATATTTCTTTCTAATATAGTTGTTTTGTTAAAATTACAAAACACAAAAGACCTAGGAGTATTTCTACCTAGAACTGCCATATCATGATAAAGGGACTAAGCCGAAAAGAAAAGGAATGAATGAATGACTAGCTACTAGTCAAAATAACTGCATACATTTTAGTGTCTGATACTTTTCCCTATGACTTTAAATAACCGTACCTTTGTTGCCTAGCATCTTCCAGCTAACCAAAACATGACATTCAGAGAGCAAAACCATAACTTTATACAGTATATGTCTTTTAAAACAGCATATTCAGTGTTGTGAAAAAGCCTTCTCTGCTTGTAAAAGTGAAAATGAAATTGAGGCATGGACATTGGCCAGTGGTCTAGTAGCCTAACTACACATTTATAGGTAGTATAACCAAAACGATTGGATTTTTTGGGTGGTGACTTGAAATATGATGACAGATTTAAAGATTAAATTTAATATCTCAATAGAATCTTTGAATGCAAATATGACATAACAATATGACATCTTACACAAGAGCGGTCAGAATGGTAATTCTAGTAGTTATAGAATTTTGATCGTCCCAGTGTTAAATTAAAAAGTATTACATTTGTTTCTCAATCAAATCAGTCCTTTGGCAGCAATTAAGTGCTTTTTGGTATGTTGATGTGGTCAAGGTGAACTTCTGAAGTTCAAACTGAGAATTTGACAGATTTTAATGACTTAGAACATAGAGGTGCCGGATGGGTAGATTGTCTACTGAAATTTTCACTCAAAATCATATCTGGGTTTTAAATTGTGGACAGAATAGAAAATAGACAGTCTCAGACAGGTTTAAAAATGTGAATTTGATTTAAATTGAATTCTGTTTCCTCCAAAAGTCTTATGTTCACATTGTACAAAATAAACTTTCAATATTTTATCTGCTTTTGTGTCTCAATGGCTACTTTATTAATTTTATTTGATTGCTTGTTACAGTTTTTTTTACAGCTGCTTACACACAAAATCTTTTCATGTCACACAATTTCTGAAACATCTCACTCAAAATGCAAAACTACACAGAAAATCTCCAAAACTTTGAAGCTATTTCTCATTCTTGAACTTTTTTCAAAACACATACATACAATTCTCTACCTAAAACACACTTCAAGAGTTCACACTTAGATAATGCTTGACTGTTTTAGCAGGTTTGGCATGCCGTCTCGGGAGAGAACCCTGAGCTCGGAGGTACATGAGCCCAAGGCTCCCGCCTGGTCAATAAGCATTAGGAAGGTTACGAGATCAGGTAGTTCTCGATAATTTCCCAAAAATGCTATCGTCTCGGGACAGCAGCCGTGTATTCAAAGAACACCCCCCAAAAGCTAGAGAGAAGTGCATTGTAGCAATGGTAGCACCACCATGTATATAGATGTATATTAGTTATAGAGTTTATTGATATACATATATATGATAGGGTAATCTAGGCCCTGGGAGGAGCAGTGACGTGACCTGTGCTAGTCACAGCTCGGGAAGTTGAGCTATCAAAGGCTGGTTCCAGCTGGAGTAGGGGAAAAGGGAATTTGGGTGATGAAAGCTCCAACTGAAGGGTAAACAGGGGGTTAAGCTCTGGGACCTTAGGAGTGACAGCACTATGTATTAATATATATGTCCACATACGTTGGCGCATGTAGACATATAATTATTTTACTCATGTACATATATATATGTACATATATACATATATGTACATATATATATTGCCGTGCAATAATCTTTTCAGAAGTACATGGCGATGTGGCAGAGTTTTTTTTTTTTTCGATATATCAGCTGCCAACATCAAAGCTTGAACTTAACTGTGTGAATTGGATTTTTAGTTTTGAGCTTACTTTAAACCGGGATTAAATAATATTATGTTTGGAATCTTAACATGATTAAATCACAAGCATATCTGGCCCAATTCATTCACAAAGTCCATTCATGAACTGTCAAGAGAGAAGGCGGGACCATCTCATGTTTTAGGAGCTCCTTGGAAGGTGACACTACTCCTTTCAGCTATTGGCTCAATGAAGTGTCAATCAAAAGTGCGAACGGTCGGCGGCCATTTTGTAGATCAAAACTCGCTGTTGTTTATGTGTGAAAGACGTTACTCTACTGAACGCACTCCAGCGACTAGGTGGATGAAAACTGCGTTCTATGAATGTTAATCGACGTATGTTTATGCTGTGGACTGATGGTTTATGGATTGGATTGCCTGGGCCCTTGCAAGCAGATTACAGACTGCTAGAATGCTTGAGAGGTGAGTTTGTTTGGTAGAAATCATTCTGGGCATATGAGTCTCGTCTTTCAAAAGATTTATAAAATGTTTGGTGTTTGTTGGAGCGTAGTTACTTTGCGAGGCTTCCCTTGGTAGGGATGGCTGACGTGAAACTGATGTTTCGGCACAGTGTCGAGATCCCGAAGCGCAAGTGTTTTTACCAGTGTTGTGCAAGTTACTTCCAAGCTGTAATACATTACAGATTACTTGTTGCTGTTATTTAAATGTAATCCCTTACCTTACAATATTACTGTCTCAAAATTGTAATGTTACATGACTCATATTACTTTTTTAGTTACTTTCACCAAAATAGCTACAGAATTAGAACTTAACATTCTAAAATGGCAAAATGTACTGCAGAGCATTTTACATCGAGTAGAAAGCGATATGATGTAGCAGAATGACTATGACCTATCCAGGCTACTAACAATATAGTATATTTGGCAATGTGAAGGCTCAAGACAACGCAAGAAAGCATGACAGCCAGAATCACAAATGATATGTTAGTCTGTTAAAAGTATGGTAGAGGTAAAGTGATTATCTGGCAATATCTCTGAATAGCTTGACTATATTCATATTAGACACTACAGGCCTATATGTAAACTCCAATGCCATGACAAGATGCAGATTTTTTTCTTATTTTTGCCATTATTTTATTCACTTTAAATTTAAGTGGCTCACAACACAAAACTGTCATGCACAAAGTGAGCATGATGAACCAAGTTTTCTCAATATAATGCTTGTGCACTGATTTCCTGTTTGTGGACAAAACTGCTTGCGAGCTCTCAAATATACGCTGCTCGCTCGCAAATTTCCTCACGCTCTCCCAGATATGCACTGCTCACGCACACATTTTCTTGCGTGCTCTCAGTACACTGCTCGCTCAGTGAGATTATGCAGACTCACAATGTCTTGTGCACCTTCTTCCTTTTGTGCTTTTTCATATGATTTATATTGGTCCACTATTTATTAACAATAACCAAAATATTAAAATAGACTTACATACATTTTTTTTCTAATAAACCAAAAAAATTTTGGCTGTATGTTACAAGACAAGATGTTTCCAACAATTAATAACTCAGAATAGATGTTGAGTGCAAAGAATACATTTTATTTTAAAAAAACATTTATTAAACATCCAAAATGTGTACCATAGTAATCAAATAAACAGTTAAACAAAAATATAATTAACGCAGCAGAAATGTTACTAATAGAATATAGGGAAAAACTTGATAAGGTATTATAGCCTACTGTACTATTTACGCTTCAAATAAATAAAATGTGGTCTTCCACATTGTTGATGAGATTTTGGAGAACATTTTCCCTGTCATCCTCTTCATTTTGAGGAAAAGCTGTTCCACAGGGCCCCTGAACACGTCTATTGGCATGCACAGTGTTTTGAACATTACTATAGTAAAGTACTTCAATTAATCTGTTGTGGTTATACTATAGTTGCTATGATAACAAAATAAGTGTAATATAAACAAATTACCCAGTGCTGTAGTTTTTTTTTTTTTTTTTTTTACAATATAGGGTATATTATTCTACAATTCACCACACTTTACTGTAGTAAAACTACACTTTGTATTTCATTTTATCATTTCACTATTCCTAACACTACAGTATGCCGAAGCATTCATTAACAAGTTGAAAATTATACTAGCCTAAAACATAGGCAGTATACCTAACACTCAAAACCACTAGAATTTATTTTAGAATTTACCTTAAACTGTAGGTAAATAGTGTAGAAATATCTCTGGATATATAATATAAGATAATCTCTGGAGAGCAAAAGCACAAAAAGAGGAGGAAACACAGGCACAATTTGTGAGTCTGCATCATCTAATGGAGCAAGAGCATGTCATCCGCACATGAGCCGGTGTGCTTTGAGTGCACGCGGAAACCAGCGCGTTCGCTCGCTCGTATTACATGAATACGTTTGTCAGTAAAAATATCACCATATGCACTTACGTCCATCCCGCGAATGTACTGTCTTTTGCCATTTTCACCAATTTGCCGCTTTTCCGCTCTGCGTTAGGGCTTAACATTACTGCGCACCGGGCTGAGCCAATAGCCTCGGACCTCGAGCCTCGAGCTCAGGGGCTGAAATCATTCCGTGTTCAAAGTAAAAAGTTCCAATAGCCAGAGGGAGATTGATGACAACACGTCTGAACATATATTACTGAACATATACAGAGTAAAATATTACAGAAAATGCATTAGTAATGCCTTACACTACTGCGTTACAGGAAAATGTAATACATTACTGTAATACATTACTTTTGAAACGCATTACTCCCAACATTGTCCGAAACACTTGGGCCACGTGACTGTTTCGAAACACCTGGTCAAAGTATCGATCAGTTCAGAAGCGTTTCGAGACTTGGTGAATCTGCGTTTGACTGGCAGAGTCAGAAAATTCTTCTATGGTCAGTGGACTGTGCGTGTGTCCGTTGTTACTGTGCTTCAAATGGCTTTTGGGTTCGAATCCCGCTTTGTACAAATACTCCGAAATCATGATTTTATGTATTTTAATCATGTTACTGGTTTATGGTGTAGTCTAGCTAGGATGCAGCTGCGGATATGCCATCAATATAGCATCATTTTTGTAACACTGTATAACAATAGGTGCCATGGTGGCGTTGTGAGTAGCACGTTTGCCTCACAGCAAGAAGGTCGCTGGTGGAGTTTGCATGTTCTCCCCGTGGTCGCGTGGGTTTCCTCCGGGTGCTCTGGTTTCCCCCACAAGTCCAACGATGTGTGGTATAGGTGAATTGGGTAAGCTAAATTGTCCGTAGTTTATGAATGAGTGTGTATGGATGTTTCCCAGAGATGGGTTACAGCTGGAAGGGCATCCGCTTCGTAAAACAAATGCTGGATAAGTTGGCGGTTCATTTTGCTGTGGCGACCCCAGATTAATAAAGGGACTAAGCTGACAAGAAAATTAATGTATAACAATAATTAATATTTTACAGTACTGTGATGGTTGGGTTTAGGTTTTAGGTAGACGTTAAAATACACTAAATGAGAAATTTAATGAATAATATAAATAATTCTTGTTAACTTCTGGCCACAACCGTGTCTGATCTAGCAACAACCCTGTTTTATGACCAAAACAAGACATATTTATTCACAAAGTGTTCATTCAGATGTCAGACCAATGTTGAAACGAAACGATACAAGAACAGAGCAATTCAAACTGATATTAAATCGTTTCAAAATAGCTGCATTAGGCTGGATTTGAACCCACTATCGCTGCATGGTAGTCAGGAACCCTAACTGCTTCACTAAGTCACTTGAAGTTTCAAACTTACAAAGTGGAGTTTAATACCTCAACCTGCTTAACTGTTCTTCGGCAATGCTATTCCAGTGCAATGCATAGAAAATGACCACTAGGTGTCACCGTAGAGTGGGGTTTCGAAACGTTTCGAAGCTTCGATGCATTTGCTTCAACTGTTTCAGTGTTTCATGAAGAAATTCGCTTTGCCCACCACTACCCCTTAGAGCATGTTATGTACGTTACTGCGGGTGCACCGCTAGGAGAGCGGTGAGAGTCTGGCTTCGTGTTGGCTTGAATCACCGGCGTCTTGAGAGTTTAGGCGGAGCTCGAGGTAATTGAGCCCTGAAATGCGATCCCGCTGGATATTATTGGGCTGAAGACACGGTGTGGAAGGGGAAGGTTTTAAAGATGGCGATGTTGTTGTTGAAGTGCTGTTGAAATTGTTGTTGGAGTTATAGTTGGAGATGTATTTTGAAGTAGTTGTTGTGGTAGCAGTAACTGGCCACGACATGGAGCAGAGGGGTCTTCCAAAGCGAAGATGAGAAATGAAATTTAGGCTGGATATTTATATTAAATTTGGAATGATCCGATTGGCTAGTTAGTGATTTAACGATAGGGATCAACTGTAGTCAATCCTATCATTATTCCTCTCGAAATTTGTTTGTGAAACTTCACAAATCTAACAGGAAGCCACTTGCTTTCCTTTTTAACACAATCAATCAAAATGCTACACTTATTCACCTGGTCACACATTTTGCATTTTATGTGTGCAGTTTTAAGAATTGTGTGTGTTTTTGAGATTGGAATAAAGGTGACACTGTTTTGAAAACGTGTGTAGGCAGTTGGAAAAAAACTGTAATGCAATCAGCCAATCATATAGCAGCAACTTAATGCATTTGAACATGCAGATGTGTTATAAAATAGACTTTAAACATCCCATCGTGGTTGATGTCACATGCTGTTTGAGGATTTCAGAAACTGCTGATCTACTAGAAACTTCCATTGGTTTTACAGAAAGTGGTCAGAATAAGACAAAATATCCAGTGAGTGGCAGATCTGTTTGTCCAAAAAATGCCAGAGGTCAGAGGAGAATGACCAGACTGGTATGCGCTGATTGAAAGATGACAGTAACTCAGATAACCAATTATTACAGCTGAGCTCTGCAGAAGTCCATCTCTGAATGCACACACAACACATCAAACCTTGACACAGACGATCTACAGAAGCAGAAAACAACACTTGTCAATCCTGTCAGAAAAACTGAGGCTACATTTCAGACATGCTCACAAAATTAGACAACAGAAGACTGGAAAAAGGTTGTCTGGTCTGATGTGTCTCGATTTCTGTGGAAACATTCAGATGGTTGAGTCACAATTTGCATAATTAAAATAAAAGCATGGGTCCATCCTTCCTTGTATTGAGCTGGTAGTGCTGTAAATTGTGAGGCAGCTTGCTTCTTTAATCTTAAAACCCTTACAGAAAAAAAATGAATGTTGCTCAGATGTCTGTTCCATTACGAAACATTTGAATGATGTCATTTTTTATAACGGCATCTTCAAAAGATCTCTAAAATGCTCTTGATTGCATGACAGAAAAGCATACAGATATTTATTATTAAGTAAGTGTATGTCTATCACCTGCAATCAAAATGTCAGAGAAAACTGCACGCATTCTGTCATGAGGCAAAAACTCCAGTTGTAGTGGCCACACGACCACACTCTACCCAGATTTGGGAAAAATGTTTACCCTGGCAGGAGTTTTCAGAAGGTTTCGCTTTCAGTACAGTGAAACTGCATTTTTGTGTAGACAAAAATACTTATGTTTGAATAGACAGGGCCTAATTCTCAGAGTATCAGTAGGCAGTCTGCTTAAAGGTGCTGCATGGAAGTTTTTGACTCTTCTAAAGTATAAAAATACCTTAATATGCTAAGTGAACGTTCTTGTTTATCTGAAAAACAATGCTGAAGTAAGTTGTTCTGCTTTGAAAATATCTCCCACGTGCCAGGACGCTGTTGTTTTGGTTCTTTTAACCCACCCACTACCACTTTAGCCAATTATATTTCAGCACCAAGGGTGCCAAGGGTTGGAAAACCGCATATTTCATTCATTCAGAAATGCTCTCAAAGCATGTGTTCGTTACAAAAATGGGACCTCCAGTGGACAGTAGCAGACTCCGAAATGAGTCACAGATTCAGAGTTCCACATGAGGTTTTTAATTAGCAAATAATATTAATATTACGAAGCTAAACATTAGGTGAACAGGTCACATTGTAACCCATGTCCTAACAACATGCTACATGATGAGATTTGCAGTGATAAGCAATTTGGCTGTTTGCACCAGAGGAAAACATGAGAAGCACAGAATATGTACTCACTCACGAAATGGTAAGGTTTATAATCTAATTATTACATACTAAACCTCTTTAACATTATTAAATGTACATGTCGAATCACTGATGTGTTGGTTTCGAGTCACAGTTAGGCATGGGCCAGTATAAGGTTCTGACGGTATGATAACCTTGAATAAAAATATCACGGTTTCACGGTCTGACAGTATTGCGTTTACTGCTCTAAAATATGCTCTTTTTAAATGTCTGGCTAAAAAACAAAACCTTTTCCCCCTTTGAACACAATATATTTTATTTTGAAGTCTTCGTTTGTTTTAAAAACACAGATTTCTTTACAATTTACACCTAAACAACAAAACAAAAAAAAAGGTAAATAAAAAAAATAACACTTATACCTTAGGAACGATATAGCAGAAAATTTTGGCGATGTGAAAACCTTGACTTTTTCATACCGCGGTATACCTTGAAAACGGTTATCGTCCCATGCCTAGTCACAGTTCTAAAGTTCAATTTCAAAAGGTTTATTTTATTTTCAAGATTTGAGGTGCCTATCTGCCTCTGCTTTTAGTAGTATGCCAATAAATGTAAGATGGCATTCATGAGATACATGAGATATAACTGAGGTGATCATTGTCAGTTTTCTGTTGTTCAGCTGCAAGAAATAGATGCTATTTATAATATATTAATTTGAGGTGTTACTTAGAACAAAATCTCCTTTTAATATGGAAAATATTCCTTCTATCGTGTGCCTTTAGGCTCGATCGTCAGACTCGATCCTGGCACCCTGCTCTTGCGTTTGTTTTGATTCAGAAATGCAATACCTAGTTCAACCACTAGGTGTCAAACTTGCATGCACCTTTAAAAAGCCCATATGGTGGGTTGAGAACGGTTAAATTTCACTTTTTGAAGTCCCAAACAACAGGATGATATGTATGCAAGGTTAAAAAACACTTTCGATGTCTTATAATATCTATTTATTTTTACCTCATTTTCCCACCGACTCCCATATGAATCGTCTGAGCGAGTCTTTTTCCCTAAGCACCTCCTTTACGTGACCCTACCACGTCATGTCACCACGTCACGTCCGTGACAGCAGCCCAATGCCAGAACATATTGAAAAGCATCACCGCGGTTGTACAACAGCGTATTGCTATATTATTCATCATAACAACAAACATTCAGTAATAATTAACACTTCATGGACTATTGTAAGCCAACAAATAGTTACATTCGGCAGTAAGCTAAATGGCTACCGCTACATGCTGCACAGAGCAAACACGATACAGACAACTACATCCATATTTACCTTGTTACAGTCAACAAGACTGGAAGAACACGCAGGTCCAAATAAACTGGGTATTGATCCATCCTTTAACAACAACCGTGCAACAAATCCCGCGTTGTAAGTGTGTAGATTGATGTAGCTCTCTTCAGAGAAATGACGTGAACACAGCACCATACTGAGGCTATAATTGTCAGGTATTTTACCAAAAAAAACCTCAACCACTCCAGGTAGGGAAAAGAGGTTTCGAGGTAGGGAACAGAACACAGCTTTTCCCTCGCACTTCAGAGCATAGCGTCTACGGGACATGATTTAACCGGAATGCCGATAAGTTTAGTAAAGTTAGCAGCAGTCGTGTTTTCCGGATCAATAACTCATGACCGAAACATTGTTCCTACACAAATAACACCTCTTTTCAACCGTCGCAATGTATACAATCACATACAACCTTATTTTCCTAAAAATTAGCTTTGCTACGCGCTGGACGCATTATATTAAACTCCATACACAGGCAGCAAAGAGACCGTTTCTTAGGGACCGTCTACAAAGAGCAAAACGTGAAAACCAATACTAAAAAAGCTGTCAATAACTTCTCTCTAAATCTTTATACTGCCATCAAACAGTATAAAGATTTACTTAGATATTACTCAGATCACACGTCACTGCTGTCCCGCTGGTTATGCTACAACACTTACTGCAATTACTTACTTACAAGGCACTTACTGGCTTCCACTTATTCTTCCTGTCTGTGGGCGGGGCCGGGGAGTTCAATTTTACCGGGGTCTGCGCGCGCAACTAGTATGTTTCGCGTTGACGTCAAGCCGAAACGGCTAAAGACTCGTTCTAATAACGATTCATTTAAACAACAATGAGTCGACTCTTTTATAGATGAATCAATCGTTTTAAACACTTTGCACTTTCAGATTTAAGCCTCAGCTGGACATTTCACTTCCCTTAGAGCTGTGTAACACACTGCATGGAAGGTCATTTTCAAAAATCCATAATATGGGCTCTTTAATATCTCAATCAACAGACACGTAACTGACTATAAGAAACTTTCCAATTGCTGACTTAGACTAAACTTAAAACCAACCTAACAACCTAGCAGCTAAAAATTAGTTGGTAACAAAATGTGTTAAAGGAACCATCAAAATAAAGAGACACCATTTTGCCTTTATTTTATTTATTTATTAAATTACTAATTAAAGAGGCCATTCTTTTTGACTTCCATTTTATAAATCACAAGCTTCAGCTGAAAATGTTCTAGTAGCTTTTGAAAAGACAATAAACACAGAGGCTCTAAATTGTGATTGTGGTGTTGTAAGCCACAATGGAATCCATCGGGAATCAAAGCACAGAGACACAGGAGACTCACATTGATCAAAGGCAAGTCAGGCATAAATCAAACACCTGGTCAACCATCAGCGCTTTCCCTTGGAAATGTCAATATTTGCCTTCTGTTTTTAGAAGTGCTTGTATTCCCTCTGCGGAAGATCCTCTTTGGATAAGCTTGGATAATGCCAGACATTTACCTCTTCCGAAATTATGTTTTCATCCCTTGGTACCTTGATGATTTGTGATGATGTGTAATCGTTTTCTCTTGCTGAGAAATAAGCATAGAAATGCAATGCAGGGCCGCAGTGATCAAGAGGTAAAGTGCAATACCTTTTCCTCCGACACGCTACAGATGGTTATCAGTCGCTGTAGCGGCATGAATGCGAATGAGATGTTTTAGAGGAAAAGTGTGTGTGTTTGAGGTAAGCAAGAAATGTGAGCAATAAAGGATCGGGAAATGTGTTTATTTACTTGATTCGATCATTTTATTCTAACCAGCAGTGTGGCTTTTCATTATAATCACCATCATAAACAGCTCCAAATATAGATGTTGGTTGATTGATTTTTGTATATTTAAAAAAAAAGATTATTCAGGATGTAAGATATGTACGTCTTTTTACTGATTGTGTTGTAAGCATATCTATCTCACGGCAAATCTTAACTTTTTGATTTTAGATTTCGTATGGATTCGTACAGTCTCATTTGTACAATTTAGTACGGTTTGCTTATCCCCCAATGATGATTGGGTTCAGGGGTGGTGCGTTCAGTCCAAATTAGCCACTAAACTGACAAAACGTAAAATAGTTCCGTTTCCCCCAACCTCAAAGCATTTATTAACTTTTTGATTTAATGTCTAATTCATATGAATTTGTGCAATATTATTTGTACAATTTACAACGTTTTGCTTATCCCCCAATGACGGATGGGATTAGGGGTGGGGTTTGGGTCCATGCCTCCTTTTAAAAAAAAAAATCATAGATTTTTGTACTAGTTCAGTTGAAATTAGCCACTAAACTGACAAAACATAAAATGGTTAAGTTTCCCTCAACACAACCTCATAGCAATTCATAACTTTTTGATTTAGTGGCTAATTCATATGAATTTGTGGAATATCATTTGTACAATTTACTACGTTTTGCTTATTCCCCAATGATGGATGGGATTAGGGGTGGGGTTTGGGGCCATGCCTCCTTTTAAAAAAAATCATAGATTTTCGTACGAGTTCAGTTGAAATTAGCCACTAAACTGACAAAACGTAAAATGGTTAAGTTTCCCCCAACACAACCTCATAGCAATTCATAACTTTTTGATTTAGTGGCCAATTCATATGAATTTGTACAATCTCATTCGTACAATTTAATACGATTTGCTTTTTCTCCAATGAAAGTTGAGTGTGGTGGCAGGGTTTGGTGCCACGCCTCCTTTTAAAAATTGTACATTTTCATACGACTGAACTCGTATGAATTCGTACAAATTAGCCACTAAACTGACGAAATGTAAAATACTTACATTTCCTCGTGAGATCAGACTGGTTGGACAAATCTCTGATTGCAAAATCACCTCAAAATGACCCAGCACTTGTTATTAATTTTAAAATGAAAGATGAAACACTGTAAGTTATATGTACTTTTCAAAAGGTCTAGAAAGGCGCTTATCAGTAATTGGACTTTTCTCTCTCCTTTAACTTTTGATACACACTTTTTCCCTATATTCAGCGTGACTCAAAAATTCAAGAGGTTAAAAATGCCTCTGCAAAGCTAAAACCCTTAACCAGTTATAGACAAATCTGTTGAGTTTATGAATGCAGTAGCCAATCAGAGGTCTTTCGATTTGTTACTGCTGAAAATGCAGAGTTTTGTTGAGTGACCAATTGAATTCTGTGCACCAGTAAAATCTCTATAAATAGAGCTGAAACTGCAAGTCCGAGATTCATTTTGCATATATTAACACAGTTCTAAGTTTTTGCGTTTGCACTAGACTAAAGACTAACCTGTTTTTTTTTCTTTGTAACCATATTATGATGTGCCTTTTCCCCAAATTCAAAAACATTACAATTTTTACTCAATTAATTGATATTAACAAACTTTATTTCATTAACATTAATGAATTTACTACCCTAATGTTTTATATAAATGTCATATAAAGTTAAACATAATATTTATATTTAATTAACATTTAACATAAAAACGTGTTTAGGCAATTAATATGCTAATTATATGAATAGATTTTCTAAATATAATACAAATAAGAGCAATACAAGGGGGAACTAAAGTGTTTTAACAGCTCGTTCTGTATTTGATTTTAAATTTGTTATCATCATCTTTGTTTTTCTTTTTGTTTTGTTTTCCCCTAGATCTTAGGATGATGAAGGACTTCATGTCTGACCCTGTGGAGTACATCTAAACCTGATTGATCAACTTCAGATGACTCAGAGGGATTCTGTCAACTCAGTCTGGTAATACCCATTGTCTCTGCAGATCTTAGAGAAACTGTTTGTGAAAATATCCTCTAGTGATTAAGTTTCAATTCATGCCGTCTCATGCTATTCAATTCATGCTGCACATGCTTGTTTGTTTATGCTGTGAGTAATATGGTGGCCAGATTTCTGACATACAAACCAGAAACATTTTCTAATTTGGTGGTCAAAATACCATTGAAATCTTACTTAATTATGGGTGAAAAACACCCTCAGTCTTAAGTCACGTGCAAGTAAACTCTTCTCACGTTGGTCAGAGTTCACAGTCCCACGAATACCGCTTAGCTATCATATGTCAATATTTTAATCGATGACAATGAGAAATGAGACATTATAAGTGAAACGATGCACTTTAATGTTGAATGGTGATACCCACAGACATCAACACCAAGTATAAATCAGAGGCTAAGACTTTTCCATGCACACCCTCATTTCAGTTGTCAAGGGTTTTACAAATAGATCTATTGAATCAATCAATCTATTGGCCGTAATTGTTTGTAACATTTAATTAGTTATTTTAAAATAAGAATACGACATTTTAATAACTTAACTTAATAACTGTTATTAATTTTGAGATTTAAAAAAAAACATTAGCTAGAATTATGCATTATAGGCTTAAATTATAGAGAAATAACAGTTGAAGCGAGACTGCAGTCAGATCATCAAGCAGGTCAATGTCGATCTTTCTTTTGAGGTGTCAGTTCAGAAATAAACAAAACAATAGGTCTAATGCAAAACATTATTTGACTAAAATATGGAATAACTATCAGATAACGGATAAAAAGCTCTCGGTAATATTGCAGAATACTTTCAATTTCGTAGGCTATTTAGCATGAAACGCAAATTTACTGTTTGGAATGACATCACGCTCTACTCATAATTCAATCAAATCTCGATTTTGATGTAGATCAGAGTGCAATCGCTGGATTCACATATATCAAACAAAACGCACTACCAGGGCAAACGCGACAGGTTGCAAAACAAATGTCCAGGTGTGAAAGCATGCTGAGACATGTTGTATAGTTAATTAAAACAGCTTCAGCCATTAACAAGTCAGCAGCAACAACAAAAATAAACAACAACAACAACAATAATAATAATAATACACTTTAAAAACACAGCAATTTTAAAGGTCCCAAAACAAAGCCTTGAAGTACACCCAGGGTTCTTGATCTTGTGATTTTATAATACTACTGATTTAAAACACACACACATTTAATGTAGGCTAATTTGTTGTTCAAAAGTTTGAGGTCAATTATATATTGTTGCATATTTTTAATGTCATATGCTTACAAAAGATTGTTACAGTTTAAAATAAAATTTCCTATTTGAATATAGAAATTGCAGAAATATGACATTTTAATATCTAACATATTTTTACTCTGTTTTAAGTGTCGTGATCCATCAAAATTATTTTAATACTGCTGTATTTTCAGCAGTTTTATTACCTCTGTCCTTGTTTACCATTTGACTGACCCAAGGTAGAGTATCGAGACCATTGAACTGTAACGGACATATGCAACTTATGCAAATGTTAGTGGACTGAAAGACAGTGACGCAAGACCAGGGTCATAGGTCATCCCACAGGCACAGAAAACCACAAGCTGTTCCCCCTGGTTTGTAATTCCAGTACCGCTCATTTAAATATAACACCATGTGCTTACCTTTTTGCTTTACTGGGCTGGCTAAACTATATTCAAACATGATCAATAAGCTTGTGATCAATCTGTTTAACATGACTAGAACGCAGGACGCCAAACAGCTGTGATGCCCATTAGACAATGTGGCATAATAAACAGTAATCAGCTTCCGAATCAATACAGGCTTTACGTCAGCCTAACAACAAAGAACGCGAGGAAAACGATCAAACAATGAAGTGTTCGACTGATTAAATTACTTTTGTACGGCATGCAGGCAACTCAGCAGGACTGAATAGCAAATCAAGTCACAAAGGGCATGTTACCTAAATCCACTGCCCAATTCTCTGAGCTCGAGCTAATGACGCGAGGCTTCCTCAGCTCACTCCTTATTGTGCCCGATGAGGAAAATTGCATTAATTACAAGCAATTTGAGGATGGAAGACTGCAGGTGGCGGAGAGAGTTGCGGGTAATTGACATGGCGTCTTTGAAGACTGTGAAGTTTAATCAGTAAAGCAGTGGCTTCCATCTCGACGAATGGGCATCCCTGCCACCCGTCCTCCACTCAGACGGGGCCGCCTGCAGGGTCCACTCTTTCTACCACATGCTCTTCTCTGCAATAAGGTCTCAGCGAGGAACTGCGGAGAAGCAACCATGCTGATAAAATTGCTGTCATCCAGCTCACCTCTTTTTCACAGGTTGCTTGTGTATGTTGTAATTTAAAACCATTTTCTTGAAGGCTTGTCAGATCATGACTGAACAAAGACAATTGCCACTTGCTGATGAAATTCCATCTTGTAGTCCACTTGGGAGTTGAAAATGGTTTGAAAAAAAGTTATAAGAAAAATGGATGTTGCAGTATGCATTTGTTGCTCCTCTATACTCTAGAAAATAAAGCTTTGACAGTCCAATGATGAGCTTTTAACATCCTCAAAAATGTTCTTCTATATCTTTCAGAAAGCTTTTTTTTAAAAGAGAGTGTATCAGAATCAGTTTTATTGCCAAGTGTGCTTCACACACAAGGAATTTGCTTTGGCTACAGAAGCTTCTAGTGTACATAAAGTGACAAGTGACAACACAGAATAAATATGAAAAAAGGACGATAGACATTAAACAGAGATGCAGTCAGTCCAAAAAGATCTGGATGTTGAAATGTAGTACAGATTTGTTATAAATATACAGGTTATAAGGTGCTGTGTACAAATGCGTAAGGAGAAGTATTGCATCGTATATTGTTATAAGGTGCTGTGTACAAGTGCGTATGAGAATGTATGGCACGTTTATTGCACTATAGGAAAATATAACTGTTGATGAGGTAGAAGGCCTGAGGAAAGAAACTTTTCCTGTGTCGGGCTGTTTGTGTGCTCGGTGCTCTGCATCGCCAATCAGACGGTAACAGTTCAAACAGGAAGTGTGCTGGGTGCGAGGCGTCCAGGGTGATTTTGCGAGCCCTTTTACTCACTCTGGAAGAGTACAGTTCTTGAAGTGTAATAAGGGTAGTGACAGTGATTCGTTCAGCAGTCCGTACTATTCGCTGTAGTCTACGGAGGTCGGTTTTGGCAGCTGAGCTGAACCAGATGGTGATTGAAATGCAGAGTAGTGATAACAGAACTCTTTCTTTTAATAATTTTATTGTAATATATTTTTTCCTTCCAACATCTGTACTTGTGCAAACTTATCTATTCACATCTATGGTCAGATGCCTTCTTTATTGCTACTATATCACCTTTAAAAATTTGTACAGTATAAACTATAAAATGTACATTTTTGAATACACACATACATACACACATATACTTGTACATGCGCACACATTCAAGCAAACTCTTCTCCCCATGTTGGCGTGGGTTTCCTCCGGGTGCTCCCTTTTACCCCACAAGTCCAAAGACATGCACTATAGGTGAATTGGGTAAGCAACCTCAGATTAATAAAGGAACTAAGCCGGCAAGAAAATAAATGAATGAATAAATGTAATTAGATGACATTCATTTATTCATTTTCTTTTCGGCTTAGTTCTTTTATTAATCCAGGGTCGCCACAGCGAAATGTACCGCCAACTTAAACAGCATATGTTTTATGCAGCGGATGCCCTTCCAGCCGCAACCCATCTCTGGGAAACATCCATAAACACTCATTCACACCCATACACTACAGAAAATTTAACCTACCCAATTCCTACGCAATCACAGGGAGAACATACAAACTCTACACAGAAATGCCGACTGACCCAGCTGGGGCACGAACCAGCGACCTTCTTGCTGTGAGGCGAACGTGCTACCCACTACGCCACCATGGTGCCTGTAATTAGATGACAAATAGATGAAATCATATGATACTGTATGTATACGTTTTCTACTTCATCTAATTCATAACACATTTTGTTAAGCAATGATAACCCAAATATTGACAGAATGCTGCAATTTTATTACTTGCAAAGTAAATTAGCACGCACAGAAATAAAGCAACGTTTACATGTAGGAGTCATTAATTGCCAGACTCCCGTGCAATCTGTTGGACAGTGTGATAGGTGTATGGTGCGTCTTCTTGGCTCAGTATCATGTCTATGGTGACAGTGGTGATATTGTACCGGCAGTGCGTGGACAAAACATACTCATACAGTGTGATCAATTTTTGCCAACAAGTCCACCTTTTGTCTTCATTGAGAAAATGAAGCACTGTAGCCTTTCATTTCTCTTAAACCTTTGATTAAACTCTTATCTTCATTCAAAAACACCACTTTTATTTAAGCTTTACGGAAAAAAAAAAAAAAAGAAATACGTCATTACACCTACGCCTAGTAAACTGAATAAAAGGATTGTACTACACAGATTGTGCTATAATTCCTGTATGACATTTGTTGTAAGAATCATTCTTATTCCTGTAGTACGATAAAGCAGTCTTATCTTATATAAAATATTAGACTTATTTAGCAAATAAGGATTGTGTAATTCAGGTAATATGATGATTTAATTTTCAGATTATGTGTTTGTACAGATACTGTGTCCCTCTTGGCCTTGAACAGGCAACTTTAGACATTCTAGCAGCTCGTTTTTATTCATTATGTCACATCCCGACCCCATCAGTTTATCATCTCAGTGTAAGCTTTTGGTATCTCTTGCCGACAGATTCTGCCGGTATGGAAAAGTGGTTATATATTATATTCAAAGACGTGTAATTCTACACAACAGTGACACTCCACCGTGGAAAATTGGGTTTTGACCTCATTCCTGCCCTTCAGCATTTCAGGGTATATATTTCATCCTGCACGGATTATAGTATTTACAGACCAGTCCCATAGTTTTCATATGCTCTATAAGATGTTTAAACATTCATCATGTGAAAGGAAAGGAAAGGACAGTTCGCAACAAGAAAAAAAAAAACATATGTGGGATGTAGTGGCCGATGCATGGATTTTTGCATTATGATTTGCTCTGCAGGGGTTTTAGATGACGTGGTTTAAGAGTGTAAGTGGGTGTCTAATGAGCAGTTTTCAGATTTGAAGCAATTGATTTCCTTTTGAAAGCAAAAGTTAGTGGGTCATTCAGGGCTTTTTCTTTCTCAAAGGAACATTTGGTATAGGTTATCTCAAGGAAAATACTTATTTCACTGCATTGTAAATTAGAATGTTACCTTGACAACTTGGCAGCAAAGCCAATGATTTATACACTGCTACAGTAAATAGAAAATTTGCATCAAATAGCTCTTATTGAAAAGGTGTATGGTCTTAGAATCTATACATTTTCTGCATATCTTTCTACACGCAAATGTATTTATTTTGTTAAAGGAACAACCAGGCATAAATTTGAAAGTATACAGAAGAAAATATACACTACTGTATATATATGTATATACAGTAAACATACAGTTGAAGTCAGAATTATTAGCTACCCTGAATTATTAGCCCCCCCTGTTTATTTTTCTCCCCAATTTCTGTTTAATGGAGAAGATTTTTTTCAACAAATTTCTAAACATAAGTTTTAATAACTCATTTCTAATAACGGATTTATTTTATCTTTGCCATGATGACAGCACATGATATTTACTAGATATTTTTCAAGACAGCTTAAAGTGACATTTTAAATGCTTAACTAAGTTAATTAGGTTAACTAGGCAGATTAGGGTAATTAGGCAAGTTATTGCAAAATGATGGTTTGTTCTGTAGACTATCGGGAAAAAAAATAGCTTCAAGGGGCTAATAATAATGACCTTTTAAATTGATTTTTTTAAAAATTGAAAACCGCTTTTATTCTAGCCGTAAATAAAACAAAAAAATACTTTCTCGAGAAGAAAAAAATATTATCATACATACTGTGAAAGTTTCCTTGCTCTGTTAAACATCATTTGGGAAATATTTAAAACAAGAAAGAAAAAAAATCAAAGGGGGGCTAATAATTCTAACTTCAAATGTACATAAACATACACTTACTTCGACTTTGCCCCTGATTTTTCATGGGTCGTCTCAGCAGAATGAACCGCCAATCTCCAGCTGAAACACAGCACCAACTCATGAACCCCCAATGCTAGGAAACGCCCATGCACTATTTATAAACTAGATATTTATAAGAAATATAAAAGTTTCAGCTTCTTGTCATTTACAGAATTTAGCAGGTAGGGATTTAAGTGAAAAGTAAATATAGGTTCATTCAAGAAATGTCTGTTAACATTTCTTCCAAACTAGTTTGAAAATGAATATAATTTATTACTATTATAAAACATTACTAAGTCATCTAAACATTTAAATGCTGCTATTTTCATGACACTTGTTCTGTTTCTGTATTCGGGCTTCCAAGGGACATGACACAAAGAGAGATGTGGTTACAATTTATTTTTAATTAATTATTCTAATAAAATATAGCTCTCTGTGCAGGGTATTTTACAAAGGACAGCTTCCAGAATCTCTCTTAAAAAATGAGCTACAAACAAATTCCTATTTATCCACCAAAACCCTGTAAACACCCACAAATTACAAATAAAATTAATTTAAAATTTAAAGCATTTTTTTTAGAAAATGACAATTAGTTCAAAACAGAATAACAGATGTTCTTATTTTTTATTACTGAAAATCAGGGTTTTTCCATCAAATACGGATTTCTTAACTCTTCTGAACTTAAAACAATTGTATTGTGTTGTCTAAAAATAAAGGAAAACATGAAAAACTGACACATTTTTTGTTATTTTTGTTGGGTAACACTCAATCTGCCAAATACATAATTTAGCATGAAGTGACATCAAGTACATAACTAACCACAGAGGGATACCATGGTAAAACATTCCTTATTGGGTCAAAGTTCAACATTAATTCTTGTAAAACACTGAAAACACAGGACTCCATTGGCTGTAATGAAACCAAATGCTGTCTTTGTTCGGTTCCCTAAACATCTGCTCCAATATCATTCCTTCTTTCATTTCAAATACAATTCAAGTAAGAGTTTTTTTTGGTAATTCATTCTGAAATCTAATCATCAATGTCTCAAAAAGACCAAGGCCACACCTGTA
Organism: Danio albolineatus; assembly: GCA_903798035.1. Classification (NCBI taxonomy): domain Eukaryota; kingdom Metazoa; phylum Chordata; class Actinopteri; order Cypriniformes; family Danionidae; genus Danio; species Danio albolineatus. The sequence continues at coordinate 7,816,861 of CAIGQQ010034268.1, read as the reverse complement.
GCAGTGTCAGATGTTTTCAGTGTCTTGCAGAAGGGCATTTCACGTCAGAATAGATGAGTTATGTAAAATATAAAGGGGTGCGAGAGATATGTTCAGTCCCCAAGGGCAAACTTTAGCTCTGTGTTGTTGAGCGACAGCGAACATGACCCTGACCTCTACATGAACCCACCTGCTGTTTTTTTTTATATAAATTGAACGCTCATTTTCTGAACTGTCACTAGCATCCGCATCAGCCTGACACCCTGCACATCGGCCTTTATTCAGAAACAGATATCTACAAGGCTGGCTGCTCTTTTGTGTGCTAATTTCTTGAATAATATAATTATTTCCTGCTTGATAGAAGAAGAAAAAAATTGCATGTTTTTAGGGCTGGCCATTTTGACCTGAAATGAAAACCTTGATTAATTTAACACTTGATTTTAATTATTCAACAATTATTTTATTATTATTTTAATTATTTAACAATTATTTGAGTACTTCATAGGTCTCAAACTAGATTCCTGGAGGGCCGCAGCTCTGCACAGTTTTGCTCCAACCCTAATCACAGCTGATCCAACTAATCAAGGTGTTCAAGACTACTAGAGACTATGAAGCCGGTGTGAGTTGGAGGTTAGAGCTAAATTATGCAGAGCTGCGGCTCTCCAGGAATTGAGTTTGAGACCCCTGATTTACTTATTGTTTCTGCTTCTAGTTCATTACTCAACTATTAAAGGGAGAAGATAATGAAAAAGCATTTTCCAATTTTTTGGAAACAAACAATTCATGGTTATTTGATGAATACTTCAAACATAAATAAAAACAAACATTGCTTGAAATGAAGATTTACTGTGAAAAACGTCACATTTCCAAAAAATCTGTAACTTAAAAAAATTGCAAACAAAATAAAATGAATAAATAAAACAATATCCATGTCAAAATAACCTACATTTCTTGCAAACAAAATCGCAACAGGCTTATTCGGAAAACGTATATTTCTGGAAATCGCTAATTATGTAGCCAGAAGTACTTATGGCTGCATTTCATCTTTAAAACGAATGCTAAGGGGCAGTATGATGGCGTTCCTTTTTAGCACTTACCAGCTGACAGCTTGCATTCATATGGAGAGCTTTCCCACAGTTACCAGTTTGTCCTGTAGCTCGCCATGTACGTCGATGCACTTGAGATGCAGAGAGAAAGTTGATTACGATGAAGGGGTTTAAGTCTGGCAAAGAACGCTTACAGGAAATGGGCAAGACAAAAGCAGAAGATAAAAAATAAAATAATCAAGTAAATAACACTGTAAGAATGGGGTAAAATCTGAACGCTACGGGGCGGTATGATGGCGTTACTTTTTGGCACTCACCAGCTCACAGCTTACATTCGTATGGACAGCTTACATTTTCCTGTAGCTCGCCTTGTACGTCGACGCACTTGAGTTGCAGAGAGAAGTTGATTACGATGATGGGGTTTAAGTCTGGCAAAAAACAGTTACAGAAAATTGGTAAGACAAAAGTAGAAACCAAAAAAAATTTAATAATCAAGTAAATAACAGGGTGAGAATGGGGTAAAATCTGAAAATGTAATAAAAATCAGGAGAGGGCTATTCTTTTTCTGAATTGCTTTTTTTTTTTTTTTTTTACTGTTAGTTGGGTTTTGAATAGTGGGAGGACGAGTCAATCAGTGCTTTTAAAAACACTATTGGTTAGGTTTAAGGAAGAAGGAGGGTGAGTCAGTGAGTCATTCAGTCAACGGCAGCCTCTGGTGGATTTACGCAAAAACAAAAACTGCAAAAAAAGGTACCTCTTTGGATGTATTTGGCACTTTACAGAAATGTACTACGCTTTAAATTATAATGTGTAAAGTGGAAAATAACTTGTATCTTTTGAAAATAAATATAATTTTTAATAATGCAAATGTGAGAAGTTCTGAATAATAACTTGCATCTCCTGTAAACACATGCTTTAACTAAAAAAAAAATTAAAAAAATAAAGAAATTGGTGGTGTTTTAAAGAGATAGTTTTAAAAGGATAAAAAATAATAATGATAAATCAAGGGTTATGCATTTTGCTTGCAGTATTCTTTTTTTTTTTTTTTTTTTGTTAACCACCACCATACTTGTTTTGCATGTAAAGTAATGTCCTAAAGAATATGAAACCGGCACTAAAGTGTTAAGAAAATCTCCACACCATTACACCACCACCAACCCAAACCATTGATACAAGACCGGGTTGATCCGTGCTTTTATGTTGTATCCACCATTTCGTGACTCCACCATCCAAACATTGCAGCAGAAATCGAGACTATTCAGACTTTTTTTTTTCAGTCTTTTTTCAGTCTTCTTCATTGGTGAAGATCCATTTAGATTCAACCCACTGACCAAGCAAAAGGTTATGTGTTTATCTTTGTTCAAGAAACCTATATAACACGCTGTTACTATAATATGACACTAATCTACATGGAAGTCATTCAGCGGGATTCATTGTAATTCAGTTCTTGCTCTCTGAGGAGATTCAATCGCAGTCTGAACGAGGCACAAGGAATAAAATCTCTAACAGCACATGAATCTATTTTCTCCCGCTTTCTTATTCTATCCCTCATCTTTAATTTCTTTCATGACTGCCATCTAAATGCTAAACCATTCAACGCTCAGGAGACAAGAAACTCCAGGAGTAGCTGAAAGTCTCATTTTTCCCCATATGATAGGAAGAAAGAAAGGTAATCATGCCATGAATTGGTATTCTAGCCAGGTAAGATGAGAGTAATGTGATCTGTAATTGAAATGTGAATAACGCTGGTCTGAATTCAGAGATAAGTGCTGAGGGAAACTCTTACAGCAATATACTACATATTTGTTCAGAAGAGATCCTCCAGATTAGATACAATGAAATATTTTAACATTGTTTTATCTATTTATACTATTATCATGTCAAATGTTTATGCTCTAAGTTCAACAGATGAATGGAAAGAAGGAAAAAAGTCTACTAAAAATTAAAAGCTTAAATTGTTTAGAAAAGGGGTGCCTAAACTGTTTCTTATGAAGGGCCAAAACCAAACTATATTGAGGGCAGTGGGCCGAAGATATGTATATCCAGCTGTATTAAAAAGTTGGCATGGGTAATTTCTTCATTTATTTCAAAATAAATAAAAACATTACATTAATCATATTAACTAATTCATCATATATTTTTACATTTTATAATGGCCCTATTATAACGAAAATATAATTCCATTTATAACACAATGGAGCTTAATGCCGAATACACTAACCAAGCTGCTGTGGCCTTGACATGCTCACTGAGAACTTCTGAATCGTGGTCCATACTATGTTGAGCAACAGCATGTTCATTTAAAAAAATAATAAAAAATAGTGTATTATGGCCAGTTTCCACTGAGTGGAAACCACTCTTTGCCACTTTTTGGTCACCCTTTGCAAAGGGTACCAAGGGTACCAAAGGGTGACCAAAAGGCGAAGCTAGATACGCAGCTGAATGCTTATTGCTTTACAGAGATACGTCGTTTGCTCGCGCAACAAGCCAGAATAAAAAGAAAGGACCTGCCATGCTTAATACACAGCCGAGAGACAATACACCAAAATAATATAAACATATAATAACGAGCCATGGTCGACCCAAGCTCAAACAAACCTTGTCGTCGTCTTGAACAGCCACAAAGCCAAGAAGAGCAGATTCTCCGCTGTGCCCCGTAGTTTTTATGAGCCCGTCTGAACAGCGAGCGATTTCCCTTTCTCACTTGCCCGCGTGCGCGTCTATATTTGAAATAACAAACTTGAGCTGATGATAATAACGTGTGCATGTTTATTGACAGGCTTTTAAAAAGCAGAAACAGACAAACGCAAGACTGACGCGTGCAAACAAAAAGGAGAAGCCGGAAAAAACAAAGGAGCAAATTATTGTTTCAGCAAACATGAAGATCTGATACGTTTAACCATTATCTTCACCTTCTGGACTATTATGAACTCGGAATGACTTTACTTTCTAACAAGAGGCCACATGTGCTGGTGAAGATTACAGATACAGATGAGAGGATTGCACTGACTGTGGGCTATATTTTGTGTTGTTTTTGAACCTAAATAAGGACTAAATGGCTGCTGTGTGTAGTTTTTCTGTAATTGGTCACATATAGGGGCACACGGAATCTGCGCACGCAGAATTCCGCAGATTTCCGCAGATTTTTAGCTCATCATTGATTCTGTTTATTTACTGGGGTAAAAGTGTGTAAATTTATATTTATTCAGTTTTCAAATTAATTTCAGTAAAAATATTCATTAATATGAAAATATTCATCTGATGTATTTACAACACAGTTCGTAAAGTAATATTTTCTGTCTTTTAGTAGAGATTTTATATGAGAGACTTGCTTTGTTTACCAAATAAAGTGGATCTAATTGGATTCGCATTGTAAACATTAAATACAAGTTAAAAAGGCATTACTTTTTATTTTATATATGAATTTTTCCTAAAATCATTCCGCATAAATCCGCAGATTTTTAACAAAATAATCCGCAGAAATGGCAAAAAATGTCCGCAGATTCCGTCTGGCCCTACATATAACATATAGACTGTAAGGGGCTGTATGTGTTAATATATGCTGCATTTATTTATTTGTTACAATCGTGGACCGTAGGCTATTTCGCATCATTGATCTGCCGTTATAATCGGATCATGTTCATAGAACGGTTAGTAATGAACATTTATACACCAGTATTTATGTGTATAATAAAGCATCTGTTTTGTGAGAAGTGCTTCTCGTACGATTTGTGAACGGCACGTACAGCTTTACTGTACACATTTCCCGCGAGCAAGAATGACGTCGACTTAAACTTTGTCGTACACCACGCCCACCAAAAGAGTACCCTTTTGCAGTGGAAACGGAAGCCTGATAAAGGTGACCTGTACCGACCCGTACCGTAACATACTGTACCACTCAGTGGAAGCGGGCCATTAAGGTATTAACCCCAACCTTTCACAAAATTCTTCTTCTCTTCTTAGATGGGATGGTGGGCAAAATCAAAGATCAAAATCAAAATTCAAAATCAACTTTGGCCCCCAGGTTCTAGTTTTGGCATCTATGGTTTAGAAATTGTAGCCTGAACATACTTTTTTTAACACAAAAACTATTTTTGCAATATTTTGTGTTGTGTGCTCTGATTGGCCAGCTGTCCAGTGCATGGTGATTGGTTGAGAACCTCAAGTGTGGTGGCAAATGATTCAAGACTGAATCTGATTCAAGCAAAGGCAGATCACTGATTGATCAACTTCATTCATTCATCCATTTTCTTTTTCTTAGTCCCTTTTTAAATCTGGGGTCACCACAGTGGAATGAACCGCCAACTTATCCAGCACATGTTTTATGCTGTGGATGCCCTTCCAGCGCTATCCGCTGCGCCACTGTGCTGCCCTTGATCAACTTTGCCTGTGATATTTTATAAACGAAGCAGTTTTACTTTTGCTCCAAAACACACACAATCTACTCACCATTGTGGCAACAGTACTTACAGTGAGTTGTGCTTTTCTATCTGTTTTGACAACATTCTCACTCACTGAAGTAGATTTGCAGGCACAAGCTTGAACGGGGCATTTTACTAAAACATGCATAAGTCTTAAAATTCAGTGTGTAATCATATTACGTGTTTGTTTTGGTGATCTTCATATTCTGCTTCTACCCTTCTAACCACTTGCTTCTATGTAATGGTCCTTCTCTGTTGACATCAGTCTGATGATGTTCATATATTCAATATTCATAACCATGCCCATCTTACTGTTACTCTTTTAAAAAAAAAAAAGATACACACAAAAAACAGCCCTGCCTCCTACTCAATATTCTGTTTTAGAAATAAATGTCTAAAATGAACAAAACCTCCGATTCACGTACTGTAGACTGTAGCTTTTACAAAGAATATCTCTGTAGGTTTGAGACTTTAGTCTTTGAGACTTTGCAGATTGTATCCACAGTATGCGTGAACAGCTTGTGACATGTCAAAAACAAATGATGAAAAAAACATTTCATCATATTTAAGCTATGCAGTTTTTAAGTCTGATGTTAATGAGTCATCATTCAGTGGTTTTATGATAATTACAACGTTTATTAAAATGAAAAAACGTATTTAACTTATTTAAAAAAATTATTTAACTTATTTAAATGAAATGCAATTTCACAAGTGAATTGGATGAGCAAAATTGGCCATAGTGTATGAGTGCATGTGAGAGAGAATGGGTGTTTCCCAGCGACTGAAAGGGCATTCGCTGTGTAATGCATGTGCCAGAATAGTTGACAGATCGTTCTGCTGTGGTGACCCCTGAAAAATAATGGATTGAAGGATTGCAGGTTGCAGATGTGGGCCGCTCAATAGACAATTTAAATCCAATAGTATTTAATTAGCACAGTCAGCGCTGATGAATCTTCTCATGTCTTATTCTTCATTAGCAGCAGTAGTCATTTGACAGTTGAGGAAAAAGTACTGGTATATCAGTATTTTTTTTTCTGCCACTGCTTTGTTCACCAGCCAAAGAAGCTATAAGATCAACATGCAGGTGTACAATAATAGCTTGGCATATGCGGCACAGTCTTTTTGCCGTGGGATTTTTGCTGATAGACCGGGTATTTACTCACTCGAGGGAAAATGCACAGTGGCAGGTGTTTGCTGATTGTCCAACACATTTTCAGCTTTACTTATTTAGTTTGCTTATTTTGTCTAAAAACCTTTAGCTTCGATGCCATAGTCTGTTTATGCTGCACTGCTTTTGTATGCCATTAATGAACACAACAAATGCATTTATCTCAGTTAAAAAAGAAAGTACACTGTGTTGCATTTCTAATTATTTTAATTTGTCAATTTGTGTCTGCGTAAATTGCATGTGTTCTTTTGTCTTTATTTATTTTTATGTTTATTTTTTGCTGGTTGCTATTCATTGCCATTATATGAGTGCAAGGAAGACTAATTTTATTTCATTATGTTTCATTCTGTCACTTTTTCACTTAAAAGTTGACCTAGTTGTCGCTTCTCATTTTGGTGTATACTTCATCAATTATACTTACATTTTTGATGCAAATACTTTAAGTGATTCACAAACTCAAGAGTTGATGGAACACCCACCTTTAATCTACTGTATATCCACAAAAAATGCATCTAAAACTTTGTAGGAGAGGTAGATACAGGGACAAAATGCTTACCCGATGAACAAAAGCCACATTCTGCATAGTAAAGAAACTCCCTGTCATGCCTAAATGAAGATCCAATAAGTGTGTGGCTTTACGTGACCCAGTTGCTCTGGACCATAAAGTTAGTGTTTGAGAGGGTCCAGTTCATCCAGATGGTCTTTGGAGATGAGGTCAGTGGAACCAGTCTGTGTGTACAAGCGTGAACACAAAAGGAAATGTGAGCACAGCACACTGAGGAAAGGCATGATTGCTGATTTATTAGCAAGTTAGTTCCTATCCACAAAATCGGCGTTGCTTAATTTTTCACTTTTACTTAGTCTATATCGTTTATGATTTAAATGTTACCAAATTAGTTGCGTCAACGACTGATTTTAGTAAGTAATATAATCTTGGATGCTACTCTCGCAAACATCGCATTGAAAAGTTTGAATGATTCTTTTGCCTCCGATTGTTCAAGTCTGACTTATTGTAGCGAATCTTAAATGGCACTTTAGAATTGTTTGCGTCTTTATTTAATTTATGACTTTAACTTTGTTTAAATTAAACTTGGTGGATGCTTTACAAGTTTGGTAACCGACTAACAGAACACAACAAATAACATGAGGACAAGAGAGAATAATAGACGTAAATTTAGCTGTTTCTTGCTGTTCATCACTGTTTATGGTGGTAACCATTAAAACACTTTTACCACGTATAGACAAACATTTACACTGTGCCTAACCCTATGGGGAAAACTGAACCTACAGCGCCATCTTATGGACATGTATGACATCACAATTAATCACATTTCAGCCTTTCTACTTGCTGGAAGTATAATTATTTTCATTAAAGTAGAATTAATGTTAAAGTCTTAATTTTTACGTCACTCAAACCCATACACTAATTTTTAATAGCCTAATTGTTATAAGCTACTAAAGAAAGCAATTTTTAAAGGTAATTTCAACCAATTTCTTTGGGTTTTAAGTTGTAGTCGAAGAACGTCAGAAGGACACTATGTAAAATGGTGGATGAAATATGAAAACGTAAGACCTGTGGACCTAAATACTCACCAAAGAAACTTGACATTTTTAAAGCTCTTTATCAAAGTCCATAGGGGAGTGAGGGGGCGAAAGTAACGTGAGATGAAAATAACTAAGCGATTTTCTCGAAGCCCTTACAACATTTGATTTCCATGCTATAACGGCACATTCAGCATGCAACCCTCGATGGAGCTGCTAAATATCAAGTGATTTTGGGCCCGTGTATCACAGTTAGCAAAAAAAGTCAATTATTGTAGTGGTTCTTTTTTACTTATAAGTTGTGTTTCTCTTTTCATGTGTTACACTAATGACCTAGATCTACAGGTTATTTAGTGCAACAACACATCCTTAAGTTAGAAATGTTTTCAGTTTAAAAGTAAATCAGGTTTAAATAGGTTTAGGCAAGAGTTTATGTGGATGTAAAAGTAGCACTGTTATTTATGCCCCACTGCTAATAGCCATGTCTTGTTTTTTACTTCCACATTAGTTTGCAGTGTTTTGACTCGTATGTTTTGTAAGATTATTGCAAAAAAAAAAATAAAATGATGGAACATTTTATATTGGTGGATTGCTTTTGAAACATTTGATGGAACTGAAATTTAAAATGAAAATGCTGTTTATTTTTTGGTTTTTTGTTTTGCAAAAAGAAAGGAGAAAATATAAGTAAATCAAGTATTGTTGTGTTACTTTTGACCCACCAGTATGTTACTTTCATCCCTGTCTATGGGGTCAAAAGTAACACTGTGCAAGTTATACTGTTACTGTGAAGTTATATTGGAGTTCTTCTACATTAATAAAAAAAATAACACCTGAGTTTGATAGACCACTGTTGTAACCACAGCAAAAATATATTTCAGCTAAAAACATAATAAAAAAAAAATTAGAAATATATATATATATTGAATATTCGGTGGATGCCACAGTGGCGTAGTGGGTAGTAGTGGGTTCGAGCCTCGGCTGGGTCAGTTGGCATTTCTGTTTGGAGTTTGTATGTTCTCCCCATGGTTGTGTGGGTTTCCTCCTAGTGCTCCAGTTTCCCCCACAGGTACAAAGAAATGGTATAGGTGAATTGGGTGAGCTAAATTCATAGTGTATGAGTGTGAATGGATGTTTCCCAGAGAACGGTTGTTGCTGGAAGAGCATCTGCTGCGTAAAACATATGCTGGATAAGTTGGCAGTTCGTTCCACTGTGGCAATCCCAGATTAATAAAGGACTAAGCCGAAAAGAAAATGAATGAATGAATGAATGAATATTCGGTCTGAAATTGCAAGAGAAAATGACTTCAAAACAGTAGCACTAACTGACTGTGAACAATGTTTTATTTTGATAGTCACTGACTGATTATACTATTTAGAATTTGATAAATAAATAAATATATATATATTTTTATTTTTTTAATAACATTAATAAGGAGAAAGTCTAAATGTATGAAAATTAAACCAGCTTTACCAAAATTAACATAAACAGTACACCAATGCCATTATTTATCCTCTAGTGCTCTCTAGTGTCCATGAAGAGCACTGATTCCCCTTTTTAAATCCCTTTTGTTCCTATTCTCGCACTTTGCGTGTTATCAGAAATTGAAGGTCATTGCTTTCAATAATGAACATTCACTGCGATAAACTGAAATAGATTCTATAATTTCTGTCAAATTCATACTAATTGTACTTTATAAAATATAAAATATGCATTCAATTATTGTGCATATATGTAGCCTATACGATTATGACAAGATGATATGATGTAGCTGTTGTGGTGGGAAAAACTAATAAAGAAAAGCAGACACAGCAGCAAACTTTCTGAACTATTCTGAACTAACAGCTTTAGAAAGTCACCTCGATTTAATTAGCAAAAACATACAAACCTACTTAAACACACGTACAGGATTTGATTAAACTAAAATGAGCAAGTTAATAGGTTTGAAGCTTAAACAAAAGCTGTGGGGATGAGGAAATTCAGTTCTTTTGTGGGGCAGCAACGACTTGCTGTATGTGATGAGGTAAATGTGATTTAAAACACAAACACTGCTGCCATATTCTTTGCAGAAGCTTGAAATCAGTCATGTCATCTACTTGATTTATCACTTTTGATTCTCCTTACCTTTGACAGCACGCTGATGTATAACATTTACTGTATTTTTATTTTATTGTATTTTTTTAATCAAATGTTTATTTGAAAATGCTGCAACAAAAATGAATTTAACTCAAATTATGCCAAAGATGATTTTTTTTGATTGACTGCACTTTCACTTGCTTAACTTATACTCTAAATATATTCAGTTTATAAAATGTCATTTTAACCCAAATTTGAGTAAAGTATGGACAAATCTAATTGCTTGTTAATATTTGTAAGTTTTAACCATATTTTTCAGGGTTTAAATAACCCAATTTGTGTGTCTTAAAAACATTGATTTTATATATAGAAGTTTTGTATTTTTCCATTGTTTTTGTGCCATTTGCGATGCGAACATCTTTGCGTCAAATCAAGTTTCTAATGTGACGATTTCCATTATAGCTTAAAATGCTTTAACAGAGTTATATTTTTGATAATTTCCTATGGGAAATTACTATGTAAACATGGGCTACTTAGGCCCAATCCAAATTCTATTTTTGTACCCCTACTTCTTCCCCTTCCCCATCCCCTTGGCCCTTACAATCGAGGGTTAGGGGGAAGGGCTTCAAAACTTACCCCTAAGAATTGGGACATCATTTCAACACCTGCACACGTCATCATGTCATCGCAATCTCTTGCTTCATATGAGATCAGACGATCACGACTGCTGTAATTATTCCAGTTGTGTTATTTTTTTGATGTTTATCTTCAGGAAATCACTGAAGGCATATATTATGTTATCATAACTATCTAATGTGGCACTAAGATCAGAACTGTACTGTGCATTTACTCCGTGGCCATACTCATCTATGTAAACACACGAAAACAACATTAACATTATAGCAGACACTGTAAAAAGCTCATTCCCAGACACTAGACATTACTGACAGGGTATTCGAGTGTCATCGTGTGCCAGAGTGTTGTGGGACATGAGTTATGATTATGGATTATAGATCGCGGGGTTTTAAAAGAGCATGACGGTAAAACACGGACGCGGTTATGAATATATTAAAACATGTTTGTTTATCGTAAAAATTCGTAATAATGACAAAAAAAATACTAATTTGTGGATCTCCTTACTTCCGGGTTCAGCTATCCTGCCGTTGTGGGAGGTGCGTTCTGGGAAAATTTCTTACCCCTCCGTTTTAAGTGTGGTCCTGAATAATCTTCGTTCGAAGGGGTGTATACCCCTTGCCCTCAGCCCTACGCCTTCAAGCTAAAGAGAATTGGGACACCACTACCCCTTGACGCGAACGGGCAAAACGAGGGGTAAGGGGAAGGCCAAAGAGGTAGAATTGGGATTGGGCCTTATTTTTGTTACATTACAGTTGTAGCCTAGCTTTTACCTAAATTTGGGTTAAAATAAACCAGTATTTTAAAAAAGTGATATTTAAGAGTGATATTTTATGCTGTCGCCTTTTAAATTTTATGGTAATTCTAACTTTAATCACACAGTGAAAGCTTTAGGGCTCTCAAGACATGCGTGTGATTATGACAATCAATGTGCACATTGTTAAAACAGCATTTATGATATTACTAGACAATACATTTTGCATATCCCTAATATTAATTACCTGTATTAGTCCTCCGTCTACTTTTAATGGCCACAAAGAAGGTATAAAACTGAACACAACTGCTTGAGCAACAATTTGTCCTTGCTGGTCTTTTGTTTCAACACAATCCCAAAGAACAATAAAAACAGAAGCTTAGGTTAGTGTCTGTCTCTGTGGTTACAGCAGAGCAGTGTCATCAGCAACTAAGCGCACAGGTGAGAGATGAAGCTCTTGCAGGATTTCAGCTCCGTACACTGGGGAACAGAAACGTGACATGGAGGGAAAGAGAAAAAAAGGAGCTTTGCAGTGGTTTCATTTTCATTCTTAGAGACATCTTAAACACATTTTATGATTGTTTTTACACCAACTTTTCCAATAATCTAGTGTTCCAAAAGCTACTCCTGAATATTATTCTATTAATTTCCTTATAAAACTTGTACACTGATAATCAACACATCAGATTAAAAAAAAAAAATCATGTCATAGTATATTTTCAAGAACAAAACTGCAACCCAGTCTGATTTCCATATTGATTCATATACAGTTAGTGAAGGCACATTCAAACATTACGACCTATTTCATTCATTAATTCATTTTCCTTTGGCTTATTTTTCCACCAACTATTTCAGAATGTTTTACATTGCGGACGCCCTTCCAGCTGCAACTCAGTATTGGGAAACATACACTGACATTCACAAACACCATTCAAATACTACAGCCAATTTCATTTATTCATTCTTTTGGCTTAGACCCTTTATTTATCAGGAGTCGCCACAGTGGAATGAACACAGAAATGCCAACTGGCCCAGCCAGGACTCAAACCAGCAACCTTCTTGCTGTGAGGCAACAGTGCTAACCACTGAGCCACAGTGCCACCTCAATTAGACTGACATAATTCCCCAAATTAATTATAAATCAGAACAGTGTTGCTCCATTTACTATTAAGTAGGTTTAATATTAAATTACACCAAACTACTGAATCTGATAAAATGTTTTATTGAGAATTTCACCTTTTTCAACAAGATCAACTATTTGGCAAAGATGTTTTCATCCACACCAAAATAATAATATCTATATATTAATTGTATTTGCTTTAAATGTTTTCGTTATTCAGGTTGAACATATATCATATAAATCTTAGTTCCATTTAAAATACTTTAATAATTGTACAATTATTTTGTTATTGTTATTTTCAGTTGTCAATATTATTTTAGTACGCATTTTAAGTTTAAACTTAATTTTACTTTAAAAAGAAACTATACAACTTTCTGAAATTGATCACACTCTTAAAATCTAACATACATCTGGCCTCCATGATCAATGACCCAGAGAGAAAACTACCCGGAGAGAAATTTGCTGGAGGGGCTACTGTAATATTGCACTTGATAATTGACGTTCCAATGTTTTTGGTATTTTAATATTTTAACCACACTGGTTGATAACTTGTACTGATGCTCATTGAAAAAAATATTGAATATCAAACATTATTTTCTTAAAAGGAAATTACATCTTGATTTAAATTTGAAATAGAGGACAAAATCCTCAATACAAAATGATGATTGAATGAATGAAGATCACCAAATTATTTAAACATCGCTTCCTTTTTAAATAGGGGGAGTAGAGGGAAAGAAACTTTGAGTTGGCTGAAGAAAATTAGCTCCTGATCAGGTTCGGTCCATAGAGTAAGTTACCATGGTATGAGAATGAGTTACCTCCCTTCCAAAAACGGAATTGACTTACTTCGCTTTCCCAGGTTTGCCATAGCTTGCATTCTGAAACAGAAAACCCAGAGTTTCCATCTCAGGGAGTTTCCACCTAACCTCCTTTCTGATTCAGACTGCAGGTGCTCGAAACTCTGTAAATGCAACAAAAACTCAGGCAAAACGTGCATTAGAATAGACTTTTTCAAACATATCGTGAACTTTAAAATAAAAATATAAATGCACATTAGCTATTATAATTAATTATTAAGTGTCTGCACAATATGCATTCTTTTATGCATTTTCCAGGCTTATATATGGTTTGTTCCAAGTTGGCCTCTGCTAAACAAGCCAACAAGAGACTAATAATATTTTTAAGTATTAATTCCTTTTCCTTTGACAAATGCCTCATTAAAACATCAACAAATTGGACAGATGTTAAATAAGTAATAAGTAGAGTGCATTTTAAAAACAATAATATTAACATAACTGTCATAATAAATATGGACTTTTTAAAATAACTTTTGTTTGAAATTCTCTTACTACAGTTTATATCTGAAATCTGTTGAGTTAGTCAAAATTAACACAAAACCGTCCTTCAAAGGAAATGTGCAAGTCATAACATGGAAGCTGTTTCATACGCAATCACACACCCTCCAACAACAATTAACACTTCAGAGAGAAAGACAAAGCTGCTGATTAACCAAAACAAAAGTGGAAACCTGCAGTTTTTGAACACTTTTTTTAAACACAGATTCATTGGGTTTCCTTAAATGAATACTTCAATTCAGTAAGGACACGTTACAATACTGCATACTTGAGCAGGAATGCAATTTATGATGATCCTACAAAATATTTCTATTTCAAATAAATGCTTTAACCTTTCTGTTCATCATAAAAATCTCCAAAATGCACCGATTTCTACAAAATACAGAATGAGTTCTGGATGAAAAAAAGGGACTTAATTATTTAAAGCACTCAACCATGTCTTAAAAATGGAAAATGTATTTTTATTGGTACTTTTAAAGAGTCAGGTGTTATGAATAACAGAAATACTCACAGTAACGGACATTGTTGGAAAGCAAACTCAAGACGGCTCACACGGGGTTGCACGATACTGGAATTTGATACAAACCGATACTGAAATTTCTGGTGAACATTTGAGCACGTTCTTAAAGGGCCATGAAACCCCCGTCTCAGCAGGGTGTTTTCACAGCTCTAGTTTTAAAAAAAGTCAGGAAAGTGAGTGAGCTTTGTTTTGGAGTTTCGAGGAGCAAAATAGGGAAGGGTTTGCATGAAATGGAGATTTTCATTAAGTGTACTACAACTGATTTTCAGTCCAGCAACACAAACACAGACGCAGGGGAGATAGACAGTGATTCGGTGAGCAGCATTTACAGCCAATCTGAGAGCTGTGTGGAAGTGGAGCATTTTCAGTCCATAATATTGTAGAGACATTACTGTAAATTTAGAAACTAAATTATTTTTACTAAAGTCTTTAAAAACTGAGAGAGTACTGCTGACGATACTAACTACCTTTGCCATCTGAATAAACATAAACAAAGAACATTGATCGCACACTTCCCAAATACGTAGAGACAGGACAATCAACACCAACTGGAACTGTGACTTTTTTTTTAAATGAACATGAGTGGCAAATCTGGATTTTACCATTCCCAGATGCGAAAAGCTCTCTGGTAAAAAATAAAAATAAAAAATCCTCACATATTTGTGTCACGTGTTAGCAGACCACTGTTATCCAGCTGCTTGGGTCCACATGTGAGCCGTGCTCTCATTGTGGGGAAATGGAAACGAAACCTTCGTTGTGGCACATTTATAAAAACTTTGACGACCCATGTCTCCAAGCAATTCTTTTACTACTTATTTTAATTACAGTTGGCAACACAACGTGGCATCTTTCTGAACACTCGAACACAGGGGTGCCCAAACTTTTTCTCACAAAGGGCCAAAAAGCAAACTTGATTGAGGCTAGTGGGCCGAAGGCTAATGTAGTTACCATGAGTAATTTCCTAATTTATTTAATAATATTTAAAAATATGTAGAAAATATTGCTCTATATGAACTAATAGTTTTTACATTGCATAATGAACTTATTACAGTCTAAACAAAAACAATCTCATTTGTACCTTATTTGCTCACCAATGTCTTCTGCATAGTCCTCTATCCGTCAAGTGACATTAATTACATTTAAAAAAAATCTGATTTATTTACAACATTTAATTGAAACATTTAATTTCAGTTTGCGTTTTTTGTAGCTCAGCAATAAAACAAACAAACAAAAGGTTATATCAAATTAGAAATAATGATCTCTTTTAACCCTCTGCACCCTTCTCGTTCTCTTCTTAGATTGCATGGTGGGCCAAATCAAAGGTTACAATGGGCCAACTTTGGGCATCTCTGCTCTAACAGGTAAAAACCATCTTCGAAGCTATATCATGCATATCAGCGAAGTTGCATCTCGTTTACAGCGCGCTGATTGGTTCAAAGCAAGTCTTTCTCATGAATTAATGAACAGATGTGCTAAAAACTCAATGACGTCACTGTACCCACCGGTACAGACAGCCAAGCCCCACGCTGTCATTTACACAATGATCTCATGGCCTTGACGTTGCTTCAAAATTTAAACTGGAAGAACGAATTTGCTCTAAACAACGCAAAAATAACCAATTTTCACTTGTTAGCTAAATATGTGTGCTAATAGTGTTTTTAGCAACGTGGGACATGTATATGACTGTCAACCTCGTTTCGTGACCCTTTAAACATCACTGATTTGCCATTGTGTTCACGTGCTCAACAGAAATGACTGTGATTGGTTATGAAGGTCATTGGTTTACCGAGCTCACCACTGTTTACTGAGTGTAACCACAGATACAGGGACACTGAAGCATTTTAAAGCTGCGATTAATCTGTGGATTGCTCATATGTCATCTTATAGACAAACCAGCTGATCGATGTCACTGTGAAATTCTCCCTTTATCTGTTGACACTCAGTAAACAGGTGTGAGTTCAGTGAACTGATGACCTTCAGGGCCAACCGCAGTCATTTCTTTTGAACGTGCTCTACAGCGTTCAGATGTTCACAGGAAATGGATGTTTAAAAAAAATTTCAGTACTCATTGGTACCGAATTCCAGTATCGTGACAACCATTAACGTATACACACTCATAACAATCGTCATACTTTCCTCACTGATCGCAATATCTTGACACTCCAAATTTTGACTGACAGAGACAGATGGAACATGAAATCCATTTCTTCGCTCTTTCCCCATTAGCATTTTTGACATTTATCTAAACATGGCTTCAATAGCAGTTTATTTTTGAGTTTTAGCTGGAGGGAAGATGGAAGTTAAGAAGTCTCGGTAGACCCGTGAGGGATGTCAAGCCCCGACGTGTTCAGTGCAAGTTCAATTAACACATTCTACATGTGCGCTCAACTCAACTCGACAATTAACAAGGGCAAATTATGTGAATGCTTTGTTCATTTAAGGTACGAGATTTACAATGCAAAATGTGAGCATACTGCACTGCACTATGGGTAAAAAGATCACAGCAAATGTGCAAAAACAACACTTACAGTGCATACTGTATAAATTAGCACATGCTAAAATAAAAACTGCATGATGACATTCATTTTTTGGGGGTATAAGATATTACATCTGACTGTCAGGAATGAGCTTGTGGCAACTGGGCTTATGGAAACCGGAAAACTGTTTGACATCCAAAGACAAAAGATAAAACACTCATGGAAAAAGGGCTTCTTCTGTGTTATATATTAAGATATATATATAAAATCATACAACGCCTGTTAGTAATTATCAACCACTTGCGACTGGCTCAATCCATCTCACACCAGGATGTAAAAAAGGCAATCTACATATTTATATATATATTTATGTATATATATAAAACAATCTTTAATTTTCATGAAGAGTCCATTGATATTCAGGTTTGTTCATTTCCGTCACTCTATTTGTGAAACAAAAACAACAACAAAAAACTATAATAACTTAATTTCGACCAGAACTTCTGTTTAAAAAAAGGCCAAGGAGATCCTGCACTAAGCAAAAACGCACAGACTGGTCCCGTAATCCTGACTGAAGGATGGGATGGTGAACTCTCTCATCTGGGAAAGGGTATTCCACTTGGGTCCTTGTATTCCCCCTCTCCTCGTTACTGTGTCTGTTTTTTGGTCTCTCTGGAGAGGGGTGGGTGGTTACCATCCGTTGATGATGTGGTTCATGTAATCCTCGGTTGGTAGGCGTGCCGTACCCTCTCCCCCAGCTCCGTCCTCTCGGAACGGACTGTGGAAAGATGCGTGTCCCCTCAGTAGTCTCTGCTCCCGGCGGTCCAGCATGTGCTTGTACTGGTAGCGCTGCTGAAACAGGTCTTTGGCATAGTCGTACAGCTTCATGTCCAGATCGTTGAGTTCCTCAATGCGTTGTATAGTGTCGTTATCAAGATCCACGCCAGCTGCCCGGGTGCTGTTGTATTGCATGAAGGGTCGGATGAACTTGAGGTGGAAGGTGCGCTCGAATAGGTATTGCGTCTTCCGCTGAAACTCCGTCAGGCCATAGAAAGCCATGTCCCGTAGGTTTTTCTTGGCTGATTCGAGCAGCAATTGTGAGCGCCTCTTCTCGGGGACTGTAGAAAGGTTGTAGCAGCCAACAAGACTAAGATCTGCAAGCATACGCACTTGGCGGTTATTGGCTAGGTTGTAGGGGCAGTCCATGAATTGCTGCAAGGTGCACCCTGACCAGTCTGTGCCCTCGTAGCAGGGCGGCAACTCTTCAGGTGTGGGTGTACGTCCGTCACACATGTGCAAGGATGTCTTCCACGTCGCCCCTCGCTGGACGTGCCTCCATTCGCTAAGGTAGCGAGAAACGGGGTCTCTCAGTAGAGAGATGTAGTAGAACTTTCTGTGGGAAAACAGGATAGAGAAACTTCATTAGTCACAACACTGACTAATAATCGACAAGATTTACATTCAAGCATTTGGCAGACGCTGCTATCCAAACTGATTTTCAGTGTTTTAAAGAGCCCATATTATGGATTTTTGAAAATGACTTTCCATGCAGTGTGTTAAACAGCTCTAAGTAAAGTGAAATGTCCAGCTAAGGCTTAAATCTGAAAGTGCAAAGTGTTTAAAATGATTGATTCATATATAAAAGAATCGACTCATCGTTGTTTAAATGAATTGTTATTAGAACGAGTCTTTAGCAGTTTCGGCATGATGTGAACACGAAACATAAGCCCCGCCCACTAGTTGCGCGCGCAGACCCCCGGGAAAACTAAACTCCCCGGCCCCGCCCACAGACAGGAAGAGAAAGTGGAAGACAACAAGCACTGTATCAAGTAAAATAAAAAATAAAAAACAAAGTGTTGTAGTATAACCAGCGGGACAGCAGTGACGTGTGATCTGAGTTTGATGGCAGTATAAAGATTTAGAGAGAAGTATGGGAGCTTTTGTAGTATAGGAGCTTTTCCCTACCTGGAGTGGTGGAGTTTTTTTTTGTAAAATACCTGATAATTATATCCCCAACATGGTGCTGTGTTCATGTCATTTCTCTGCAGAGAGCTACAACAATCTACCAGCTTACAACGCGGGATTTGTTGCACGGTTGTTGTTAAAGGATGGATCAATACCCAGTTTATTTGGACCAGCGTGTTCTTCCAGTCGTGTTCACTGTAACCAGGTAAATATGGATGTAGTTGCCTGTATTGTGTTTGCTCCGTGCAGCATGTAGCGGTAGCCATTTAGCTTACTGCCGAATGTTACTATTTGTTGGCTTACAATAGTCCATGAAGTGTTAATTCTGGCATTGGGCTGCTGACACCGACGTGACGTGGTGACGTGGTAGCGTCACGGAAAGGAGGTGCTTGGGGAAAAAGACTCGCTCAGACGATTCATATGGGAGTCGGTGGGAAAATGAGGTAAAAATAAATAGATATTATAAGACATCGAAAGTGTTTTTTTAACATTGCATACATATCATCCTTTTGTTTGGGACTTCAAAAAGTGAAATTTAACCGTTCTCAACCCAACATATGGGCTCTTTAAAGGTTGAATCTCTAGGAAATTGAATCCATAAGCAGCACAATGCAACCAGTGTAGTGGTCTACAACTTTACCCTACAACTGATAACGTTTTGAAAGACGGGATGTAGCAGGTGTAAATCATGACTCATGAAATGCCTTTTCTCAGAAGTTTTCCTGGCATGCCACGGGGCACTAATGTCTTAATCCTTTCCCACCGCTTCACATCCTGTATGTTTCCTTTGATTGATGGAACTTGAAACATGATTCTGGATGCAAAATGGGAAAAAGGGAACTAGGGACATTCCTGGTCTGTACATGATCTGAGAAATGGAATGTATGAAGGAGGAGGACTTATTGGACATTCAATAAAATATCTAGTATACTAATAGTACACCACTAATAGTCGTAAGCCACAGATTTCGCAATTGTGAAAGAGTTGAACTGAAAAAAAAAAAGCATGTAAGGTTCAACATTTTTTATTCTGAAGTCAATGCAGACAGATAGTGATGAAACCACCTCAAGAAGACAGACATTTCATGAAAAACATACAAAAGCATCTTTACTGGAACACTTCAAGAATGCATCAGTAGGGCCAGACGGAATCTGCAGACATTTGTTGCTATTTATTATTTATTATTGCGCATGCTCGAGTGACATCACTGACGCTGTTCCGGTAGTCTCACTGTGTGTGTTTGAAGCTCCGTCGCCTAGATTCGCAATTTACATTTTTATCATAGAATACATCCACATTCGCTAAATATTTCTCCCTTCTACCTAGGGTGGACATACCTTTAATACATTTATACAAACAAATTTACCTTAAAACGTTGTGTCTCTCGAGCATCCGCTTGTTGCTTGTAGCTTTAGCCTGCTAGCACCGCTAGTCAGCAAAAGCTACCGGCTTCCTTCACTCACTCATTTCCCCACTTACTGGCTTTGCTCCTCTCCCTTTTCAATGTCGCTTTTGTGTGCAGGAGAAACTACGATGGAAATGCTTGACCGGGAACTCTACAATCTCGGGAAGCTGATACGAGATCTGAAGATGAAGCGTGCGCAGCTACGGGAGCGACAGGCATCGCTCGTTGTACCGGCGCTGCGTCTCGCTCATCTGAGGTAAGTGTGCAATACGATCACAACACTCAGTCTACCTCAACCCCACGTGTTTCTCTGTCCAGGCCCAGTGCACCGAGTACGCGGTTCGCCCAGGGGTCGTTCACACCGACACCCGGCTACCACAGCCCCTAGGTGCAGCCGCGGAAGGTGCTTGCCAGGCCCTGGGGCAGGACGTCTCCTGCTCCCCTGTTCGAGATCTCCACGGAGAACTGCTTCGTCCCACTCCGCGAGACGGGCCGCGATGTGGCTATCATCGGTGACTCCATCGTTCGCCACGTTCGCGCTGCTTCCACTAAAGGTAACAACGTACGCACTTACTGCTTTCCCAGTGCCCGCATTAAGAATCTATGTGCCCAGGTTTCTGCTATCCTGACCGCTGGCGAGAGCATCGGTGCCGTCGTCATCCACATGGGTACGAACGACACCGGGCTGCAGCAGTCGGAGATTCTGAAGAAGGACTTCAGGAGCCTGATCGAGACGGTTCGTCGCACCGCACCCACCACGCAGATCATCGTTTCTGGACCGCTTCCTACCTACCACCGAGGAAGTGAAAGGTTCAGTAGACTTTTTGCTCTGAATGAATGGCTATTAACATGGTGTAAAGAACAGAAATTGCTCTTTGCCAATAACTAGTATCTTTTCTGGGAGCGTCCTAGGCTCTTCCGTGCTGACGGGCTGCACCCCAGTCGAGCTGGAGCTTATCTGCTGTCGGACAACATCTCCAGGACGCTTCGTTCTGTCTGACTAGTAAGTAAACATTCAAAAAATCCACATTTTAGCCATATAGACCCTTCTTCATCCCACTTAATTCACAGTAATGCATGTCCGGCTAACCACATAGAAACTGTGTCTGTTCCTCGTATTATTAGACCAAGAAATAAACGTACTGTGTGTTCTAGAAAACATCTATTAAGAATCAAACCAGAAAAACTACTAAAAAATGAAAATACAAATATCGTAAAGCTAGGTCTCCTGAACATCAGGTCACTAGCACCTAAAGTACTTAGCATAAATGACATTATAACAGATAACAATCTTAATGCACTCTGTCTCACTGAAACCTGGCTGAAAGAAAATGACTATATTAGTTTAAATGAAGCAACTCCAGGATTCTCTTATAAGCATGAGGCTCGTCAAACTGGTCGTGATGGTGGAGTTGCATCAATCTTTAGTGATATTCTTAATGTTAATCAGAGAAACGGACTTATGTTTACCTCCTTTGAAGTATTGGCGCTTAATGTTATGCTTTCGGATACTATGAATAAAATGCTATCTCTCGCTTTAATCACCATATATAGACCCCCAGGACCTTATGTCAATTTTCTAAAAGAGTTTTGTGATTTTATTTCTGACTTACTAGTTAAAACTGATAAAATACTAAATGTAGGAGACTTTAACATCCACATAGATAACGCTAATGATACACTAGGGCTCGCATTTATGGATCTACTACATGCCCTTGGGATAAAATAAAATGTTGTTGGTCCCACCCATCGCTTAAAGCATACTTTAGATCTAATTCTCTCTTATGGAATTAAGGTCATGGATGTAGACATTATACCACAAAGCGACGATATTACGGACCACTACCTCTTACTTTCCAAGCTATGTTTACCTGACATTAGCAGATCCGCACCCATACATCGCCTTAGTAGAACTATCGTTCCGTCTACCAAAGAGGAATTCGCAAATAACTTGCCTGATCTTTCTTTATTTCGAAATGCACCCGCAAATGCAAATTACCTCGATGTACTAACTAGCAGCATGGATGCCATCTTTACTAGCACACTAAATACTGTGGCACCCATCAAATTAAAAAAGACTAGAGAAGATAAAACTACACCATGGTATAACAGTCATATGGCGCTCTCAAAACAGCAACCCGTGCCTTGGAACGTAAATGGAAAAAAACTAATTTAGAGGTCTTTAGAATTGCGTACAAAGACAGTATGTCCAGCTATAGGAGGGCCCTCAAATCTGCCAGTCGGTCATCGCTGGAACAAAATATTTATGAATTTTTTCAGTGATAAAATAGAAGGCTTTAGACAAAAAATAGATGTTAAAATCTCTGTACCGCCTTATACTTCAGATCCAGTAAACATTCCACTGAACCAAATTAGCCTACAGTGCTTCGAGAACATAGAACAGGAAGAGCTAGACAAAATTATAAATAGTTCTAAACCAGCTATGTGTATGCTAGACCCAATTCCAACAGAATTACTGAAAGAATTGCTACCTGTAATAGGAGAACCTCTTCTTAACGTTATCAACTCTTCTTTGTCAATAGGCCATGTTCCAAACTCTTTCAAGCTAACTGTTATTAAGCCTATTATTAAGAAACCACAACTGGACCCCTGCAACTTAGCTAATTATAGGCCTATTTCAAATCTTCCATTTATGTCTAAAATACTAGAAAAAGTAGTTTCTGCCCAATTATGCTCCTTTCTGCAGATGAACAATGCTTTTGAGGTGTTCCAGTCAGGTTTCAGGCCTCATCACAGTACAAAAACTGCATTAGTGAAAATAACCAACGATTTACTATTAGCTGCTGACCAAGGGTGCATCTCGCTGTTAGTCCTGCTAGATCTTATTGCTGCATTTGACACAATTAACCACAATATCCTCATAGATCGCTTAAACTCTACAGGAGTCCAGGGAACGGCTTTACAATGGTTCAAGTCATACTTAACTAATCGTTACCAGTTTGTGAATAATAATGGACAACCTTCACAAGTCAGGCCAGTAAAGTATGGGGTGCCTCAAGGATCAGTTTTAGGCTCTTTGCTGTTTACAATATACATGCTGCCCCTGGGAGACATTATTAGAAGACACGGGATCAGCTTTCACTGCTATGCAGATGATACTCAATTATATATTTCTACTAAACCTGACGAGACGTCTAAACTATCAAAACTAACTGAGTGTATTAAAGATGTTAAAAACTGGATGACCAACAACTTTCTTCTCTTAAACTCAGACAAAACTGAACTATTACTTATAGGACCTAAATCCTGTACACAGCAGATCTCACAACTCGACCTGCAACTAGAGGGATGCAGAGTTAGCATTAGCTCTACTGTTAAAGATCTGGGTGTCATTAGACAGCAATTTAAATTTTGAATTTCTCCCATATCACAAAAACTGCATTCTTTCATCTGAGAAATATTGCTAAGCTACAAAGTTAAGCGCTATACAAATAAAGGTGAATTGAATTGAATATTTCTGGGCAGGTTTTTGTTAAAAACCTGCAGATTTCATATCATAACTAAAACCTTAATATATGAAATAAAAAGTAATACCTTTTTTAACTTTTATTTAATGTTTACAATGTGAATCCAATTAGATCCACTTTATTTGGTAAACAAAGCAAGTCTCTCGTATAAAATATCTACTAAAAGACTAGAAATTATTACTTTACAAAATTTTTTGTAAATAAATCATATGAATATTTTAATATTAGTCAATATTATTACTGAAATTAATTTGAAAACTGAAATATATAAATTTACAAACATTTACACCAGTAAATAAACAGAATCAATGATTGGCTACTCACGCAGATTCCGTGTGGGCCTATGCATCAGGGACACAAGTCCAGAGGGAAAAATCAAGCAAAGGATTTGTGGAGTGGGAGGAAGACCAAGCGCTGCCAACAAGCTAGCAGCAGGTGGTTTTCAACAGATTAATCTCAACCAAACTGATGACAGTAAGATTTAGCTCTCGGTTACCAATTCAACAACATCCCCCCACCCCGTCAGCTCCAGCTGCACTTCACCCTACATTACCTCTTCACACCCCTGTGACTACATGTGCCAAAGAGACGGATTTCCTCCAAAGTGCCCGAGAGCTGCTTATATTGAAAATAACCTGAAATCACTTAGACAAAAACAGAGAAATTTATT
Source organism: Danio albolineatus (assembly GCA_903798035.1). NCBI lineage: Eukaryota > Metazoa > Chordata > Actinopteri > Cypriniformes > Danionidae > Danio > Danio albolineatus. The sequence continues at coordinate 7,792,244 of CAIGQQ010034268.1, read as the reverse complement.
CCTGGTGACCCATATGGCACTTCCCAAGGTATCGCTGGGTGCTGCCTCTGGCCAAAAGACAGAAATCCTGCCAACACTGTACTCAAATGCCCTTAGCCTGAACATGCTGTGGCATTACTGACCACATGGTGGCAGTGTGCATTTATCAATCAGGCCATTATAAACCAGATATGGTGGTGTGCACTTCAAAACCCTCCCTGCAATAGTAAGAAGGCACACTGATATGCAAGATCAGAGTGTGACTTTTTGACTTTTAAGCTTTATCTACCCTTCCTCAAATACATTTATAGAACAAATTGATACTTCAGGATCTTCAAATTTCTTTTTGTTAATTCATTCCTCCTTTCTCACTACTTGGTGACAAAGCTGCAGGCTTAAAATCATTAGTGAGCCTGAGAGACACCCGAGATCCCTCTCCAGTGCCAAGGCTTCCTGTTTTAATAACTCTCATGTTTCCACAGCGATTAAACTCTGGGCCCCATCAGCACACACGGCAGTTTCAAATCCCAGCCAATAACTGGCTGCCTGCTCTATGCAAGGCCGGTCAATACTAATAACACCCACTGAAATAGCCACATTATTAATGAGAACGGACCCAATGCTGAGACTTGGGGCACCTCACAAAGTAACTGAGGGTCATAGCACCAGTTTGGACTGATGCAGTGTGCAGACTCATAAATTAAGCTATTGAACACACGTCTCTTTTATAAAAGTGTTTCATAATTGAATTAAAGCCCAGTTGAGGCCAGCTTGGGAGGAGAGATTTCAGAATGTGTGTGCAAGGCTGCTTTGGCAAAGTCAACAGGAAGCTTTGGAATCTGGCGCCTGTTGTTTTAAGAATTTGTTTAATCCTCTTGTTGTACAAAACCTCAATGTCAGCAAGAGCACAAATGTGGAAAACGATTTTTTTTTATAAAATAACTCCAGAATAGCCTGATTGAATAACTTGATTATTCCTAAGGTTGTGTAAAAATACAGATTAGACCTTGATTTGATGAGTCTTTCATGCTTTAAAACAAAGAAACTTGAAATGGCATCCTAGAACCACATTTCTATATTCACCAAAGAGTTTGAAAATCGTTATGAGGTCTGCAATGCTTCATTCTAAAAGTTGTTCTTCTTAACACATGCTTATCCACTGCTGAATACAACATACTTAACAAATACATTAAAACAACCCACGACTTCATTAAAAATCCCATTATTGAGGTTACAACCCTGCTCTCTCCCACTGAGACATGGGAAAGGAAATGTGGCTCTTGAGAGAGATGGAGTGAACAGCCCACTGGAGAGTGTGGAGTTCAAGGTCAGAGCTGAAGACAGAGCATGCTGGAAGACTTTTCCTTGGGCTGACAGCTCACAGTGGAGCCGTCACAACTCTCCGTCTGACACGACTCTACATGCAAATCAGCCTCTCAAATATATGATGACTGCACAAAGACCAGTCACCCATTCTGACAGACCAGACACAAAACAGCTGTGGGGGCACTTTTTCCTCTTTCTGACCCACGCACACACACAGGATGTGCCAAAAAGGAAAAAAACTAAAACGTGAGTTTGCCTCAAGATGCTTTCGTTCCATAGTCAAACTCGGCAAGACATTCGTCTGCATGTGTTGCATTCTTGGGATGTTCCACTCCCAGTGGTGCATTTAAACTAGGGAAGTGGAGCATTGCTGCATTATTAATGCAGAACCTTCGTTGACTCTGTCACAGGGTTCCCTCAACTCACTAGAGCATACAACCTCCATCGGTTTAATGCGTTATAGTATCCTTGACAATTATCTAAACATGACCAGACATAAAAAGGTAAGGTAAATATTTCAGATGAATTTTATTTAATCAGGAATGGGTGTGACGGCAGATTTTTAACTCTCTGCATTTGAGTTTGGAAATGAAAGTTCTCTCTTTTTTTGTCAGCAAAAAAGCACCAGACTGTGCAGAATGACTCTACTCTGTCATCGTGGAGATGGACCCCTTGAAAATCTATTATTCTGTAAGAGCTCAATATAAAAAAGTGGACAAAGAAAGGCATCTTTGACAATTCAGTGGACATTTGTGTACCCACACAAAACTCTATCCAAGCTTCAAATGAAAACACTACCTTTTCTGACCACACAAGGACATGTGGATTGATGAAGGACTGATTATACTGTATACGGATTCCACTGGAATGGTAATTATTATTGTCATTAAAAGTATGTGATGCTTTAAATTCTGATTGATTTTTTAAAATGTACTCTAGTCATTCAGAAGGAGGACCCCTTTGGGGCCTGATCTTTCTTTCACAACAAAACACAAGGTTGCCAGCTCCATAACACATCTCCATTTCATCACCTGTCTGTCCCCCTGTGGCCAAATGACAGGATTTCTTGAGACCATAACAACTGTTACAAAACCATTACAAACCAATCACTTAACTGGTCCACCGCCATACCTGGGCACTTATTAATAAAGAGGTTTAAAAAAGTTTTTGTTAGTAATCTAGCTTTTGCTTAAGCAAATATTTTGGTATTACATCTTACTTGTGATGCAAGTCACTGAGGAATAAGCTGTCAGTAAATGCCAAATTAAACGTTTTTCATAAAGTAGGCACAAAAGCTGTGAAACCAAACAACCTTATATAGAAGAGAGTGTTTACTTACTAACATACACAAATTGATGCTATAGTTAAAGTGTGAGCCATTGAGTATTTACAAACTATCATTTGAAACTTCATAATTAAATTTAATTTATGTGGAAAGTGGTCCACATTTACATCAGCGCTTTGATATATCTACACAGAACTCAACTCCAAAATGGAGCTGAAAAAAAAAGAAAAACACTGCTTGACTCATCTGGGCTGAGTCAGACTTAAATTAAAAAAGTGAATGTGCTCTGTTTCTTTAAACCATAGACTTTCATGTGTGGCTCAGGTGAAGAAGCAACTGTAAGATCCAGAAACAGCAAGCTATTTACATCAGGCACAATCCCTCATTATGTAAACACTGGATTTTCAGGCAATGGTGTGAGTGAAAAGGTTTAAAATTCTTTACTGCTCGGCTCACTTCAGTTTGGATTTGCTTGGCTCGGTTTGCATGTCCACTGCAGTTTAGTACCACTTAAAGTTATTGCTATAGCCGCCTGTTCTGCTGTAACTTCCTGAAAATTTTTTTTATTCTGGGTTGTCTCATCCAGCTCATCCGTTCCTCAGATACCAACAAACGAACATCTGGACCTCTTGTACTGATCCTGATGATACTTTTTCAGGTGTCTATTTACTTCAGTGATAAAAAATGGTTTAGTCATACGAACCAACGATACAGCAGAGCCTGCTGCTGACTATTTAAATTAAGCAGGTTTGGTGTCTCATGTCATAAATCCAATGACACAGGCAGTGACGATTTTCTCTGACAAATTGGTGGTCAGAAATGTGCTCACTTGACTTGGTACTAAAATTATGCAGTGGAAAAGCCCCCAAAAGTGAACTATATCCAACTGAACCACGCAGTACCATGCAGCAAAAAAGCACCAGTAATGAAATCATGAGGGGAGTTCAGAGGTGTTCAAGCCTAACCCAACCTGCAGTATGTGTGGGTCCTAATGCTACAGTAAAGTGTCAGGGACACTATACTGTAAAAAACACTGTCCTTCAGATGACACATCCAGACTTCTTTGGTAATTTTCCCAGATTCTTGTACAGAGAGTAGAGGCACGACCAAGGTGTTCTAGATAAATTTCCTCTATGCCCTATTCAACCATGCACAAAAAAGGCAGTTAAAAGTTTTCGATATGTGAAATATTGTAAGAAACTCATGAATATTAAATTAGGCAGGGGATTTTATGAAAGCATCTGTGAGCTTAAGCCACTGTCTTCAGATAACTTCACATAATTTATGTAAGTATTTATAATCCTGCTGTATAATGCATATTAAATCAGCCCCGATCTGTTTTATTCACTTTTAAAATCAAGAAAATGCTACATTACTGTTGACAATTGTAGATTTATGAGTTTCCATTTTCATTCAGCCTTTATACTGTTTTTGTTTCCTGAACGTGTTTATTGTAGTATAAATTCACAAAGCATCTAGATCAAATAAATTCACCCTAACATAGCCAGCGCCATGACGTGGACGCACTGGGGCACTGTTTTCCCACATGTCAGTGTTTATGAATAGATTACACCTAAAAGAACACGAGTAATCTTGACAAGCTATACATCAGACTAAAGCTACTACCCTCAAGCAGCCAATGCAGCTAGTTGTTTTCCAATGGGAAGCTTATAAAGAATGTATTTGCTAAATTCGAATAACTTGTACAGAAAACGCTTATTAGATATGGAGTGAATGTCATTGTAATAACAAGACACACACACATTCATTACTGTACATCAGGGTTTATATAAAGGTAAGAGTCCTCAGAACAACATTCCATCGAGCACATTCAGTCCAACAACACAATAGTGTTGAATTATGGATGGTTATTTGTTTACTTATGTCAGCGTTTCTGCTGAAAAACGGCGTCTTTGTCTATGTCATAATTGACAGTGTTACAGATAAAATGAGACCACGAACTGAATAAAAAGTCAAAGTTATAGTTACTAAAATATAAACAAAGCAGTCGGGTGATTTGACGTTCTGCATATGCTGTCTGTCAGTCATTGCTACCGAAGTCACAGTAGTTACTTCATCGTTTGACTGATGGAGAATTTAGCCAATGGCTGCATGATTTTTTTTTGACATATGGACTCTATTAGACTCTTGCTGTTTTATTGCAGACTATTGTTTTTACAACATGTTTTGAGATTATACAATATTATTCAAGTAAATATTTGTCCATGCTGTTGGCTAAAGTAGCTACCACTAATTTTACAGGACTGTGAACCTTTAGGCTGTGGACAGCCTCTTGTGTATATACTCTTTTCTTTTTTTTTTCTTGGTTCTACCTTTAAAAAATGGCCCATCAGAATTGGCTTATTGGCTTCAGGGAAAAAAAAAGTTAAAAATGGCAATCGGAATAGGCAATGAAAAACCTAGATGGATACATCACTAAAGAAAACAACCCATTTGGACTCTGTGAATGTAAATGGACCAAAAAGTAGAAAAGGGAAAAGGGTCTCCCCATGCCTCTGTAATATTCAAATGTGAGCAGAGGCAGCGTTCTGCCTAAAGAGCAGAGATGAGCAGTAGGTGGAAATTTCACCCTTGACAGCATCGAAGCCGTTAAAGTACGAGTGAGGTGGGGGATTTCAACAAGATTTCTCTGACTATCAAAGGCGCCACAACTGCTTTCACTGGGATGAATGTAAATTCCACCTTATTCTTGGCACTCTTTGCCGCACGCTAGTCCTAACAGCTGAGGGAGCGTGACTAACAAGAGAGTGGCGATTCTGTAGTCCTGGGATGTGGGAGGAAGAGACACAGATAAAGACGCTTATGTGTGCGTGTGTGTGTGTTAAGAGAAAGAAAAGAGGACAAAATGAGGAAAGAACTAGGTTTGTATGAAAAAAATGTTAGAAGACCACTAAAAAAAAAGAAGATGAAAATGGCAAATGACAAGAAAAACCACAGTCAATCAAAACCAAAAACCACAAAGAAAATGAAAACAAATAAAACCACCAACAAAATGAAAGACAACAAAACATCGAAATCAACTGAGAAAAGACAAAGAATCGGAAAACAACTTAGAAATCTGAGGGTGCTTTCACACCTGTAGATCAAATGTTTTGTTCTAAAACAGGGATTAAAATTGTTACAATGGTAATTTTTGTTCTTGGTGAAGTTCGCTTTCACACGGCAAAGTTTTTAAACGGACCAAAGTAGTTAAAACAAGTGACATGCAATTAAACTTCCCTCACATTGGTCAAAGTTTCAGGGTTTCTTTTTCACAGTGCCACGGATTCCACTCAGCTGTCATGCGTCAATATTTTAATTTATGATGATAAGCAATAAGACATTATAAGTGGAAAAAATGCACTTTAATTTTGACACCCACAGACATCGTCACCAAATATAAATAAGAGAAGTAAGACTTTCTCATATATAGCCTCATTTCAGTTGTCAGGTTTTGTAAAAATCTATTCATTGAATCAATCATTCTGAAGCAGATTAATGTTGATCTTTCTTTCGAGGTGTCAGTGTAGAAACGAACAAAAGAATATGCCTTTATATAAAATATTGTAAGATTAAACTATGGAAAAATTATCAGATGGTAATTTCAGTCATTTTCCTAATGGATAAACAGCACTCGGTAATATTCAACTTGCTTTCACTTTCGTATTCGACATGAAATGAGGAATGACATCCTGCCCTACTCATAATTCTTTCTTCATATAGACGTATGCCTATTACATAACAATAATACACTGTGATATTGCCTGGTTCGTTGAATCGTTTTGCTTTCGCACTACAATTGGTCCGCTCCAGTGTTCGTTTCAGTGCCGAGACCACCTCATTCAAGCGCTCAGAGTGATTGTTTTGGAGCGGATCTGAGCACGATTGTGGGTTTCAAATGAAACGAACGAACGAACCAAACGAACAAAGGTAAATGTCTAGGTGTGAAAGTACACTAACAAACAAACTATTAAATCCAAGCGAAAACATAAAGTAAACAAAATACAAAACAAAACAAAAACCTCAAGTCCAAACAGTAAATAAATAAAGATGAAATGGAATCATCACCACAAAAAGATAAATAAAACAATCAAAACCAACAAAAAACACCAAGAAAAGACAAACAACGCTTCAAGGCCAAAAACAACCAAGTTATCAAACAAACAAAATATTAAAAACAAGTGAAAACAAAAACAACCAAAGTAAACTAAATACAAAACCAGAAAATACAACAAAAACCTCAAATGAAAACAAAATCAAGGACAACCAAAAAAAGAAAAAAGAAATTAAATCACCACCACAAAAATAACAAACTAACAAAAAAATCACAAGGACAAAGCAAAGAAAAAAAATAAGATAACAAACAAACAAAATATTAAAATCATGTGAAAACAAAAGTGACCAAAGCAAACAAATTACAAAACCACAAAAAACTCAAATCCAAACAAAATCTAAAACAACCAAAATAAAAGATAAAGATGACAGGTAATCAGCACCACAAAAAAATTTACAAAACACCAACATCAACAAAACCCACCAAGAAAAGACAAACAAAGCATCAAAACCAAAAACAACCAAGATATCAAACAAATAAGACATTGAAACCAAGTGACAAAACAAAAGCAAGCAAAGTAAACTAAATACAAAACCAGAAAATACAACAAAAACCTCAATTCCAAACAAAAAATAAAAAAGTAAAAAATAAAGACAAAATAAAATCAGCACCACAAAAAAAGGGATAAACATCAAAAAACACCAAGAAAAGTACAAACAAAACATCAGAGCCAAAAACAACCAAGGCATCAAACACAAAAAAATTAAAACCAAGTGACAACAAAAAACAACCAAAGTAAACTAAATACAAAACCAGAAAACACAACAAAAACCTCAAATGCAAACAAAATCAAAGACAACCAAAACAAACAAAAAAAGATTCAATTAAATCACCACTACAAAAATAAAACACAAAACATCCAAACCAACAAAAACCAACAAGAAAGAAAGAAACAAATCATCAAAGCCAAAAACAACCAAGATATCAAACAAACAAAACATTAAAACCAAGTGACAAAACTAAAACAACCAAAGTAAACTAAAAAATACAAAATATACAACACCTCAAATCCAAACAAAATCGAAAACAACTAAATTAAAAAATAAAGACAAAATGAAATCAGCACCACTAAAAGGATAAACAAACCATCAAAACCAACAAAAGCAGCAAGAAAGGACAAAGCAGCAAAGCAAAAAACAACCAAGGCATCAAACCAAAATAATATTAAAACCAAGTGAAAACAAAAACAACTAAAGTAAACTAAATACAAAACCAGAAAATACAACCAAAACCTCAAATGCAAACAAAATCAAAGACAACCAAAACAAAAAATCTAAACAAAATTTAATAAAAAATAACAAAACATCCCACACAAATTATTAATACAAGGTCATATCTGCAACATACTACTAATCCTAACAATGTGCAAGTAACGGCAATATTTTATTAGCCTTCACTAACACAAATATTACTATTTTCTTGATATCATACATATTCAATGTGCTTCATGTATGAAGAAAATGCGAGTACTGCCACAAAAGGATCCAGAGATGGAATGGAGAATCTCTTAGAAATGTGGTAAATAAGTCAGGCAGGATGTGTGGACCCCCTGCAGGATTTACCTGGGGTCTCGTAAACCAGCTATCTTAAACCCGCACAGGTGTTTCGCTTCAGAGCGGGTGATAAATAACACGTTAAGATGCTAGCAGGCGGAAAGACTCCTGGCAGGTTTAAGATCTGCCAAATGTGCAGGGATAGAGCGAGCACTAAACCAACACACTGAAGGAACCCTGCGTGACCTCTCGGGTGTCATTAAAAAGCTGTCATGATGTGAATTGTGACGGGTATCACGGGGACATGAGTAGCCTGAAGATTGTGTGAGCGTTGTGGAAGCCGAGAACCACTGTAGGTGTGTTATTTAAAAGTCAAGAAATCTTTTTTTTTCACACTCCTAAACAAGAACGACACTTTAGGATCCTATAATGCAGCAATTCACGATGATTTAGCAAAGTGTTAAGACATTAACAGACTTCCAACGGAAAGGAAGACTAAAACTGTGAGACAGCAGACAGACAATAGGTTTTGTTTGTAATTTTAAAAAGCAGTGAATTGTGAAAAATATATTGGAAACGACTGATGAAAGGAAGACCTCTGGGTGGAGAGACACAGACAGCCGTAATGCAGTGGCTCAGACGGGGCAGAGGCTTTAATAAAGCTAGAGCTTATTGTTGTATGCCGTTCTTCATGTTTATGTATGATTGACGATCCAGAAGGGAATCTCGCAGGGCTGTAGACTAGAGAGAATGAATGTAGGATTTAAGAAATTATTTTCATAATATGATGCCCTTCAGAGAAAGTCCAGGATGACCTGGCCCTTAACCTCAGGAATTATTCACTCCTCGCTGGTGTAGTATTGACCTTATTCTTCAATGTTTTGCGATTGTTTTAAAACTTCCGACTCAGCTGCCTATGAGTGAAATTACTATAGGAATAATAAAGGACAGAAAACAGTTAAACTACTTGCTCTACAAAAAAGTGTTTGCATGATTATACAGACAAACACGCTCAAAACTTCAGGAGAAACCCCCCTGCTCTCCCCCCACTGAGCATCATGGACAGCACTGTGGCTGCAGAGTCATTCAGGTTCCAGGGCACCACCATCTCTCAGGACCTGAAGTGGGACACTCACATTGACTCCATTGTCAAAAAAGCTCAACAAAGGCTGTACTTTCTTCGTCAGCTGAGGAAGTTCAACCTGCCAAAGGAGCTTCTGAAACAGTTCTACACCTCCATCATTGAATCAGTCACCTGCACTTCAATAACTGTCTGGTTTAGCTCAGCTTCCAAATCTGACCTTCGAAGACTACGTCGAATAGTTCGGACTGCTGAGCGAATCATTGGTACAACCCTCCCTACTCTCCAAGAACTGTACTTATCCAGAGCGAGCAGAAGGGGTGCCAAAATCACTCTGGACCCCTCACACCCAGCACACTGCCTCTTTGAACTGTTACCTTCTGGTCGACGCTACAGAGCACTGCGCACCAGAACAGCCCGACACAGAAACAGTTTCTTCCCTCAGGCAATCCATCTCATGGTTGATGATAATAATCGTGGAACCAACATCACTACTTGCAATACACTCTTACACACACACATACACTTATTTAGCAACACACTTTACATGCCAAACAGCTGCACATATAACGTTGTATATAGTAATACACCTGTACATACACTTGTCAATTTGTATATTTGCATTTAACACTTACTTCTGTTTTTTTAAATATATTTATTATCTGTTTTTGTCCTGTCTCTTTAATTCTGTTGCACTGTAGAAGCTCTGTCACCAAAACAAATTCCTCGTAAGTGTGAACATACCTGGCAATAAAGCTCTTTCTGATTCTGCCAAAGTAGAATAATATAATAAGAAAATATCAGTTTGCAACATCAAGCAGCATAACGAGCATAACGATCTAAAAATGAATGGAAGTGAATGACACCTGAAGCCTCGAGCCAAAATGACTCAAATGGTTGCACCTGCTTGTACGTGGAGAATACTAAATAATAATAATAATAATAATAGAAAGCTAGCTTGCTAGTTTATTAGGGTGTCATTATATTGTATTAGAGATGCATGATCTTAGAAAAAAATGACATTACAATATTTTGTTTTTCTGCAATATACCGGTCAAACGTTTGGGGTAAATTCTTTTCAAATTATTTTGTTCATCAAGACGGCATTTATTAAATGTAAAAAAGAAAAGTTAAATTGTTAAATACTTGTTTATTAAATATTTACTTGTTACTTATTGTATGTATTTTCAAATGAAATTATTACTACGGACAATTTAGCCTACCCAATTTACCTATACCACATGTCTTTGGACTTGTGGGGGAAATCCACGCCAATATGATGAGAACATGCAAACGCCACACAGCAATACAATAATCATTAATATTAGAGTGATTTCTGAAGAATTATGCAACTCTGAAGACTGGATGGCGGTTCATTCCGCTGTGGCGACCCCGGATTAATAAAGGGACTAAGCCGAAAAAGAAAATGAATGAATGAATGAATGAAGACTGGAGTAATGAAGCTGAAAATTCAGCGTTAAAATTACTGAAAAATTAAAATTAATAAATTATTAAATTAAATTATAAACTACTTTTGAACAGTTATTTTATAGTGCAATAACATTTCACTATTTTACAATGTGTACTGTATTTTTATGAAAAAAATGCAGCCTTGGTGATCAGGAGAAGCTTATTTTAAAACATTTAAAAATCCTACTGACCCCAAACGTTTGACTGGTTGCGACATAAATATAATTTCAGATGATGAGCCATTTGGAATTCACAATTTTACACTGATTGGGAGTGTTTTGTGTGTGAGTGTATCTGTGTCAAATGTATAAACTATAAAATATATACAAAATAAAATGAATTACAGCACAGATGAAAAGAATCAAACAAAGAAATCAAATAAACAGCGCTTTATGTGTTCCACTGGAGTCTAACAATAATGACGTACAGAAGTTCAATAAATGTAGAATAATTTTGTAGTCTTCATTGAACATAATTAAACACAATAAATCTGTTGAAGTGGAAAACTTTAGAATTTCATGTATAAATTGGCTTGAGATTCTGCGATGTGACTATTGCAGATGTACACATTGATATCAATGGCGAAACAATATATTGTGCAGTCCTTTGGCTTATTTCTGGGGTCATCACTGTAAAACCACTAACTAAAAGCCAATTTTAAAAATACCACACAAAAAACCTAAGCAAAAACAACCATGAAAACTAACAAAAAAACATAAAAAATAAAAAAGAGCAAAAAAAAAAAAAAAAACAATTAAAAAATGAAACAAAAAATGAAACAAATCACTAAAGAGCATCAAAACATCAAAACAAAACTAATACAAAACAACATGGAAAACAATACTTAAAACTTAACAATCAAAAACTAAACCACAAAGAAACCTAAACAAAACTAAAACCACAAAGAAAACAAATCATCAGGACAAACTGAATCCAAAAACACACCTAGAAACATAACATCAAAACCAAGAAAAAACATGAAAGCCCAAAACAACCAGGAAAGAATCTAAACCAGACAAAACAACCTAGAAAACAAAAACCTCAACACAAACAAAAATGCAAAACCACAGAATCCTGCAAAAAAAAAAAAAATGCAATTTTATACTCATACAATAAAAATGATTTCCCTTACTTCCCTTAATATAATGTAAAGCCATTATTTCATTAGGTTTCACTTGAAAAACTGAAAAACAACATTTGATATAAAAACATTTTATATTATTATTATTATTATATTTAATCTCATAAATATACCATGGATCACACAAAACAGGACCAAAATTTAATTAAAAACCATGCCCTCATAAAAACCAACTGGCCAAGAAGCCAAATAATAGCGTGTGAGAGAGAAAAATGAAGACCACCACCCACGTCAGTCTCTACAAACACAATAAAAGAGTTTCTCCACTAGGACCTCAGCAGTTCTGATCCAATTATCAGAAGGAATGTGAGGAATGTTTATGACGGAGAGACCCGAGGGGGAGATTCCTGCATTCACCTTCCCATACTCTCACCACAAGTCCATCACAACACCCCGATTCATTTCCTACTGCTGGAAAAAAAAACACAATCTCATATTTTGCGTAATGTATGTAAGCAAATTCGGATAACTGTAAACAATGAATGAAATGTTCTTAAAAGCTGGGTATAATCATTCACTTCGAAGTTTATCCATCTTATATTAAAAGTCATCATATTAGCATTAACAAACTAGTTTCACTAGATCAGGAATAAAGCCAAAAATCTGAAACATGTCTTTCTGCAGCAATGTTATGGATGTGCTGAATATGACTGTACTGAACAAAGAGAGAAATACAAACAGAGAGAAATATAAACACGTATTGATTAAACACTACCGCTGGGTTCAAACAAATGCAAACGCCATTCACGCCAAACGGTATAATGTTGCCATATTCAAGCATTTAAATCAAATTTGTATGAAATCGACTTGCACGGATACATCATTGCACGTTTGGTGTAAACGCAGTATAAGCGTAACATTATTGCCATTGACTGATAAAAACAAAGCTTATGGGATGTTTTTGGCCATGTTTTTTATTATTATTTTTTATTTACTTGTGCAGATCACATCACAATCGAAAACTGAAAACGCTATGCTCACCCGCACTGTAAAAAAAATCTGATAATTTATAGTTTCTGTATTTTTTGTATAAGTGTTTTCCATTTATTTACAGTTGTGAATTGCAATATGGGATGTTGATCTCTGCTCGGTCGACTTTTGATGTTGAAAATTCAACTCTACTGTTTAACAAAGTGACTTTTATTGATATTTTAGTAATATAATCTATAAGATACAGAGAAATAAGTCTGTGGAATAACAAAAAAACGTAATGGCCGTTTTTACTACAAGGTTTTTGTACTGTAATATACATCACCAACCCAGACAATAACACTTTAAACTATTATAAATGGTAATAACAGTCACTTTTTCAAACTTCTCAAGGTTAAAAGTTGTTGGAAGAAAGATCAAGATCCCCAAATGCAATTCAAAAGCATGAATAAATGGGGATAAATAAAAACTATAAAATATCACAAAGTAAGGAAAACTGCTATTTTTGTTTACAGTGTGATGTCAATTACACCATCTGGTGGATATTTGAACTAACTTTGTATGTAATCTACTTGTGAACTTGTGAAGACACCCTGGAGTACTTGTTTTGAAATGTTAACAGATTTGTGTGTGTTGTGCATCAGTTAAGACAACATTAGCACCTGTTAGGTTTAATTGTGGGGAAAACTGGATAAATTTGAGCTTTTGTCAGCTAATTTCAGCTTCCACGTTTAAAACAATTTTTGGGGTGGGATCAAAATCCGTGACGTAGCGGGCATCTGCTAGTGGAGTGATGATGCGTCGGTTTCTCATTATTATTCATAGCAGGGTTTTCTTGTCATATGAGAAGATCCCGCCTCTTAATTGTTCATGAGAGCACGTGCTTTCCTAAGGCAGACCTGCCAAGCTGTGAGACTGAGTGAGATCTTGTCTGCGTTTCACTCGCGATGCTGTCAGAGCTGATACAGTAAAGCTGTTGGTTTGCAGCAAGCATTTTAGCGGACTTTGTCTTTTATCAGTTGAGTTCATTACTATTCAGACACATGGCCTATATCAGTGCTTCTGTGTTCGCACATGTTTAAAGTCCTCCAGATTACCAGCAGGGTTAATGGTTGAAATAGACAGCAGCAGGACATTAAATTACTGACTTTATTTATTTGCATTTTAACTTTGTAAACTATAAAATCATGGGTCTCCTCACAGTTTGTATCTCATTTTGTGAGCCAACTGATTGTTGTTCGTTTCGACTCTTTCTCCCCTGCTCTGCCGGCCACGGCCACTCCACCCTCTGCTCACAACGCTCCATGCACATCTCGGGGCAATATTTGAACAATTTCTAAGGTAGACTTGAACTGAAAGAGGGGGGTTTCATGGCCCTTTAAATTCCCATTTGATGTGAACCCAGAATAAGCATAACATTATTTTCACGATGGAGAAAAATAAAACTCACAGGATGTTTTTTTCACTTGTGAATATTTTCAGAATTTGTTTTAATTGCGCAGAACATGTGACTGAGGCATATTCCTCACATTAGCAGCAAACAATATGTGCACCTGCCAAGATTCACACCACCTGGGGGAAAATTTGCCTCTATTCACACATTTGAACTGACTTTGTACGTAATCTATCTGTCCAAATGCTTAAATGAACATTTGGTGTAAACCCACCGTAACATTATTTTCATGATGGATAAAAATAAAACACAAAGTCAAACATGCATCTCACTCAGTTTTCAATTTATATATGCACCATTTGTAGCACGGCTTTACAATTTAAACTGATTTATTTCAGTTAATTTGAATGAAGTTTCCCAAACTGTATAATTTTGAAACATGGCAGTCACATGTGGGGGAAAAAAAGCTGTGGAATTTCTTAACATAGAAAGTCCAGACTACAATCAAATCATGGTCATTAGTAGAGGTCACTCCGGTTTATAATTATTTCTGTTCTGTTTTGTATTTTTAAAACAGGGTGTCTGTTGTAGTTTGATTTCTGGCTTAACACATTTACAACTGCTGGAATAAACATTAGATTCTGGACATTTTTAATCTACAGAGCTCAATCTAAAATCTAATTATTTTCTCAGCTCTGCTTCTACTGTCTGTTTAACAAACTAATCTCATTTCAGATCGGTCTCTCTCTTTTTAGAACAAATGTGTCTGTTGTTATAGTGTTGGACTGTGGGGTTAACAAGGTTATAGTTTAAACAGTGAGTGTCTCTGGAATGTGTTTAACCTCAGGCATGTTTAAAGCGCTAGTCCCACAGACAGACAGAGGGAGCTTAGAGAGAAAAACACAGAAGCGGTTTGGAAGTGGAAGACAGAGGCCTTTGTTCTGGTCCATCTCAAACATTCCCTCTCACTTTCAGTTTGTCTGCTTTTATTGCATGATAAATAAAGCTAGATTTGTGCTGGAGGTTTGCTTCAGGCAATATAAATAATTGGTACAATATGTTTATGAAAATAGGTATGACAGCAAAAATAAATTAATCAAGTCAACTGTGGTCTTTATTGTTAAATACTTTGAGATTCGGCAAGTGCAATGAAAAAAGTTTCCCATATTTTGTGATTCATGTTTTCTTCTTCACTTATTTAGGCTTTTGAATTGCATAATGGGAGCTTGATCTTTCTTCCAACAACTTTTAACATAAAAAGTTAGAAAAAGTTACTTTAATAAACATTTTTAATAGTTTGAAGTCATATATTATCTGGGTTGGTGTAAAAACCTTATAATAAGCTGCCAGTACATTTTCTGTTATTTTCCAAACTTAGTTCTCTATATATTATTTCTTACAAAATATCTTGTCTCAAACTAATAAAATGTCAATAAAAGTCACTTTGTTAAACTGCAGAGTTGAATTTCCAACATCAAAAGTTGACAGAGAAAACAAACCTTAGAAAACATATCAACATCACATAGCGCAATTTACCACCGTAAATAAACGGAAAACATAAAATAAGGAAAATGTTAATTAACAAACATTTTTTTACAGCGTAGGTAAAAAATAGAAAGAAGAAAAAAAATGCAAGATACAAATCTGTTAATTTGGGCTAAAGTATAAATAAAATGAAAATGTAAAAAATACATAATGTAAAATGATATTATATATTTACAGACAAATATTATTGTATAATTTTAAATAAACATTAAAAAAGGATTAAAAAAATAAACTTTACAACTAAATAAAAAAATAAGTAAAACAAATATATAAAAACCTTAAGAAAAACAAATATATAAAATACT
>CAIGQQ010034268.1:7750004-7766456 GCA_903798035.1 Danio albolineatus | reverse complement strand
ACACACACACACACACACACACACACACACACACACACACACACACGCGCACACTTGTACACTACGACCAATTTCATTCATTCCTTCATTTTCTTGTCGGCTTAGTCCCTTTATTAATCAGGGGACGACACAGCAGAATGAACCACCAACTTATCCAGCATGTGTTTCCAGCTGCAACCCATCACTGGGACAATCCATACACACTCATTCACACACATACACTAGGGCCAATTCAGCTTACCCAATTCACCTAAAGCGCATGCCTTTGGTCTTGTGAAGGGAACCTGGAGGTAGCCCATGCCAACACGGGGAGAACATGCAAACTCCACACAGAAATGCCAACTGGCCCAGCTGGGACTCAAACCAGAGACCTTCTTGCTGTGAGATGACAGTGCTAACCACTGAGCCACCGTGCAACCTTTGCAGGTTTCCAACATTCTTCAAAATATCTTATTTTGTGTTCAGCTGAAAAAAAAATGTTTAAAACATGTTGAGGGTGAGTAAATGAAGGCAGAATTTTCATTTTGGGTGAACTAACTCCTTAAGTTAAGAAAAAGTAAGGACATTAAAGAGCCCCTATTATGGGTTTTTGAAAATGAGCTTGCAGGCAGTGTGTAACACATCTCTAAGTGAAGTGAAATGTCCAGCTAAGGCTTCAATCTGAAAGTGCACAGTGTTTAAAACTATTGATTCATCCATAAAAGAGTCGACTCATAGTTCCTCAAATGAATCGCCGTGCTTTCGAGTCTTTAGCTATTTCTGCATGACGTGAACACGAAACATAAGCCCCGCCCATTTGTGCGCAGGCAGGCCCGGGAGATTCGAAACCCCCAACCCCGCCCACAAACAACAGCTTTGTGCTGTGTTTCCTCTGAGGAGTGCTTCTGATATCTACACGCTTACAAAGGAGGATTCGGAGCACCGGGACATTTCCCAATGGCCTGACGGTGAATCTGGCCTGCTAACCAACAAGTGAGTACGTGCAATTAAAACGGTTGCCTCTTTGTTTTCTCTAGCTTGAAAATGATGCATTTAATTGTGTTTTATAACTTTAAACCGCTTGTAGTGTATCTGGTTAACTTGTATTCTCATATCGCATCTAAAAGCACGATGTAAACGTGCCGCTTTGTTTACGGATTAAAATGCGTTTGTGAGCTCATGTTCCTCTGGTGTCGTTGCTATGGCTACATCAGCTCTCCTACACACGTGCAGCGGTCCTGTTTCATAATGGTTCAGCTTTTGCTGCTGTGTGCACCAATACTGAATGTCTGTCGCTGTTTTTACTTCTGGTTAAGAATAGAGCTGGGAATATGCTGGGAGACCGGGGGGGGGTTAGTTTTGGGGGTGAGGTGTCTGAAATATGGGCGACTCCCGATAAAAACGAGTGTTGGCTGATATGCTCACGCACACACTCTGACTACTTCAATATTGATAAGCCGTGGTGGGCATTCTCTCGCGCTGAATGATGTCGACCAATCGCAACAGACTAGGTCATCGGTCCAATCAGCGCAGTTTAGCATCGCGCTAAGGAGGGGTTTTGGTACAAATGAATCGCTGAACGATTCATATAGGAATCGTTGGGATAATGAGGTAAAAATAAATGCATATTATAAGACCATTTAGTCTGCTGTTGGAGACCCCCAAAACCGAAATATGATCCTTATTAATGTATAATAGGGGCTCTTTAAACCATCCACCATATCCAGTACATTAATTATTCCTAATTAAAGACAGAATTTAGAGACCAACGTCAAGAGGATTTGTCTGTGCAACATTAATAAAGAGTTGCCGTCTCATTGTCTCATTGATTGAGTTGCTGTCTCACTGTCATTGAGAACCGATTCTACTATTTTCCAGTTGATCTCTGTGAAGCAGCATTGACAGTCTGTATTGTATGAAGCGCCACAGAAACAAAAGTGACTTGACTTTACACACCCCGTATGTGTGAGTAGGCCTGCTCCATTCAATCACCCTAGTTTCATTCAGACAGCTGTTCAGCACCAAGGACAGCGGTCAAACACAAGTACGCATCTCGGAAGCGGAGAACACAGATTCGGCACTCTAAATGTCCTACAGCGAGACATGACCACAGGCACTCAGAGAAGATAAGACATATCGTCAGAGCACTCAAGAACCGTCACGGACATGCACCGATACACAGACACACACACACTTTGGATAGGCACCTAGCACACCGTCTATGCCTCAGCGGGTTTGATAGCCAGTCAGGTTTTGAAGCGGAATGACAGATGACACGAGGCCTGCTCAGCGTTTTTCTCAAATCACAACACCTTGGAGATGCGAATGACATGTGAAGTGTGTTCGGTCCTCCTTGTGATCCATCAAAACAGCCAGTGGGCTTTAAAACAGAGCTGAATTCATGATACACAATTGTCTTTTGTTAATATACAACAAAAGAGCCAGTCAGGAGAAGGTCGCTGTGTCTTCAAAATGCCCCATTATAGCTTTTTAAAGGTTATTAAGTTTATTTTAAAGGTCGACAATAGCTTTACACATATCTTAGTTAAAAAAAAAACAATTCTCATAAAAACATTGTCCATAAACACAATATAAAAGTGTAAATATATATAGAAAATGACATCCTTTACTGTTAATTCTAAATAATTTAACTTTCACAGAAACAATAAATAAATAAAAGTAAGAAAAAGATTCTTTAGATTGACCTCGTAATGAGTTATTAGAAACGAATCAGTGACCTGATTAATCATGATTTGAGCACATTTAACCTGTTAGCCAGCACTCACTTGGAGCATTTATACCTAACCTTAAATAGTAACAGTTCTTGACCCCAGTGAGGTACAAGCAAAAATTTATTGTTAAAAAAAAAACATTGGAAAGAAAAGATGTTGAGCTTTACTACGTTCCATCTAGAAGGTTTCTTGCTAAAAAAAAAATATTAAAAGTTATACATTATAAAGTAATGAGAAAGTGTTCAATATTTGTTTTTTCTATACAAACTAGGACTGCATGATTTTGGAAAAATCTGATATTGCGTTATTTTATTTTTCTGCAATAAATAATGTGATATGAATACAGTGTCACAAGATAGTTGAATAGCTCTGTTAGTTTTCTTGGGAGTCAAACTGTACTCAGGTCCAAAAATTAAATAATAAAAATAAAAGCTTATTTTTCTTACTTTGTTTTGTTTCTAGTCCAAATATCAAAACAAATCTTAGACCAAGTAAAATATTGTTTAGTTTTCACTGTCAGAAGAAATAAGGGAAAATTAAGAGTTAAGGAAATTATCTGTCCATAGGCTATAAGTGAAATAATCTTGTTTTAGCTTTGAAATACAGATATTTGTACAAGAAGACAAAAATTCTAAGAAAGAAATTTTTTTGTTGTTGTTTTTTTGCATAATTCATATAAATTCTATAGAAATACAGTGATTTAATACAATTCTGTAGCTCCTGGCCAAGTATAATTCTGACTGGACATTGCATATCTTTGTGACTATGTGACTGTGAGATGCACATTGCGATAACGATGCTAAAACGATATATTGTGCAGCCCTAATACAAACATATGAAATCAGTCATGTAAAAACCCAGGAAAAATATGCCTTGAAAGCCAAGTGTCTCATGAGTTTATATTTCAAATTTAATGAAGATAGCAGGCAAAATGAGATTTCTGAATTCTGATTTCTGATTTCAAAAAGTTTTCCGAGACTCTATCGGTTTCCTTCTCTCCCTCACCATCAGAGCACTTTCTCAAAAATGACCTTCCCAAAACTAAAACAGTAACAGTTGCTGAATAATTTGGTCTTCATTCACAGTTGATGTATCTTTGGAAAGAAGACACTCTGGGCTTTACTATTCATCATCTAGAGTTAATAATGCTCAAAACGAAAAAGTTATAAATTATTAAGTAATGTAAAAAATAATTCTATGAACAAATGTATGAAATTAGTCCTGGAGAAATGTAATAGATCTAAAGCCACATAAAAATAATTTATGTTTAAAAACAAGTAAGTTTACACTGTTATTTCTCACTCATGTAGCTCCATGGTTATGTAATTCATAAAACATCACAGTGTGATATTAGATTTAGGTCATTCCATCCTCCCTGCAATCAACGGTTTGGTGAAAAAATGCTAAAAATAAATCAAATTTAATGGCATTCACAATAAAGAATAAACAAGCTCTGCTGATTTCATATGAATGATTACAGATAAACAACAAAAGCGGAAACATAATGAAGCCAAAGACAGTAGATATACTGCAGCACTAATGACTCATTTCCAAGCACTAAAACGGTAATGATACTATTAAAACTGAGTCATAATTTCAGCAAGAGCTCTTGGCATCTCACAATAAAAGGTAATCAAATTATATTCTCATCGGCTCTGCGGTAGCCAAGAGCACACCAATAGTGCACAAATAGCATCTCTTTAACTAATGAACAGAAATGTGTTACAGCGCTGACCATCACACTATTCTGTTTTCTAAGAGAAATCTTTACCACTTTAAAATAAAACAAATTATTTGTTGATGTCAATTAAAACAAACTAATGATTAACAATATTCTACAGATTCATTAAAGGGCTAGTTCATTTCCAGAATAAGTGTTCCCCTACAGTCCAAAGACATGTGGTATTGGTGAATAGGGTAAGCTAAATTGTCCGTATGTGTGTGTAAGAGGTTATTGGTGTTTCCCAGTGTTGGGTTTTAGCTGGAAGGGCATCCGCTGAGTAAAACATATGCTGGATAAGTTGGCGGTTCATTCCGCTGTGGTGACCCCAGATTAATAAGGGGACTAAGCCATAAAGAAAATGTATGAATGAGATTTGGAACAAGAAAATAATGATTCAGTTGTAACAGAATTTCCATTCAGGAAGTAAACTATATTAATCTTTATGCCAATTCCAACATTTGTTGATAAAGTTGTTTGTATTAACATTTGTTTATTATATATAATAATGATGTCACAAATGTGCAAAATGTTTTGCAGAAAATGTAATTGATTAACAAAACATTAAAAAAATATATAATTTACATCAAATTTACTTATAATTTGTTATTTCTATTGTATTACTCTATTTTTATTTTAACATAAAAGATTTACACAAATTGAAATTGAGATTTATACAAATCACCTGAAAGCTGATATATAAGCTTTCCATTTATCTATGATTTGTTAGAATATTAAAAATATTTGCCTGAGTATCTTAGGGTTTGGAAAAAAAAATCCCCCCCCAAAAAAGATAATTAAAAACTCCTTTAATGTTGTCTGAAAGAAGTGCTCAGAAATGCATACTGCTAACCCTAGTGTCCCACCAGTGATGATATATAGCCATATTGAAACTGTTACTCATGTGAAATTGCATTTATAAACCAGTTCCACGACATAATTGTTTATGTATAAAAATGAAAATCAAACATGGAGTCTAAAAATCCTTTTGTATGAGGAACTACTTTCTTCCGCCATTCATTCACATCTGCAGCTACATACGCCAGAACAACAGAAATCGTTACTAATGTCACTTTAGAGCTATTATTTGAATGTTTCTCTAGCAAAATATCTAGAGTGATGACAAAACAGGTGATTTTGCTCACATTTTAAGATTATAAGGCTGAACAGCATGAAATGCCATCAGTCTACAGACATTTCCCAGTATTTCTCTATTGCAATCCGGATATCACAATAATTAACCCCGAAAAAGTCAAAGCAAAACAAACACTAGCAGATTACTATGGTGTAAATACAGCACTACAAAACACAAAAGAGAGAGATCAACTTAGAAACTCACTTACCAGTTTTATAATGATTTGATCAGCTGTAGTTTGAAAAGAAATTACAAGTTTTTCTCCTCTAAAGGCTTATTATGCGGTCTCTGTCACCATCTTGTGTATTTACAACAGCAACCGTCTTTGCTCTGCTCAGTATGACAGGCTGACAGATGCTGAACCTCTGAAATATCAAATATTTAAAATAGGCACTATCCTTATAAATAAACTGCACAGATGCAATCTAAATAACTACATTCCTGCCCTAAAAAAGCCTCAAAAGTACATTATGCTGTCCAACAGCTGCAATATTTGTCAAACTGTAGTGAGTTTATTGATCTGCTGTCACTATGTGGGCACGGTAATACAGAAGCTGGTTGAGGAAGCTGTAACGAGTGCTGCTATTAGCCAATCAGATTCGAGAACCAGACAGAACTGTTGTGTATATAAACAATTATAATTCTGACCTGACCTATTGCCAAAAAAATCAGCACAACTTAAGACTGGATTTGTGTGCTACAGTCACGTTATAGTTAGAGATTCTTTTCAGTCTAAATCTAAAATAAAAAAAATAATAATAATTGTCTTTTCAAACACTGTGTGATTGTTCATCATATCAAACAACATCCTATTCCTCACATCTATCGCTCCCCTTCACCCACTCTTAATGTAAGATATTTCCGCTACTCTTCAGATATTAAAGCCTCATAAACCAACATTGTGTTTCTGTCAAATCTCACTTCCCTCAAAAAACCAAACTTGACTGGCCTTGAAGAATTTCCCCGTCTCCTTCCTGTTCCATTGTACTCAGGTTACTAATCTCACGCACGGTGAGGATTTAAAAAAAAATAAACTCAAAACGCTGTAATCTCACTCACTTCAGAGCAGAGACAAAAAAAAGCCTCTCTGAGTCTTGAAACGCTTCTATCCGCCCCGATTCAACATGAAGAGGAGAGAATCCTCTAAAACTTCAAAGTCTGTCACCGGATCAGGCCTGCCAGCAAAAAGAGCGCAAGGAAACTGCCCTTCACCTGTCATTTGTGCGCCGGTAACACGCTCTACTAGTCTTATTTTCCAGCCATTCATCCGGCGGAGACGAAGAAGACTGGAGCGGGCTGATCAAAGCCGAAAGCAGAGGGGAAAGTGGTTTCATTTCAGCGGGTTTGGGAGGAATATTCAAGAGAGTCAGACTGACATCATTCCTCAGCTAAACTCTGTTAACAAGAGCACAGATGCATTCAGAAGAAGCTCCTCATCCTGCTGCTTTATTCAGTGTGGTATATGATAATGAGTGCCATTATTCCATTTTACCTCCCTCTAAGGCTCTGACACAATTACCTTGACGTGTATGATGGTAGATTTGACGTTGTGTGTGAGAGAGAGACAGAGTGAATTATGGATGGTAATATAGATCATGGCGTTTCTGTGTGGTAATAAAACGGTCATATGGAAAATATAATTTTACTTTTCATGAGTTTTTTTTGTTCGTAGAAGGAATTGGGAAATTGGATCAAGATGCATAGACTTCAAACTGTTTACCTAATGTGAGCACCACAGCGCCAATCTGTCGTAACCATTTATTTTAATTTGAATAATAAATAAACAAATACATTCATTCATTCATTCATTTTCCTACGACTTAATCCCTTTATTCATCAGGGGTCATCACAGTGGAATGAACCGCCAACTTATAAGCATATGTTTTACGCAGCGGATGCCTTTCCAGCTGCAACCCAGGACTTAAACACCCATACACTCTCACAATCACACACATACACTACGGCCAATTTAGTTTATTCAATTCACCTATAGTGCATGTCTTTGAACTGTGGGGTAAAACGGAGCACCCAGAGGAAATCCACGCAAACATGGGGAGAACATGCAAACTCCATATAGAAATGCCAACTGACCCAGTTTGGAGTCAAACCAGTGACCTTCTTGCTGTGAGGCAACAGTGCTAACTGCTGAGCCACCCCAAATTAATACAATATTACAAATGTTATGTAAAATTTAATTGCATTATTCATAGTATGTTCTAACCATTTATTTATAAAAAAAAAGATAAAAACATAAAAACAAGCTGATAAAATTATCAACCTACTAATAAACACTACAAAAGTTACTCAAACACAAACAATTTGATCACATAAAACAAGCTGTTATGGTTGCTAGGTGACGAGATCTGTCCTCTGTATGCTAGATCGTGTCCTTTCAAAATGCTCAGTTCGACATGTGTGGACTTCGAAGGACTCACCTTTGAAGTCTGCACCCTTCGGAGGATGCAGCCTCTGAAATGAGACACAGCTAAAAGCAGTTACACTTTCCCAAATTCAAAACTATACGAGTGAGATGTCTTGTGCATTTTATAGTCTTTGTTCTTAGTTTCACCCACCCTGTTAACTCAATCCGGGGTAAATATCAAAAAAAGGCATGGGGCCACCCGGCGCAATGTGCAATGCAAATGTTATTTGCTAGTTTCAGCTCGACGCTAGTGTCATTTTGAAGTTTTGCGCCACGCTGTTTAAATAGCAATTGCATTTGCGCTCATATGTGCACCCATAGGCCTTCTGGTCTAAAAAGGAGTTGTGTTAATGCACACTGCTGGCGTGTTGCTATTTTGAGTAACTAAAATCTACTGCGCTATAAACCAGCTCAAAGCAGGTCTAAAGTCCACTGCAGAGTGTGTTTGTTGTGCACCTTGCTTACACATTGCTTAATACACAAAGGATGTACAGAAATATGCAAACATCTTTACAAATGAAAAATAATTAAAGGATGAAAATATTATAACAATTACTACTTTCTACATAAATATAAAAAACACTGTCTGCATGCCTCCATCTTGGGGAGCTTTTTTCAGTTTATTCATGACAACTTGCTTTTGTATAATATTATTAGTAGTAGTATTATTTATTATATGCATATTTATATTTGTTTTATTAAAAACAAGCTTAGATTTGTCCACCTGTCAGGTTTTAGACCATATGGGGCATAGATTGTGTGTTCGCATATACATTTTTTGAATATAACTTAAGTTTTTTGACCACACTTCGTTATTATTGTTCATTTTTTTCATTTGATGGAAATTAGAACTGAATTTAGAAATAGTTTTGAAACAAATCTTTGCGCTTAAACTAAATTAATTATGTAGGCTAATGGATGTCTGTGCGTACAACACCGTTTCCTTATCCACGAAAGAGAGAAAGAGAAAGTGAAAGTTAAGGCCTATTGGAGGAGGCTCATTCTTTATCAAATGTGCCATGGCGCGACGCAACTGACCCTTAAAGGTAATGGGAGAGGAGACTCTTGATTGGTTTATTCTCAAAACACACCCATAACTAGGGCCAGACAGAATCTGCAGACATTTTTTGCTATTTCTGCGGAATATTTTGTTAAAAATCTGCAGATTTATGTGGAATGATTTTGGGAGTTTCATTACTAAAACCTTAATATATGAAATAAAAAGTAATACCTTTTTAACTTATATTTAATGTTTACAATGTGAATCCAGTTAAATCAACTTATTTGGTAAATAACGCAAAATTCTCACATAAAATATCTACTAAAAGACAGAAAATAGTACTTTACAAACTGTTTTGTAAATACATCATATGAATATTTACATATTAGTCAATATTATTACTGAAATTAATTTGAAAACTGAATAAATATACATTTACACACATTTACTCGAGTAAATAAACAGAATCAATGATGGGTTCAAAATCTGTGTAAATCTGCGGAATTCAGCACACGCAGATTCCGTGTGGGCCTACCCATAACTCATTAAGAGAATAAGCTCAACCCTGTTAGACCATGAACCGTGGCGCAGAGCGTGTTTTTCCGTCCTTAAAATAGCGGACACGCCCTTAATGCTTTTGCGCCCTGCACTTCAGACTTTGCGCCTAGATCGTTAAAATAGGGCCCATGGTCTTCCCTTTTTTAATCTATTTTAAAAAGAGAGCACAGCGTCAATGTGGCGGATCACAAACATACTCTGTGAATTTCTCAGGAGGCTTGTGCTCTCTTTCTGTCTCGGCAGACCCGGGCCGAGATCCCTATACGTGCCAGTCTGTCTGTGAGGAGCGGATGACAGCTGAGAATGAGAAACATTTGCCGAGGCCACAGAGCAGCTTTAGGGTGGAGATCCTGCCACAGTCGGAGCCCTCGCCTCATGTCAGCCGTCACCTCCACTAACACGACTCACCAATCAGGCCCATAGCTGATATACAGGCCCCGGGTGCATTAACACCTTCAATCACGCTCACACACACGCGCATAACTTTACTTTCTTCGGGTCCCGCGAGGCATGTCGACAAATGATTGTGCTGGAGGGAACACGCTCACCTCTCAAACATGCACTTTTGCGAGCGAGATAAAGTCTGTTCAAACCAAGCCTGAATATTTAGCACAGGATTTTGAAATCGAAGTGTGGAAATGGTTACAGAATATGGGCGTGTGATGTATGTCGTTTAGGAAATATTGCAGTTCTCGATTTTATTGTGTGAGCTGACATTAAGGGGTCTATTTTAATGATCTATGCACAAAGTCTAAAGCGCATGACACAACGCATTAAGGACTGTCTGAATCTACTTTTGCTATTTTAAGGATGGAAAAATAAGCTCTGTGCCAAAGAGCATGGTCTAACAGGGCTGTGCTTATTCTCTTAATGAGTTATACAGTAGGTGTGTTTTGAACATACGTGCATTAAACCAATCAGAGTCTCATCTCACATTCCCTTTAAGAGTCAGTTGTGTCACGCCATGGTGCATTCACTATTTACATGGTGGACTTTGGAAAAACTGAAGGCTTCACTGGTGAGAAAACAGTTAAACAGATCATCTGCAGCGTCTCCATTCGGCCTCTTAGCTTTCTCTTTATTTTACTACTTTACTTTCATGGAGTAAGGAAACGGTATTGTAAACAGTGTTGTAAAGACATCCATTAGCCAACATATGTAATTTTTTGTAACATTTTAATCCTTATTTTTTTTTGTTTGTATGTAAAGATATTTGTTGATTGCAGTAGATCCTTTGTGTATTAAGCAATGTGTAAAGCTGATTTATACTTCTGCGTCAAGCGCACGCGTATGCTCCGGCACAGCTTTCGCACGGTCGCATACCCCTCGCCGTGGCCGACGCTGATGTGCACCTCTCAAAAAGTAAAACTACACGTCGCAATGACGCATAGCGCAAGCTCTGTGATTGGCCGGCTTTGTAGAGCTGACGAGTGTGGAAAGGAGGTTAGGGTACTACTGCCTACTGCCAGCTAGTGTTTCGTAAGTGTTATTGCAGAGCAACACAAACAGTGTTCAGAAGTATGAACGCACAGCAACACACAAGGCATGCGCCATGGGTCACGGTGATCACTCGACACAGAAGTATAACCAGGCTTAAGGGTTTGGATTTGCATAGGCGAATAACCAACATGCTCTGCGCTGGACTTTAGACCAGCTTTCAGTTGGTCAACAGCGTGGTCTCTTTCAGTTCCTCAAAATAGTGCCTTAACACACCTCCTTTCTAGACTGGCACACCCCTAAGTGGCGCACATTGATTTGCTATTTAAACAAAGTGGCACAAAGCATGAAAATTAGGGTTGCGCTCGTCTCAAAATAGCAACAAATCACACAAAACACGTCTTGCTCGTTATTGCGCCAAGTGTATGATTGGGCCCTAAGTGTCACTCACTTTGCTGGGAAATAAAAACAGCGAACATCTAGAGATTCAATAGAAGTTAAAAAAATAAATAAAATAACCATATAATTTATGAAGCAATCCAAAAGCATAACTTCAACATACTTCAACAGCTACAAACTATCAAACATTACATATGCAATAGAATCACCATATAATTTATGAAGTCATCAAACAGCAAAGGTTAAGGATGAGTTGTGAAACAAAAGGTATCCCTAAATGGGTTTGTATTTTTTTCATATTTTTAAGATATGTGTAGGCCAACACGTAATTCCACAAAAAGTCTATCATTGAGTCTATTTATGTAAATATGAATTGATTTAGTTTTAATATTTCATTCATATTACTGATAAATATGCACATTTATACCATTTATTTACAATACAGTTTGTAAAGTAATACTTTCTGTATTTTAGTAGATCTATTATATGCGAGACTTGCCAAAAAAGTGGATCTACCAAACAAGTTGACCTAATAAGATGTGCATTCCAAACCTTAAAGGTCCCATGAAGTGCTTTGAAATGCGCATTTATTTTTTGATGTTTGAAGTAATCTCAACTGAAAAACGGAGAGGGGGCAGGACATAGAGCACCTCCACCCCTTTTAAAAAGCAGCCAATAGTGTTTTGTTTTCTCACAGCTCTGCCAGTGAGAGTGGTTGAGCTCAATTATACACAAGTGTTCACCAAGTTAATATTGAGCGAGTTGCATTTGTCTGTTTTCTCACTAACTAAAATGGTTCCAAACAAAGCTGAACACATCCGAGTTGTGTACATGAATGAGTCAGTTTCTGAATGAATCAGTCGAGTGAATGATTCATTTATTAAAACTTGCTTCATGTACAAACAAATCAGCCATTTTGAATCACCGCCATTGCTGGGTTTTAGTTACATTTAAATACCCATGACAGGCCTAAATGGCACATTTAATCACTAATTAATTATGACTATTACATAATAATAATTACTATTATGGTTTAATCTGTATGACTACATGCATGATAAAAATACTTTAATAATAGTATATAGTACATTATTCAATACAGGCCATAATCAGCTGAATTCACTGATAACTGCTTATTAACATTATCAGCCCAATAACAATATTATGATATATTAATGCTAATAAATTATGTATTTTTCTCCCAGTTGATCCACTTGTGGTGTATTCATATTCATCAGCTTACTAACTGGTCATCACTTATTTGGCAACTTAATTGTTTTCTGTACAATCCACTTAAATTTGTAAAAAAAAAAAAAAAAAACTAATAAGCTAACTTAATTCCTCCATGTTGCCCCAAAACAAATCGATTATGTGGAACCCAGCATGTTAATTTACATGAATCTTGTGCTGTTTACTGGTATGAACAGGCCTTGACAGAGCTAGAGAGAGAGAGAGAGAAAGAAAAAGAGTGAGGATGACAGAGAGAGACAGAAACAGAAGGATGACAGAGACAGATGTGCAGACTCAGTCCCGCACCTGAGCTAATAGGATCTGCACTGCTGCGTTCAACTGAACTGTTGGCAAGCAAAGAAGTTGAATGTTGCTAAAACTAATTAAAGAGATAGTTCACCAAATTAAATTTGCCATTGTTTACTAATGGTCTTGCTGATGTAAAGTTCCATTAAGGACAATACTGGAAATTTAAAGGTGTTTTTTCTTCACTACTAACCATCATCAAGTGGGGCTTAAAAGAACATTCAGCAAGAGTCAAAAAGTAGAGTAAATTCAGAGTATATGACTTAACTTTATCAATTCTAGTTCTGTTGAAGTGATGTGGTTTGGTAAACACTGCATTTTAATAATACATTTTTTTTTTATCAATTATGTCTTTTTTAAATAATTAATTAGTAATTTAAGTAATTAATTTGCAGTTTAATAAATTACTATAATTATTTCTGTTCCATTTACGCTTCTTTGCATAGCTGGTGAAATGAAATGAAATAAAATAAAATTAAATTAAAGAATAAAATAAAGCCATCAATTTTTCAGGTCACCTCCTTGTGGAAAATGTGGAAAAATGCAAGCTTTAATTTCTTTACAAATCAAATCAAATCAAATCAAATCAAATCAAATCAAATCAAATCAAAACAGAACAGAACTGAACAGAACTGAACAGAACAGAATAGAACAGAGCAAAATAGAACTCAACAGAACAGAACAGACCTGAACAGGACAGAACAAAACATAACTCAACAGAACAGAACAGACCTGAACAGAACAGAACAGAATAGAACAGAGTAAAACATAACTCAACAGAACAGACCTGAACAGAACAGAACTCAACAGAACAGAACAGAACAGAACAGGACAGACCTGAACAGAACAGAAAAGAAGAGACCTGAACAGACCTGAACAGAAAAGAATAGAACAGAACTCAACAGAACAGACCTGAACAGAACAGAATAGAACAGAGTAAAACATAACACAACAGAACAGAACAGACCTGAACAGAACAGAACAGAACTCAACAGAACAGAACAGAACAGAACTCAACAGAACAGAACAGAAGAGACCTTAACAGACCTGAACAGAATAGAACAGAACTCAACAGAACAGACCTGATCAGAACAGAACTCAACAGAACAGAACAGAACAGAACAGAAGAGACCTATGCAGAAAAGAATAGAACAGAACTCAACAGAACAAAACAAAACAGAACTCAAAGAAACAGAACAGAAGAGACCTGAACAGACCAGAACAGAACTCAACAGAACAGAACAGAACTGAACAGACCTGAACAAAACAGAACAGACCTGAACAGGACAGATTAGACCTGAACAAAACAGAACAGAACAGAACTCAAGAGAACAGAACAGAACAAAATCAAATAAAATGAGTTGAAAACATGCTAATATGCTGATTTTGTCAATCAGTACTGAAAATAGTTTTACTGTTTTCCTTGAAACCATGGATCCAATCAATATTAATAAACAGAAAGTTGGAACAGAAATATTTTGTAACATTAAAACTATAAATAAAAAAATCTTCATGAAAATATAAAATCATTGTTTTAAATCAAAAGGTCGAAACCTTGTCTATCAATCCTCATCAATAGAATTCTTCTATTGTTTTCAGCATCTCTAGTGAATTCATTCATTGATGCTCTCTCTTCAATGTCTTTTACAACCGTGAAACGAGACCTGATTCAGTGCTGAAACCAAGTATTGCAAAACCAATTCACACACGAACCCTATAGCTTCCACTTAAAAACTGAAGCATACACAGTAGAATCAAAACCATCTCTAAACACTCACTACTACTTGGCAGAGCGACAGTATTATGTGGCGGCATATGCTGTATGTTAAACATTTATGATTAGTTAGTGCTGCGTTTCCTCAGCGTGAGCCGCGTGGGAGTGTTGAGCTGTATGAGCTTCATCCCACACCGGGGTCACGCAGTCACACAGGGTTCAATTCCGGCAGCACCACAGGCTTCAAAGATCACCGCTTCTGTTGTCTGGATTGAGAAATGAGGTGCCACATTCCCTCGGGTCAAACACACACACACACATGCACATACAAACACACAGCTGAACGTGACTTTTCACAGGCCACCGTGACAGACTTATTAGTGCTAAGGGCTGCAGGATGGATAGTTGCAACAGTGGGAAAACCCCTTTTACAAATGTGAGGTGCGAATGCAGACTCTGTGTCAATCAACTTGACGGACAGCTCTCGTCAGGCTACTCCAACAAAAAAAACTCAACAGGGAGAGAGGAAAAAACCATCAAACATCGACAAACAGAGCGAGTCCTTTGAGAAGGGCATGGTGGTTAGGAGAGGCAATGATCCGTTTAGAGGCGCAATATTTCACTAGCAGCAAACACACGGAGGGAACATCTTTCCAGGATGGATGAAATGTAGGAAGCAAGTTTATCCTCAATGAGTACGCTTATGTGGAACACCTTATTGTGATTATAATGAGACTTTGGCAATATGGTGATTAAACTTTACCACATGTAAATAATTTGCTATAAATAATGTAGTTAAGGGCTGCACAATACTGAAAAAAATAACTGATATTGTTGAGTATCACGATAACGATATTTCGTATAATATAACATTACCCTTAAAAAATGCTATTTTTATTAGCTGTGCTTTTAAATCATTTATTTATTTGATCAAATTAGAATAAACAGCTATATATTTTTCCAGATCGTCTGCGTCAAGGTGGAAACATTTAGTCTTCAAAACACTATGAATGAGGAAAAATCTCAGCAGATATTCTGACAATGGCTATGTTTCCATCCAAAAATGCGAATGAACTTTATGCGCAAAACTGGATTATCGCATGAAATACGTACGGATAAAGCAGCGTTTCCATCCGAGTCAAAGCGGATAAAATCGTCACTTCCTGATTAACTTGCGCCAAATATCAACAGTAAAAACGTAATTTGCTGAAGTAGGAGAAGCCGTGTCGATGTTTTCTTTAATTAATAAATGACTTGTGCCTCAGAAGGCAATCCTGACACGCAGTGAATGTGCGGTGGCGTTTGAAGGTCAGATGTGGAGCACAGACGCTCTTGATTCTGGAGGTCATTAATAATATAATAACACAACTACTGAAACGGTAAGGCATTTTAGAATGACCAAAACAACATTTCAGATGTTTTACGATGTGCTCAGCCTGCTGGTTTGTCCATTCACACACATTTTTATCATCACATGATCTCTCATAATAAAATCACATGACCTTTTTTTTAAATGCGCATACTGGAATTTATGTGGTATAAGTGTTTCCATCGCAGTTTATGCACATCTTTTCTTATCAAATAAAAAGTTTATCCTACTCAGCAATGTGCATACATTTTTTATGCACATTTTCAAAATTTATGCGCATCATGGGGTTTCCATCAACCGTGTTTTATGCGCATATCCAAAATTGCGAATAAAAATAGGTGGATGGAAATGTACCTATTGAGTATGTTTGCATGGACCACCATAAATGTGATTATAATGGGATTTTGGCAATATTGTGATTAAACTTTACCTCATGTGAATGCAATAATTT
>CAIGQQ010034268.1:7739547-7749994 GCA_903798035.1 Danio albolineatus | reverse complement strand
TTGGCAATATTGTGATTAAACTTTACCTCATGTGAATGCAATAATTTATTATAAATAATGTTATTTTGGGCTGCACGATACTTGAAAAATAATTCAGGGATTACAATATTA
This sequence comes from Danio albolineatus, assembly GCA_903798035.1. Taxonomy (NCBI): domain Eukaryota; kingdom Metazoa; phylum Chordata; class Actinopteri; order Cypriniformes; family Danionidae; genus Danio; species Danio albolineatus. Next base: position 7,749,883 of record CAIGQQ010034268.1, on the reverse strand, counting down.
CTTACAATATAAAATTACCCTTGAAAAATGCTGATCTTATTCGCTATATTTTTTAATTATTTATTTTTTTGATTATATTACAATAAACAGCTATATATTTTTCAGGTCAAATTTATTCTAATTCATTACTAAAAAAAGTTGTCAAGGTGGAATCATTTAGTCTTTAAAAACTTGTGGAAAGATCCAGCAAGTAAATAAACACCTTTACGAATGCGCAATATGAGGCATTTTCACCTGTTTCAGTGTGGATAAAAACTTGAAACTTGAAACGTGGGGAAACGAATGAAAACAATGGTGTGGAGTAAAGGGCTGCATGATAGTAACTTATTACATTCAATAAATTTCGAGCAGGTATTGATGGTGTGCAGGACAGTTTGTTTTTCCTCATACTTTGATATTAGAAGACAAGTTAAAATAATGTCTTTAAATAAGTAAAAATTGTTTTATTACTGTAAAAAACTAAAAGTGCAAACTATCCTAATAAAATGGCATCATTTATTTAATACAGTAAAATTAAAATAAAATAATTTAAAAGTGCTTAATTTGTCAAATTCCTTAATTCTTTAGAACATCATTCAAACTACTCCAAGAATATAAGAGACATATTGTAGGAAACGTCCTGTAATTTTCAGAACACAAAACGTCCTAGTTTGTCTAAAACAGCTTATGTTGAAGTCAGTCTGCTGAACGACAAGTCAGTGTCTAAACTTCACCTCCACAGAAGATCACTAACATTTTCTTCTACATCATTTTCTGTTTAGCTTCAACAAAAAAATTACAGGTCTATGCAGAAACCAAATGCCAAATCCTAATTTCAGGAAACCGAAGGAAGTTAAAACCGCACCAGTAAGAACAGTTTAGTCTTTTGCTCACTATATTTTACCATGAATTCATTTACAAAAGAAAATGATGTCCAAATATATTGGATTTGACACTATTGTCAATCCCACAAGCGTGAGTAACTTAATGTGTTCACTATTGCTTTGTCAGTTATTACAGATTGTTTTAGATTACTGATGTTTTAATATGCTAAACGTTTAGCCAATCATACTAGTGGACATTTACTTTTTGGGTGTGTTCTGATGAGGAGGACTGAAAATAATTATATCAAAATTTAGGTGTATTAAAAACTTAATTAAAATTTAATTACGTATCATGATTATCCAGATAAGTGTAGAATTTCGTGTCTAAAATGATTAAATGTTTTGTCCTGTGTAGAAAGTTAAATGAGTGTAGAAACACATGAGACTGAGTAAATAATGACAGATTTTCATTTCCTGAAGATCTGCAGATGGCTGTGAGCCTCACACTTTGCAATTACCAGATTTTATTTTTCTATGTAAAAAAACAACAAAACAAAGAAATTGCAGCAGAAGGAGAGACACAAGATTTGGATGAAAGGGTGATTAGATGAAAATTGAGCAAAGATTTTGAATCCCAAATTATAACTTTCCATCTAACAGTCTCATCTTCAGGCTCTGTGAGCCAGAGACAAAAGTGCTGGTGCTTTGATCCCACAGTAAACGGACCGTCTCTAGGTAGAGATCTGGTGTTGTAACTCTGGTGTAACTTTACTCATTTCCGAAGAAGAAAAGTGAGAGTTTAAAAGTATCAGCCCTGCTTCTAAGAACACCACTTCCTCCATTTCAGAACTTGCATAAAGTGGTTTAAAAAACTATTAAAGGGGTGGTCCAGAGTGTATTTTTAAGGCTTGGTTGTGTTTATATGATGCACAGCAATGTGTGCTCATACTTCATTAGTAGAAAATCATGTTATTTTTTTCATATAGCTTGCTTGAATTATATACTCAGCTAACATAAAGACGACTGTCATATTTCCTACTTCCTCAGAAAGCCTGCTCTCAAGAGGCTCTGATTAGTCAGCTAACATGTGAAGTGATTTTACACATAACCTGAAGCGTTTGTGATCTCACTAACCCGAATGTATTTTATTGTAGTTGTTGTAGCTTCATTCGCTGTAGGCTTTGCTAAGCTAACACTGTAAAAGCCAATGTCTCCCTTTGCATTGAACTTTGAGCACATTACACTCAGAGATGTTGTTTATGTTCACACAGCTACGTCACACATCAACTAAAGTTTAAAATATGATATCGTAGTATACCACCACTTTAAGATCAAAAAACAGCTACCAAATAAACACTTCACTCGCTCACACCAGCATGATGGATGTGAGTCTACATCTTGGATGCACTCAAAATTCAGGCCACTGTTTTTTTGGTTTATTTATGGCTTGTTTTGCATTAACCAAATATGCATTTGCATAGCAACAGCAACCTTTGCTGAAAGTCAAACCCCTTCTCAATCCTCCACCATTTGTTGACTATAAAGGGAAGGGCGAGCTGGAATGCAAAAGAAGAGTTTAGAGCATTGGGTGGAGATCATAGCCATCGAAATGACACAAATACCCTTGGATCAACCATGGTGTGCATTGAAAAGGCATGATCACCTGCTCTAAAATTAGTAAGCTTCACTTAAAAAAGCTGTCCTTTTCCAATTTTAGTGCACTGCTGTCTTGTCAACATGCCCTTACAGTATTAAGTACTAAGCAGGCCTTTTAAAAAAAAATGAAATATTGTCGTGTAGATGGATACATGCAAATTAAATTAAATTAAATTAAATTAAATTAAATTAAATTAAAGCACAGACATTTACTCCGATATAAAAACATATATCTTCATATTTTAAATAAGTGGTCTTTTCATAAAGAATAATTCTGAATGGTAGTATAAATAGAAGTTATTTGAAAAATAAAAAAGAAAGCTTGTAAAGCCCTGTGCATGTTTGTCCACGGTCATCCATATCAAAGAGATGTGGATAATCTCCTTCTTTGATGACAGACAAACGAACCAGCGGTAAACGAGAGACCCAGATGGTCTCAAAGCAGGACCACTGACACAGAAGGACCCGAGACCCCATGAGACACCATTACTGGCAAGATGATCAGAGACACCTGAAATACCTCACACTGAGACACCACACTATGGAAGCGAATGACACTGAGAAAAATAAAACATCCTTACCTGGAGCAGAGATGGAGAGAAGATCAGCATGAAAAACAAAAGAGAGAAATAAAGAAGTTAGTCTTAAACAGACAAAGTTGAAGCCCTCCAGCAAACAAACGTTGTCAAAAGGTGATTAATATAAACGTCTGTGTGAAATCTAAATTTACAACGTGTAGATTAAAGGCAAGTGTGAACAAACACACAACAATGGTATAATGCCTGGTAGCGTTGTAGCTCAGTTGTTTGTTAACGCTTAAATCGGCAAATTCTACAAACACACCAGTCACTTTCTAACAGGTAATGTTTACTAACAAGGTGACTTGGCATACATAATACAGTGATGTGTAAACGTGGAAAAAAAGTGGTTGTGTAAACGTAAACTTTAAAAATGCAAGAAAAAAAACATTTCCATTTATAACTAAATTGTTGTCGTGTAAACATAACCTAATGGCCTGTTTCCACTGAGTGGTACGGTTCGGTTCGGTATACTTTTATGGCCGTTTCCACTGCCAAAAGGTACCTAAAAGCGAACCGTAGCGTACCACTTTTTGGTAACCCTTTCCAAAGGGTATCAAGCAGCCCTAAAGCGTACCATAAGGTGGCGCTAGACGTGCAGCTGAACGCTATTGGTTTACAGAGAAACGTCACTTGCAGAAGCAGGAGGATAAAAACAAAGAAACCGCCATGTTTTAAATGCACATCCGAGACGATACATCATAATACTATATGCATATAATAACGAGCCATGGTTGATCCCAACTCAATTAAACCTTGTCGTTGTCTTGATCTACAGCCACAAAGCCAAGAAGAACAAAATCTGCTGTGTCCTGTTTTTGTTTTACTAGGCAGTCTAAAAGTGCGAGCGGTTTCACTTTCTGCGATCGCGCCTATATTTAAAATAACTAACTTCTTGAGCTGATGATAATGATTGCTGATGATTACACTGGCTGGGCTATATTTCGTGTTGTTTTTGAACCCAAATAAGGACTAAATGTATGCTGTGTGTAGTTGCTTTGTAATCAGTAAAATATCAGAGACTGTAAGGGTCTGTATATGTTTATATATGTTGCATTTATTTATTTATTTATTTATTTCATACATATCGTTGATCTGCGGTTATAATCAAATCATGTTCATAGAATGGTTAGTAATGAATATTTATTCCATAGTCTGTTGAAATTCTTGATTCTGATTGGCTGGTGGGTGTGGTATATTTCGTTGAAACGCACAGATAGTTCCAGTCAGTTTTGATCACAGTTCGAAATAAATGCGCTTCTTCCAAACGTTTACAGTTACTATAGCAACTCGCATGTGCTGCGCTAGAAATCAATGAGGGCTTTTAATGGCGGACGGGAAATCCGCAAAATTAGGAAAATACTCATAAACTATGTTACGAATTCAAGTTTTAAGAGTTTTTCAAGCGAGAATATAGTTATTTTAAAGTCAAATCGGCAGTTTGTGTGCATGGATAGCACGTCTTTAAAAATTTTGGAAGCTCCAGGTGGTTAGCGGCAGCTCAGCGAACGGCTCCCCCCGAGGGAAGCTTTATGTCGGGCAGAGCATCTCTAGACCCGCCGCTGGATCTAATCTCTTGCATCTCTGTTGTTAAATCGGGATATATAATTAACCTTTGCTGTATCTAACGGTCAGTCTTTGGACATTTTAACCTATAATTTGTTCTCAGGTGTTTTTGACTGATCGCAAGAAAGTTTCATAATTAATTTATGACCGTAAATAATGTAATATCGCACTGATCCTGCGTGTTTGGGTGATTTGGCTTTTGATTTAAAGAAGATAAATAAAGCTAAATGTTCTCCTACCTGTCCTGATATGTTTTTTCATTATGCAAACTTTACCTATATTTAACAGCAGAGATTTCTGACACGTATTTATTTGATATGGCACCTTTTATAAGATTTGTATGTTTATTATAAAAAATAAATTGCGGAAATTCTGCTATACTGTACAGTAGGTATGCCAGCTTTCGCAGTATTAAAGGTAATGTTCAGGGAAAAAAAGCTATACAGATCCTCCCTCGTCAGAGAAGTGGTAGAAAGACAAAAGAAACATGTGACTGGGGACTCCAAACGCACTCCAGGTAAAATTAAAAAATAAAGCAGAATGTTCTCCTACTTTACCCGATATGTGTTTCTTTTCCTAAATTTCCCTCCATATTTAACAGCAGCGATTTCTAAAAATGGGCCCTGGCTGCTTTCTCTTCATAATATGTATTCCTTAAGCGTTTTTAATTGATATGGTTCTTTTTATAAGTATAATAATATTAATATTGTATGTTCATTATAAAATGTAAATCATAGCTCAGCTTTCGCAGTATTAATGTTAAGAGATAAACAAACAGATCCTCCCTCATCCCCTCAGCACAGATGCTCTCTCTCTTTGTCTGCCTGTCAGTCTGTCACAGCTGATTCAGTGGAGGGACTAGAAAATCTAACAATTAAAAACAGACAAAAATTCGGACAAATATTGCCCAGCAAAGAGAAAAACTAGTTTAAATATAGGCCTACCTTGGCAAATGACCATGGAATAAGCGGGATAATCAACGGCTTGCCGTGCGTTAAAGGATTTTAATGCACTCTGCTGCGCGTCGTGTGGTCCTTTGCCTCCATGTCGTGCATTAAAATCATTTAACGAATGGCAAGCCGTTGATTATCCCTTACTTATATACCAGTATGTGTATAAAGCCTCTGTGCTTTATATGATACGTGAACAACCCATAAAGATTTACTTTGACATTTCCTTGAGTGAGAATGATGGCAACTGAAACTTTCTGTCGTACACCACGCCCACCAAAAGGGCACGCTTGGTACCCTTTAGGCAGTGGCAACGCAAGCCTGATAAAGGTGACCCGTACCACACTGTACCAGTCAGTGGAAACAGGCCATTAAAATCAGATCAGATGTACTTTAGATGTGATATAACTAAAGGGCTATTGGGAGTTTAAAAAAGGGGGAGGGGCAACTTAAAAATGCCACACCCTCTCTTTGGTTTCAGTTGAAATTGTCAGACAATGAACAAAGCAGCTCATTTCAAGGCACTTCAGGGAACCTTTGAGGTACGTATTGTGACTAAAAAACTGACACACCACCATGCAAAAAGGGCTGTAAACAGACAAAAGTAAAAGTACGATCATTACAGTCTCTGATTTGTGAAATTAGCCAGTCTGTGCCTTTCACAAACAAACGCTGCACACCAGCGACAGGTTAATTTCAGATCTTTGTTTTCCGATCTGGGAGATAAACACACGGAGATGCAGACAAAAGGAGACAATGAGAGAGAGCAAATGCTTGCAGCAGAAAAATAACACCATCTGATGAGGTCAAACGCAATCTTTTTCCCTCGTCTCCATCGCAGATGTGATCTCATAAGCAGGTGGCTGCGTGTGGATATGAATATGAGATGCGCTGCGTGTTTCTGGCTCAGATTAGCAGTGTGAACATCGCGCTAACAGGATCCACAGGGATAATCTGAGAACTGAGGGACATCAAACATATAGACCTTTGACCTCTGGATTACCAGCGGCAGAGAGTAAGTGAAGCGGCATCATCCGCAGTTCATCAGAGTTCTGCTAGTTTCACAAAGGTAGACTTTTGCTCTTGTACATGACTAGCAGTGTAAACACAAGAACAACTTATCCTCTGGTAAGTAAACACTCACTGCTACGCCTACTATTACTACAATTACTATTACTACTACCAATTATTATTATGGTTGTAGTTTCGTATTATCATTAATACTACATTATTATACTGTCAGTAGTAGTACTAGCAGTACTACTGAACTATTACGCCACTACTACTACTAATATTAATCATATATTTTTTTTAAATCACAAAAAAACTACACTTAACCCTGTAAAGCCGAACGTATAATATTTGATACACAAGTTTTTAAGACCTATATAATATCCGTCTGATCAATTCTTTGTTTAATAATCTGTTGTATATGATTTGATAGGTCAGGTAACAGGTAAAAACAAAGAGGAAACGGCCTGAAATGTTTTCTGTTGTCAAAATTATGAGCAAAATTGTTAAACTAAAATGAACAATGTTGTGATCAAAAGGTTGCACAGACGCCTGAGGTATTAACTGTGAGGCAAAATAAATATCATGAAAAAATGTATATGGCAATTTTTGGGGGGAATTTTGCAAGATGGTTTAAAAAACAAAAGTAGAATTTTTTTTGCCTATTTTGTGATTATTTCAGGTCTTATAGGGTTAAAGGTGCTAACATAAAATAATACCAATATAGATTATTGTTAAATATTTGTCACTTCTGTTTTTAATTAATATAATAATCCCTTACATTTATATAGCACTTTCTAGACACTTAAAGCATTTTTAACAATATATTCAAATAGTTTTAATGATATAAATATATCATTATAAAAAATGTATCAAAAATGTTATCAATTAGTAGTAGTATTCCTCTTATTACTATTATTTTTATTATTGCATGAATATATAATAGTAATATTTTTACCGAGCATCATACAAAATTTACCTTTACAAAGCTTATATAACTTAATAAAACAAATTAGATTATTAATGATTAATAACACGACTAATATTTAGGTCTGGGCCGATAAACAATATCATATCGAATCACCATAAAATGTACGTCGATAATGATGACAAGCTATGGATATTTACTAGATATTGATGAATGCAAAGAGCCAATCACACAGCAGACATATGCAACAACAGGAATCTTTAATTGTGTTGATATTAGAGATATGCTACGTCACCCAGTATTGTTTAGTGAGCTCGATTCAAGTTCCTGTGGGCATACTATATAGCTGTTTATTCTATATTTATATTTTAATGATGAATATTTTTACAATTTTAATTAAGTAAAACATTTATTTTAAAATGATTCTGTGACTGTTTATTATTCTTGTTTTTTGTTAGTGTCCTGTATATATGCTGTCAATGACAGTTCTTCAGAATATTGTATATCATGAGTATATTATGGAAAATTGGAATTTCCAAAAAAATGATAGTAATGTTTAAACTGTTTTTGTTAATAAACAATACTTAATATTTTATTTGATGAAGTGTCTAATCTTTGTGGCTTCAGTCATTGTTGAAATACTCTTTTTGAGCTGGAAGCACTAACAACTATCAAAATATATATCATTATTAATCAGTATAAAAAGAATTAATCGAGGTTGCATTTTTGCCATATCGCCCATGCCTAGTAATAAAAGAACTTGTTTATACTTGAAAACACTGACAATAAAAGAAAAAAAGGTAAAAAATCAAATAGTATATTGCATCTGAAATATATTATAATACAAAATCTTGAAACACTATTAAAATAATTATTATTTTTTATGTATTTAGATAACATAATTATAATATCTGACATTTATCAGCATCAGTTATTATCAGTTCTAAGCAGTTCTTAATTTGTGAATTGTGAGGTCCCGGAACAGATTGGGGCAACGAATCCGGCATGTTACCTGAGGATGGAGAGGTGTCGCAGACAAAAGTGAAGAGCGGGGCGGGGGGTATGGGTGTTACGGACAAAAGTAAAGAGGGTTGGGGAGTCACGGAAGAAAGTGAAAGTGAACAGCGGATGGGGGAGGAGGGCGGTTGACGAGGGGGATCGGTAAAAGGAGGTGCCGGATCAGATTTCAGAGTTGCCGGATCCGGAGTGTTCTGGCACAAATTAAGCCCTTTTTCAAAGTATAGATAACACTATACAATAAGGTTGTATTAGTGTATTAACAAACAATGAACAATACATTTTTACAGTATTTTTTTTATAATAATAGACGTTCATTAATGAAAATAAAATTGTTTATTGTTAGTTTGTTCACTCATAATGCATTAGCACGCATTCATTTGGATTTTATTAATGCATTAGTAAATGTTAAACTATGGCTAATACATGCTGTACAAGCATTGTTCATGTTAGTAAATACATTAACAAACTGGTGAAACCTTATTGTAAAGTGTGTTCTAAGTATGTATTATAATGCAGTCGTGCACTGCATCCTTAATAGCAGTGCAATATGAATTTAAATCATCAAATGATTTGGTAATAGTCACCTGATAAGTTGACATTATCCTCAGCTATAATAGAAATGAACATGAAATCAACATAAACCTCCATGTTCCCTGTTATGAGCAGAAATAGTTTAGTCAATCAGAGCCAGGATTCCTTATGAAGCACATGACATTCAGACAGACAGAGGAGGCTTTTCTCAACACCTGTTGTTTTTCACAGGACTGTGTTTCCCTTTCTGCCCACTCAAGCCCAAGCGCTCTCAACCAGTGTTGTTTTTTATGTAAAAAAAAACACAGGTGACACACCAGTGGCTTTTGGGTAATTCAACCATATGGTGCCCCCAGCCATGCTGAACCTCAGCCGCCGCCAGGATGAAAAATGAACAGATGCATGAACCTTTCTGCTAGATTAAAAATGGAGTTTATGAAAAGGGGCACAAACCCAACACTGCCATTTACCAGAACACAGACACAATCAAATCAACCTAATGGGCTTTAAATGGCAAAGCTCATCTTAGAAAAGCTGAATAGAAAAAAGAAAATGTACAAGCGCTAGCCACAAAAGAATTGCAAACTATGCGTTTTTTTGCATTGCAGAATGTAAAAGCTATAATTCTAGCTGCCAGGCTTAAGGACACAGGCTAAAAGATCAAGGCTTTAGAAGTCGACCCATTCGTGAACCCAATATCTGTCAAGCAATACTGGTTTGTGCCAAAAAATAAAGAAATCAACTAAATAAAAATCTGTTTTTTCCGGTTTATATAAAAGCAGGACACATCAGGCAAGTTGAGATAACAGTTTTTTTTTTCAGGTTATTTCCAAGTGTCTGATTGGGTTTACAACTTTTCGCAACATTCATTCATCCATTTTCTTTTCGGCTTAGTCCCTTTATTAATCCGGGGTCGCCACAGCGGTACGAACCGCCAACTTATCCAGCATATGTTTTACACAGCGGATGCCCTTCCAGCTGCAACCCATCACTGGGAACACCACACTCATTCACACACATACACTACAGACAATTTAGCTCACCCAATACACCTGTACCACATGTCTTTGAACTTGAAATAAAATTAATCTATAATGTATTGCCCGCATTTTTAAATAAATGATATGCAGAACATATATTTCTAGTCTACAAAGATTTAAGTTATTTTAAAGCATTTAAAGCACACTGTGAAAAAAAAACTTATAAAACTAGTGAAAATTAATGGATTTTAATATACTTGTTCAACTTCACTGAAGCAGTACTAAAATATATATTTAAGGGTATTTTTAATGT
>CAIGQQ010034268.1:7726035-7739147 GCA_903798035.1 Danio albolineatus | reverse complement strand
ATATATATATATATATATATATGCATTTAAACACTATTATCTACATCATTATCTCCATGTACAAAATAGAAGAAATTAGTCTTTTAAAGACAAACTCATGACACACCATTAAAACAATGAGCTAGTCAAGCACTCTTCATAATGTGTCTAAACTACTACCAATATGTCGATTTAACTTGCACTATTATCTGGTGACAAAAGCTGACTCTTGCTGTCAGTATAAATCAAAGATATTTGTGGTATGAGTGTATTTTCAAACGAAAACTTTGTTAACGTTTAGAAGAAAATAATCATTTATAAATTCATGCAATAACAATGGTTTATGGCCTTTCAGAAATCACAGAATGAGTCAGTTTTGTTTTTTCATATAATAATACAAAAATGAAAAAAATGGCCTAAAACAAACCAATCCACCAATGTAAAGACTAAACAGAGTTTATTGTATTTGCAGTGATACAAGCGATAACAACAGCAGCAATAAGAAATGTGTGGAAATAGACAAAACAATAAACAACTGCAAATTATATAATATGTAATTAAATAATATAACTATATAATAAATAATATATACAGTGAAATTATTGTGCTGTGCTTGTGTATGTAGCTGTTGTACAAACAGAAGTGTAAAGTATTGCACAAGTTAATACAAATAATTGAGTTTGTGTAATTATCAGAAATATGTGAAAGAGGGGCAAACGTGAAAAGTCATAGAACATGTCCTGTCATAGTTTAAAAACAATGCATTGCAGCAAAGCAAGAAGCTGAACCTAAACGACAACAAATAAGGCAGATTTGGTGCAGTTGTGAAGAAGTTTAAACGTGAGCCTCACTAATTTACTTGAACAACAAAAAAATATGTTTTCCAGATCATTGGACGTAAATTACCTGAATGTGATGCACGTGATTCATTTAGCACTTTTTTCTCTTCTCGGCTCCAGACTGCGTTTTTCTTTTCTTTTAAATTTTATTATATAAATGTTAAAAAAAAAATTTGAGCAACCCAGATGGTGCCCCCTCTTGGAGTTGAGGACCTACGCAGCCTGCGTACTCTGCGTATAGGGAGCAGCGGTAATGAGTATATTAAAGCCACACCACACGCAAGACTTGATCTTCCATTGTTAAATGAATTTGATAAGAAGTGTGCAACAATTGTACGCTAGAAAGCATGTTTTATGCAGGAATGTAAGTGAATTGCTGACAATTCTGCAACAGCTCCTTTAAATATGAGATCAATGAATTTAGACACTCTCTTGAAGCGGAGCTCTGAAGGCAGTCAGTGTTGTCGCCAGTGCGGCCAGAGCGACCTTTGATGCTCCCACTGCCTTCGGTGTGAATGCACAGTTATACTGGTTCTGCATCAGTGATACAAATAGCCAAATTTTCATATTGCGATATTACAATATGTCATTAGACCTTTAGTCACATGTAACTCTTTCTTAAGCCCCACCCCAAAAAAACGCAATTCTCATATGAAATTTCCATTCATTGACAAAACTTTGCAAGTACACAATACCAATTAAAATCAAATCTTTTGTACCAACAGATTCCCACTCCACCAGTCACAAACCAGATACATCTGCTTCCGGCAGTCTTGATGTCTTTCTGGAAAAGCAATGGGATCGTTCAGTCAAGGCTGCTGCATCCCGTAAAACCAGACCTCTGCTTTTATCTCTCTACAGGGACTGACCCATGCCTGACCTCTGACCTCTACATCCAATGTTAAAGGTGCAAGCCACTCTAACCCATATGCAGACTCAAATTCCTGCTGACCGCCGACCTTTAAACTGAAGAAAAAGACATAGGAGACAAGAATGAGTGGCTCCAGATGGCCCTAAAACAACTAATGTAGGAACTCGCAGAGAGAAGCGCTGGAATAATTTAATAATGGACAATAGAGTCTCTCTGGGATAGAAGGCCACCTGCCACTGTCGACTTTTAAAAAACACCCAGATTGTACATCCTGTCATCATGGCCACCGTTATCATAATGTTCGGCTACAGATCGTGACACGGTGATTTGTTAATCCAGAGTCTCGGCTGTCATGCTCCGTTCTGAAGCCACACCACAGACCACAAACAGCTGCCCGCCGAAACGCTTTCTGCTTAATTACAGCCTTGCAGTTCAGGGCGAGTGACGAGCATGTAATTAAGAGAAACCAAGAATAAGATGCAGCTAAAGCGAGACAGGCATTGCTGGATAAACAAAGAGGAAAGAGAGACGCTTTTCAGGATGATGTGCGAATGAATATTTCTGCTGTCAATGATTCATTATTGCATATTATTTGATGAGCATTTTTCTGAACCAAAAGTTCGTTTCTATAATCTTGTATCTAAATGTGGCTGTCTTGATTAAAACTGCAGCCGTGAGGGCAAGGAAATGTAGATTTAATCAAACATATTGTTGCTTAATGAGATGTCTGTCTTTCTTAGGGCTGTGCGATTAATTGAAATCGTATCGAAATCTCAATTTGGACATGCACGATTTCTAAATCGCCTTACAACACGATTTTCCTGTAGTATGGTATTTGAACCAATCATGACGCAGCATGCCTAAACAGAGCGAGAGAACAGGAGGCTGTATAGCCTATGTACACAGGGACAATACAGGGAGTTCTGCACAGGAGGACTTTGGAATTGGATTGGGTTACTTTGGACACAGGGAGCCTGATGTATGGCAGAACCAGGTTATGTGTAAGGTCCAATCCCAATTCTACCTTTAGTCCTTCCCCCTTACCCCTACCCCTCGTTTTGCGCGTTCACGTCAAGGGGTAGTGGTGTCCCAATTCTCTTTAGCTTGAAGGCGTAGGGCTAAGGGCAAGGGGTATACACCCCTTCAAACGAAGATTTTTCAGGACCACATTTAAAACGGAGGGGTAAGAAATTTTCCCAGAATGCACCTGCCACAGCGGCAGGATAGCTGAACCCGGAATTAAAGAGATCCACAAATGAGTATTTTTTTGTCATTATTACAAATTTTTACGACAAACAAACATACGTTTTAATATATTCATAACCGCGTTCATGTTTTACAGTCATGTTTTTAAAAAACCTGCAAAAAAAAAAAAAAAAACGCAAAATTTCGCAATCTATAATCCATAATCATAACTAATGTACAGCAGTTCCACAACATTCTGACACACAATGACACTGGAATACCCTGTCAGTAATGTCTAGTAGCTGGGAATGAGCTTTTGCAGTGTCTGCTATAATGTTAATGATGTTTTCGTGTGTTTACATAGATGAGTATGGCCACAGAGTAAATACACAGTACAGTTCCGATCTTATTGCCACATTAGATTGTTATGATAACATAATATATGCCTGCAGTGATTTCCTGAAGATAAACACCAAAAAAATAACACAACTGGAATAACTACAGCAGTCGTGATCGCTGATCTCATATGAAGCAAGAGATCGGGATGACATATGATGACTGTCCAGGTGTTGAAGTGCTGTCCTAATTCTTAGAGGTAAGTTTTGAAGCCCTTCCCCTTAATAATGGACTTGTGCACGCAAAAGACACAATATGTGAACAGCCTATTTCACGGCAGCATCACAAAGAGATCTATGATCTACACATGACAAAACAAATCCGTGCACACACGTAACTACTTCTGATATACCCATGTGCAACTACAAGTCATTTATCCCAATTGCAGTTGTTGTCTTAAATCGGATCACTGTTTGAAGTGAATGAGGTTGTTGTCAAGAATGATGTGCAGTAATATGCATGGGGCTAATTTTGTTTTTAAATTTTTACCTTATGTTGTTGTCTTGATGAATGTTGTTATTGTGTGATTGTTGTATGTTTGTTATTGTTGTTTTAAATCCAGTGTTGAAGACAAATTTCCTGTCTGTGTCAAGCAGCACAATTAATCGAAAAAAGATCACAATCTTGATATAACCCCCTAGACGATCTTAATCCAGCATTTCTACGGTTCTGCCAACTTATTCTTTAAAGTTCGGGAGAGAAGTAAAAGCGGCCACACAAGTCAAGTTTTCACGTTGTTTTACATACACTGCTCAGCAACGTGGATACCTCCAAATGTTGTTGAAAGAGTCACATACTATATTTATAAGGTATAATTCACCCAAAGATTTCTGTCTTCATGTAATGTATTCGTGGCCGCGAAATCACAGTGAAAATGAAACCGAAAGTGCACATCATTTAAATGATCTTATCGCATTTTAGAGTATTGACTACAACAAGCATTTAATATGTTTTTCTTTCATAGCGAACACAGTGTTGTGCATGAGAAGAAGTGTTTAACAGTGTCAGTATAACTACTCTAGCCTATATAACATTAAATATAATGCAAGAGGGAATCTGATAATGACAAATGTCTGATTTTACCCGTAGAAAAAATGCTCTAATAATGTTGTTAATGACAGATTGCAAGCATATGTCTCAAACATAATAATTCAACATCAGAATAATTATGAATAGTTGTATACTGATGTCATCACTTTACTGTGCATTAATGACCAGGACAAATTTAAAGTCTGTTCAAGTCCACTGTTCAAAGTTTATTCAAAATTTTGCATTTTAACCAACAGTAGACCTACATAAAATATTATTAATGTTGTTTTACGATATGTTTAAGAAATAACAATAATAATAGCCTACTTATATTAACCTTTATTTTACATCTACAGAATCGAGAGAAAATCATGATTTTTACTTTAAGCAAAAAACAAACAAACAAAACAAAACAAAAAATGGCAGAATCATGCAGCTCTAGTTTGCATTGAAGGTTACTTTGGATAAAAAGCATCTGACAAAAACGAACGTTTCACAAAATGTCAACGTTAAGTGCATTGTGAATGTCATTTCAAGCTTACGATCCAGTAAAATCTAAAGGGCAAAAGGTAAACAAGTCATTAAAGGTTATCAGTATTCCTTGACCAGCAGAAAAAAAAAATCACTAGCTATGCGTCCACTAACAGACAACATGATGCTAAAGTGATATCCATTGACATTCTGTCTTTCATAGTCTCATTTCCAAACACTGTTTAATTATTGGCAGCTATGAAGAGACAAACCTTCAGCCATCATTGAATTTTAATTGCACTTTTTTAAAAAAACGCAGTCCCTTGACGTTTCTAAACATGACAGCTATAGTCGATATCCAATCCATTAGTATGGAAAACTGGCTGAAAGTGAACAGCATGTGAAGGGTGACATTGTTTTTATATTTTGACCTCCTCTCTCAGTGCCAAACTTTCTATTTAAACGGTCTAAACTATTGCAGAAATTTTACACAACAACACTGCTACTGCTAGGATTGTTTACTCAAAAATGTATTTCATTTAATGTATCACCAGGAGCCATGGTTATTCATTTAGTGCTACCTACTGGATAAATGTTGTTTTTGAATCTCAAAATCTTGGTAGCATTGACCTGCATTTTAGGAATCACCGTAAGACCATGGCTTCAGCTAAAAATCTTTAAATGTTCTGCTGAAGAAATGAAGAAATCTCGAACGGACATGAGGTCAACATTATAACGCGTTTGGCGGTCATTAGCATCTTAAATCCTTGAAAGTTTTTAATATTCAGGTTTTTTTTTTTTTTAAACGTATGAACATTTATATGTATTTATGTATGTAGTATATCATCTTTGCTTCAAATTACAAAAACAAATTACAGCTTATGTTTCTAATGCAGCGTCAATGGGGCAGGACAGTAAATTTGATGTTATTCTCTCCTCTGGCTGCCAACATCATTCTCACACATTTTTTTTTCCTTTTTCTGAATGTCTTTATAACACCATTGTGGAGTTTTTCTTTTATTATTTGAGCCTATTTAACCTATTTAATAAAGGTGACACAGTGACGCAGTAGGTAGTGCTGTCACCTCACAGCAAGAAGGTCGCTGGTTCGAGTCTCGGCTGGGTCAGTTGGCATTTTTGTGTGGAGTTTGCATGTTTTCCCCATGGTTGCGTGGGTTTCCTCCGGGTGCTCCGGTTTCCCCCACAGTCCAAAGATATGCGGTACAGGTGAATTGGGTAAGCTAAATTGTCCCTAGTGTATGTGTGTGAATGAGAATGTATGGATGTGTTTCCCAGAGATGGGTTGCAGCTGGAAGGGCATCCGCTGCGTAAAACAAATGCTGGATAAGTTGGCGGTTCATTCCGCTGTGGTGACCCCAGATTAATAAAGGGACTAAGCCGAAAAGAAAATGAAAGAATGAATTATTTGAGCAAATAAGATTGTAAAATGTATTTGTTGTATTCTTCCATTCACTGCGCTCTGTTTTCCCAACTATGACGACTTCCGCTACTGAGCAACCTGCAAATGTGAAAAGGGTCTATAAAATTTGTTTTCATTATTTTGGGCTAAAGAATACACTAAACAATTCATCTACAATATTATAGAGTCATTTCGAGTTTGCGTTAAAAATAAAATAGGGTAATATATCTTAAAGGAAGGATAAAGTATGCTTGATAAGGAGGTAAATATCCTCTCACTGCAAATCCAACTCTTTTTATTTACCCAAAGCTGTTTTCATCTTCCGCTGCTTTAAAAGGTTACCAAGTCCCTGAAAGATGCTTAAATATGACTCTGGCTTTATTCAGACCAACCTCAGCTGCTGTTAAAAGCTCCGCTCCGAGGGTTTAATGAAAGTAAAGGTGAAGGGAAGGAGGCTTTGGCCCATTCTTCCATTAAACACCTGCTAAAGGAGACTAAAGCCATCATTCAAAGACCTGCTGGGTTTGCTGACCCTGGTAAATGATGACAGGATGCAGCTGCCAGCATTCAGATCAGCACAAACACGCACATAAATGTGTGTGCATGCACTCTTTTGCATGCGTTGTACACAAAAACTCACTAAGAGGACCAGTATAAGCAAAATGCCACTGAAAATGTCTTGGGAATACAGGTGAAATGCCACGATATGTTAAATAAAGCTCGGCAAATTATTTTTGGGGCTTATCACAGTTTCCCAGAAGCAATATCGGCTGATACTGATACCAATCGTGAGGTAAATTTGAGACCTTTGTTTTTATCATTTGGCATTATTTATAGGGATGCTCCAATCAGCAGCTTTACTGAAATTAATACTTCTATTCAAATGCAACTGTAGCCCGATTGCAATCATTAGCCAATCAGTCAGAGCAGCCCTGGATTGTACATCGTCCCTCAATAGAAATAAATCAAGTAAATAAATTATTCTTATATTAATATATTATTCTTTTTAAATATGACGTTTCACTCAAAAATGTCTGTACAAAAAATATAGATCTCAATTTTAAAGGCATGTGTGTGCATGAAGGGTTCTGGGATGACTCAATTTTAATGTGTAATTTACACCTTTAATGGCAAGACCATCTGGGCAACAGCTACTTGGAACACAGAAGGTGATAACTGACACAATAAATCACAGATCACCTCGTGTTTCACTCGCACAGAGGGACTCCGACCACTGCAACCTGAACTAAACTTCACACAGACCACTGCAAGCACTGCACACGTACTCATTACACACAAATACACACATGCATACATCATGTTTAGTAACCATGAAGTTCATAAAGGTGTTCAAACAGATACATTTAATCACTATGAATATTAACTATGAATATGAAGCAGCTAGAAAGCATTTTAATTATATTTACCTTTATTTGGAATAGTGTAGGTTACATTTTGAATGCTAATTATAAGAAATGAGAAAGTATGCTAAACTGGCTGTAGCGTATGTGTGCGTGAATCAAAGAGTGTAATTAATTGCAGCTAGACATATCTGCTGCGTAGAATATATACGTTTTTAACCGATTTTGAACAGTGATTACAGTTTTAAAGATTACAGGTTTAACATTTAACAGTGTTTCTAAACCTTGCAGAGATTCATTGGGGTCTTGGTTGCAGAAAATGTTCAGAAAACGTTCATTAAGAGTGATTTTGAGATATGATGAAGGTGACTAATGGTAAGTGCAGGGCGGCACAGTGGCTAGCACTGTCACCTCACAGAAAGAAGGTCACTGGTTCGAGTCCCGGCTATGTCAGTTGGCATTTCTGTGTGGAGTTTGCATGTTCTCCCCGTGTTGCCGTGCGTTTCATCCGGGTGCTCCGGTTTCCCCCAGAGTCCAAAGACATTAATCACCATAGGTGAATTGGGTAAAACAAAATTGCCCATAGTGTATGTGTGTGTGCGATGCGAGAGCGTATGGGTGTTTCCCAGTTAGAGCTGCATGATTAATCGAAAAAAGATCACAATCTCGATTCGACCCCCTAGATAATCTTATGTCAGCATTTCTATATATTTTCAAGTTTAGGAGAGATGCAAAGTCAGCCGCTCAAGCTGCTTTACATACATTGTTCAGCAATGTGGACACCTCCAAATGGTGTTGAAAGAGTCACATAATGTATTTATAAGGTATACTTCGCCCAAAAATGTTCTTTCTGTCTTCATGTACATGTAATGGTGTATTTGCGGCCGCTAAATCACACGTGACGGGAGCTGACCGTGAGCTGTTACCACAGACTTGCAGAGGCTGTGAATAACAGGTAATAAAGTTGAATATAATGCAAGAGGGAATCTGATAATGACAAATGTCTGATTTTAATGTTGTCAATGACAGATTGCATGCATATATCTCAAACATAATAATTCAACATCAGAATTATAAATAGTTGTATTCTGAAATAACAATAATAATAGCCTCCTCATATTAACCTTTATTTTACATCTACAGAATCGAGAGAAAATCGTGATCTTTATTTTAAGCAAAAAAAAAAATCTATAAATAAATCGTGTAGCTCTATTCCCAGTGCAGGGTTGCGGTTGGAAGGGTATCCTCTGCATAAAAACATATGCTGGATAAGTTTGCGGTTCATTCCGCTGTAGCGACCCCTGATAAATAAGGGACTAAGCCGAAGGAAAATGAATGAATGACTAATGGTAAACACAGAGGAAATTTGCACGATTAAAAATCGAGTAATGACAGACAAAATGGTTAAATGACCAAAATGGTGACTATATATAATGCATCCTCAGGTTTACATTTCTAAACATTCCCTTAATGGGATTATTTACTGACACTTTACTCGTCACAAACCTGATTGCTTTTTCTTTAGAACACAAAATATAATAATTTGAAAAAGGTTGTTAAACATTGACTTCAGTAGTATTTGTTTTTCCTACTATGAATATAAATGGCTACCAGGTTATTTTTTGTGCTCAAAAAGAAAAAAAGAAACCTATAAAGATTTGTAACTACTTGAGGCTGAGTAAACAGGAAGCAAAATTTAATTTGGGGGTCAACTATAACTTTTAATGTTCAAATATTTTGATGCCAGCCAGTGTTGCCAGATTGGAGCGTTTTGAATTTGCGGATAAAAAAAGGCATTGTCAGGTTGACAAAATTTGGGCGGTTTTGAAACGTAAATTATATATGCAACTTATTTAACAAAACATAACTGTGTGCTCCTACTTCATACAGTTAGTAGTGACCAGTGCATAGCGCAAGAGGAGGTGAAGCAAAGTCTGACTCCCAGTACAAATCTGACTCCCCTTCGTGTGCACAAGCATCACGCACTGCCTGCAGCTAAACTCACAGCAGCTTATCATGACACCTTTTCCCACAAAAAGTTTTTTCCCGCAATTGACAGCAAGAATAAACACAGAAGCATTGTCTGATTGACAAGAAGCACATAATTATGTTCAAAAGAATTTAAAAAGCCAAATGGGACGAATTTATACCCCATTTCAAAAGTAAAACAGACTCTATTATAGTGATGTAATCTACACAACATTAAATGCAGTGTGTGGGTGAGAGGGGGCAGTGTTCGATGTGATCCGGTTATGTTGTGGTTCTGTGACTGCTGGTGTTGGTTGCTGTATGGTTAATAAATCATGACAGTTTAAGTAACTAGGTCAATTCCGACTTAAATCAATTAAAATTAAATAAAATGTTAATCTAATATTTTAGGCGTTTTTTGTGTGAGTTTTGGACAGCTTTTGGGGCTGGAAGAAGTCCGCTATATCTGGCAACACTGATGCCAACACATGAAGTTTATTTATAAACTAATTTCCAGAGGAGTGCGTGCTTATAATTGACACGGCTGGCCCAGAGTCAAGCTAACGCACAATCCACCAATCAGACAATTCTCATCTTAGTATAAATAACCAAAGCATCTCACCTTAGTCATCTTCGCCTTGAAGAATCCCCCGTCCACCCCCCTCTCCTCCCTTTTCCTCTATAGGGCAGCACGGCGGCCCAGTGGCTAGCACTGTTGCCTCACAGCAAGAATGCCTCTGGTTCGGGCCTCTACCCAGCCAGTTGACATTTCTGTGCGAAGTTCATTTGCTCCCCGTGCTCGCGTGGGTTTTCCCCGGGTCCTCCGGTTTCCTCCCACAGTCCAAAACATGAGAGATAAGTAAATTGACTAAAACATACAAGCACCATACCCAAATTCCACCAGCAGCATACCCTCATAGCAATTTATAAGCAGCAGTAGGGCGGGGGGTTCTCGAGATCTACCAGAGCTCAAACTCCCCTCTCGCCCTGCAAACGGGAGGGAGCCCCGGGCTCGAGGATCTTATGAGCTCAGGGCTCTCTCTCCCAGGACAGCATGCCAAACTAGCTTATTACCAATCATCAGCTAAGTGTGAACTCTTGAAATAAATATAAAGGGAAAGTACTGTGCACTTGAAAAAAAAAATGTAAAAGTAAAACTGGCCCGATTATCATTTAACATGGGGAAAAATGAAGTCAATCCAGCTGTGCTAGAGAGACCTGATTCTGTTACAGTTCCTCAACTCTCAGAAGCAATCCTGTTTTACTGGCATGATCAGCACTTTGTATTCCTGCCGAGCAATGTCATCAATTATAATTCTTTGAAATATCAAAACACGCAATGACAAATAAAAAAAGCCACCGCGTTTCACAGGGTTGCCGAACTCTGGCGCAAAGAAAGAGGAAAAGACCAGCTCCTCTAAAATGACGTAAGAGCCAGCGAAGTAAATCAAGCGGTTTGACTCACATCCTATAAATCACATCCAGTTTCCTCCACCAGCGGCCATTAAAACAGTCTGAAATAGTATGTGAGATATAAACCGATGTCTTTGAAGTGCGAGGCCTGCAATGTGTGCACATATTCAAACCCCCGTACATCAGCGCTGAGCCAAGGAAAACACGGGGCACTGGAGGGATGAAGAACTCGCAGCATTTGATCTTCTAGAAAGCCTGCATGTTTAGCTTTCAATCATGCCATCAAACAACAAAAGGCCTGTACACAACCGCAGCCACTGCGCTTCAGAAAGAAAGCCAACCTTCAGCACTATTTTACAAATGAACAAACTTTCCAAAGCTCCTACTCAGGAGTTTTCGGAGGGAACGGGTGGCTTGGTGTGATGGAGATACGCTCGACTGATGAGAATGATGGATGGTTGCTTTTACTCGTGTTCGGCCAAATACAACCTCCCTCAAGGGAATACAAACAAATCTTTATGAAAGTCAATGACATAAAAGCGCTAACTTAAAAGGACAGTGATGGATTACAGCAAAAAATAAATAAATTATGAGGGATGCCCAATTGATTGGTACCTTATATTGTTCAGTACTATAATTATGTGTTTTATTATTTTACCTATAAATATCTGTCTATATTAGATATTTAATCAAGCTTGCTAATTTCCACAAGCTTTGCCATAACCTGAGGCTTACTTAAAAGAATGGTTTACCCAAAACTGAACATTTTGTCAACATTTACTCACCTTTAACTTGTTGCAAACATGTTTGAGTTTCTTTCTTCTGTTGAACACAAAAGATAAAGGCTAGAAACCTTTAACCATAAGGCCCTTTCCAAAAGACTTTTCTGAAAAATTACCAGCAATTTTCCAAAAAGGGATCATGTGTGAACAGGCCCTTTTTGAAAATACCGGTAAATTAATTCTGGCAATTTTCTGTAAAGAGAATATGTAACATAACCGGTAATTTCCGGGAATGCTGCGCTGTGTGAACGCAGAAGGAAAATTGCCAGAAAGAGCTGACGAAAGACGTCTACTCCAGCCAATCAGAACATTACAAAGCTTTAAATAAAAGTGAAATCATCTACAAACGCCTGACCCCTTTCATGTTTACAAATACACTTCAATGTCAGAATTCACTGGTATTGTGGACTAGAAAAAATATGCAACGTCTTGGCCTATGTGACAGCACATATTTTAATTTACCTGTAAAATCATTCTGGTAATTTTACAGATATGTACTGATATCGCTGTGTGAAAGGAGCTATGTTAACTATAACATTTGTTTTTACCTTCTATGGAAGTCAGTGGTTTTCTGCTTTCTTCAAAATCTCCTGGAGTTCAGCAGAAGAAAGAAATTTATGAAGGTTTAGGACCACTTGAGGGTGAGTAAATACCTTTAATGCTATACCTTTAAACTTTATCCTTAAAAAGACTGAAAGTCTTTCCTGAAAGTCAAAATTACATGACATTGATGAAATTACAGTTCTGTCCCTTCACTGAACTTCCATTCAACCAAGTCTCTGACATTTTAAAATGTTCAAAAACACGTCAAGAAATAAAAGTATATGAATCTACACTTTAAAAATTATATGACGAAAAGTCATAAAAACAGAAGCTTTTATGTTACTTTAATTTAATGTTAATCAGGTTTCAACAATTTTTTAGCCATGCAAAGTTTAACGTAATATTTTTAGTCAGTTTGACTGAGCTAAGTTGAGATGACTTGAAAAATTTAAGGCAGAAAGATTTATTTAAATTTTTTTACAGAATAGAAGTGTAATGCAAGTCTTCCGAAAATACACTGTGGCTTTAAATGATGAAGATATTTAATTTAGGCTTCATAAGAAGGTATTAACAGGTAATCACTGGCCAGCAAACATTAGAAGCTCGACCATACCAGCTTGAAAGACAAGGCAAGAACAAACCTTATCAGTTTTTCGAAAAAGCTTGAATGTGTAGAAGAAAGAGTTTTACTGGTTCTCACACATCAAGCAAGCATGCTTCAGCTTCTATGACCAAATATATATGCTGTAAACTATAAATGCTTAAATTATTTGTTTTTATCATATAATGCAAGTGTGTCCCTTTAGAAGTAGTATATATATATATATATATATATATATATATATATAGGCGTGT
>CAIGQQ010034268.1:7680584-7714025 GCA_903798035.1 Danio albolineatus | reverse complement strand
CTGTCTTAGCAACTACCAAAATATTAAGGAGGACTAAGCAAAATTGTTTCTACTTTATAATTAATGTTCTCAACTTGCAAAACAACTTTACAATGAAAACAATTGTTTGTATTCAATACTTTATTATAATTTTCCAATTTCCATATCTGCAATGCCTGTATTTTGGATTTTTTTGTAGTTCACTTAGAATCCAACATGGAAATAATTTTTGTTTGTTATTGGCATTGATTGTTTTAAAAGTTAAATGGCACTTACATGCCTGTGTTTTTATTTCTGTAATAAATACGGTTTCTCGTGATTAATCATGATTAATCACAGACAAAAGTGTGATTAATTAGTTAATTTTTTTAATCATTTGACAGCCCTAATATATATATATATATAATCTTTTTTATTGAACACACAAAAAAATGCAGCTCATTTTCCTCTACAATCAGCACGGAAACACGAATTGGTGCAGATTCTGTGTGGCACAGTTGTGGGTAACACATCATGTGCAGCCCAGTGTCACCGATGACGTCCAAACATACTTATAAAAAGCAAAGGAGAAAAAAAAAAAGTCCTACACACCACTAAGAGTGCATGTGCAAATATGTTGACATGTGCTTGACAATTCGATAATGAAATCCCACTGGGAAGCACCATTTGGTCACAGCTTTGATTCTGTCATCGTTCCCGCTCAAACCGCTCTCCTTCAACACCCGTTTTCACATGTTTTAATAAGAGCACGTTTTAATGAGGCGATCTCAGCAAGCATGAGCTGAATCTCTGCAGTCTGCTCGCGCCCTGCCGGCCATTCAGCAGAAAGAGACAGATTGCACGTCACTGTCATAATAGGCCCCTTGGCTATTATTAGTCCGCCTTGAGACGAGCCTCCAGATTTGGAATCGACTGAAAATACGAAAGAAAGTGTGAGACGGTGACCAGTCGCTACTTGAAACGTCCAGACACGCGCAAACAAGCACGCTATAATCCATAGCTGTCCTTCAGACTCACTCGAGACCATCAAGCCGTAATTAAAGAGTGTCTCCTGCTAACCACTCATTACCTTGTAATTTGCCCTTGTAGAGCATCAATCTGGAGCAGGACGGCCCACTTCCTATATAGATCTGAAAAACGTGCTAAGTGAAATGTCATTCACAGCAGACATCTTAACACACCGAGACAAAAGAGGTCTGGGAAATCAAAGTTCAAGGCAATCTGATTGATTTAAAACTGAAAAAAAAGCAAGACTGTCATGATTGTCCTTAAAAGAATTCCTCATCCCCCATCATGTCCTTGAGAACGACAGGAACGGCCATCATGAGGAATCACTTTTATTTGACAGACTGACTGAGTTTTGGTGTACTGCGTGTTTGCTTCGCTTTAAGCCTGCTTCTCTCAAAGAGAGTAACTGATTACATTTTTTGTCCCTCGTAGAATACAATGATCAGCTTCTAAATCCTCATCTTGCGGTCTTCGCTTTCCCTGAATTCAATTTCATACAGCACTGAGTCCCCTGCAAATGATGTGAAGATCAGTCATCTAGTCGCTGAGGCGGCGCAGGGCGTATTCGAGCAGGACTTTTTGCCATTAAAAGTGTGACGCATTTGTAAGCATCAATTTCAACTTTCGTGCTGAACAAGAAATAAAAGAGCGGTGCAGCCATGAGTTTCACATTTTAGAAAGAACATTTGAGTTTGTTACAAGCCGAGGATTGAGTAAAGCACTTTCTGTTGCACTGGGTAGTTATAGGAACTCATTCAGAGAAACTAACAACCAAGCCTTAAAGGGCCACGAAACCCGCCAATCTCAGCCGGGTGTTTTCACACCTCTAGTTTGGAAAATCTCAGGAAAGTGGGTGTGTCCAGCTCTGTTTAGGTGGGAGTGTCAGGGGAGGGAAAGAGGGAAGGTTTTGCATATAAATGGGAGTTTCCATTTGTGCATGCGCTGACTTTCAAACAAACACACAGACGCAGGGGGAGAAAGACAGTGACTGTTTACATGGACGTCAGTCATCCAATTATTTGCCAAATTATTAATTTGTCGACTTTAACTGCAGTTTGGCACTTTCACGTTTATTCACGAACATTTCCTGCGTGTCCCCCGTGACAAACGAGATATTAAATGTTAGTAACTGCTGAAGGAGTGCAGATTTGATGGAGAATTTAAAATGCACGGCGTATTTCAGGAAAAAAAAAATACTAACTAGATGCACTCGGTAGGTAGAGTCAGAAAGCCCTGTGTGTATAGACTATTCTGTCACAAAATGCGGCGAAAATTCTACTCGACAGTAATCGTTTGATTAAGATGTTTACACTTTACACAGATCATTCAGTCTACAATACTGTAGTGATATTAACGAGCTGTAAACTCAGCAACAGTTCTAATCATTTGACTAAGGTCTGTCTTTAAACACTGAAAGAGTATTGCTGACGAAACTAACTAACTTTGCCATCTTAATAAAAAAAACACTACTGATCGATCACTTACCAGTCAGGTGACAGGACAATGAACACCAACTGGAGCCGTGTATTTTTTAAAAGGAGACGAGCAGCAAATCCGGATTTCACCATTTCCAGATGCGAAAAGCTCTTGGGTAAAAATGTTTCGAACAAACGCATTTGTCGCGTGCGCTGTAATCCACCGTGAGTCCAGCTGCGCTCTCATAGCGGTGGAAATGAAAGCAAAACCTTTGTTGAAGCACATTCATAAACGCAACACTGGCGACCTGTGTCTCCAAACAATCCTTATTCTTCCACTTCTTTTGTCAACCTGGCGTCGCTCCGCCGTCTAAAAACTGTAACAGCTACATTCTTTGAAGCTATCATGCATATTAATGAAAAAGTGCATGCTGATTGGTTTGAACAACATCCTTGTCATGACTTAATGCCACACACTAAGAGACGTCACGATGTACTCGCCGGTACAGACGTCCAGTCTGCATGCTGGAGTACATGCATAGATCTCATCAGCGTGACCCGCCTCAAATTAGTTTCAAACCGAAAGAACGAATTTGCACGAAATAACGCAAAAACAACCAATTTTCACTTTTTAGTCAATTATTTGTGTCCTAATAGTGTTTTTAGCAGTGAGGGACACATATATGACTGTCAACAGCTCAAAAAATGTGCTTTAAGAACAAATTTCCCCCTGTACCACTTTCCTGGTTGCATTTGCAATAAGAACTCTGAAGTAACTTATTTTGGAAAATGCTAATGTTAGCCTGTTAGCACTGAAAGCCTACATACCAGCCTGCTAATGGCCATACAAAGCCATACCTCCTGTAAGAATAAATGCGCACTAGTGGTGTAACGGATCACGGTTGATCTGTGATTCTTACAGATCACAACCCATGGTTCGGAACACATATATCCCATGGATTTATACATTTTCTTAACTTGTAGATTGATCGTAAATTTGAAACAATCACAGAGAGAGATTGCCTCTCGCGTCATTCAAATCACATGTATGAAAGCATTTAGGCTTTCCTGTAAACTATAATGATGACGGAAGAAGTCGTGGTAGGTTATTCAGGATGTGGTGGGTTTCTTAGGTTAAAGGTGTTTTCTGTAACTACTTGTTTAGCCTGCATTAATGCATTCAGTGTAAGCTGCATGTTTAATCATTAAAAGATCGGGATCTCAACAACCACGGAACATAAATTATAAATGACTGTGATTTGCTTATGTTTATTAATCCTTTGAATCGCTGCATTCAAATCTGTGTTTGAAAAAACATAAAAATCAAGAAAGACATTCAGTCTTTATTAGGGCTGTGCAATTAATCACAATCGCAAAAAAAACAAAAAACAAATTGCGATTTAAGCACATGCAATATCTAAATCGCAACGGCTGCAATTTTATCTATTTATTTAGATTTTGTTCACGCTCTTGTGCACATGATTTCTGTATGTTAACCAATTAGAGCTGACGCAGCACACTGAGAAATTACAGCAAAGCTGAGCAGGAATAAAATGTTAACCAATCAAAGCTCACGAAGTTGGACGGGAAAACCGAATAGGTGGTTTTGGTCTACGTTCGTTTCCATTTATTGTTATTGTTGGAATTGAGGTTAGTTCATCTTTATTTGTTCATGTTTATCAACATGAACATTTGTTTATCAAGCAGTTAGTACTACTGTGTACAGCATGTGTTTAACTAGAGCTGAGGTTAGTTCATCTTCAGTTATTTTATGTTGTCTGTTTTAAAGACAATTTTACTAGTTTTATTTATTAAACTTAATACTCTGTTACTTCATTGTGAAATGTTTTGTTGTGCACTGAATACATGTAGAATGTGTGTATGTAGCGCGTTTGAAAAAGCAAAAACAGCTGTCAAAATCGCAATTGCAATATTCGTTCCAAAAATCGCAATATGATTATTTTGTTCATATTGCACAGCCCTAGTCTTTAGCTTTTGAGTTAGTTATGAAGTTACAAACAGCCAAATAACACAGAAGTACTGGCATAACAGTTTATAATTTAGATAAAACCACTGATGTTTATGGTAAAGATTAAAATCACCATCATATGCTCAAAAATGTAAGTTGTAGTTAGTAATTACATAATTTTACTAATAGGTTACAACAACTAGACGTCAAAAATATGCCACAGAATAATTCTTCAAAATTGATACATCTAGCAATGAAACGAAGTTTTTTGAGTGAATAACTGAATTACTTATTGAAAAAGAGACTAAAAATAAAAATGGCTTGTACAAACTATAATGTCAGATTTATACATTTAGTGTTATCAGCAACAGTAGTAGAAACAGTGATATTTCCACAGTACTGAATATTTTACAATTTATTTTTATTCAGCTAATTATTTCTTTATTTTATTTTTAATAAAATTACAGGTTCAAAGTTCAGTTTGTTAAAACCAAAAGCTTCATGCAGTGCTGTTTTTGTAATAAATGAAGAGCAAATTACATTTGTCTCCTCCCCTTTTGGCTGATGTGAAAAATGGTCCGATCTATAAACCATAACGTGATCCGAACCATGAGGTTTGTGATCCGTTACACCACTAATGCACACTAGACAACATCACTACAATACATCATTAAATATTCAATGGACAGAAAACATTTTGACTGGAAGAACTTTTGTTGGTCCTACACCTGCTACAGAATATTAAAAATATATAAAAACCCATTTGGACACTTTAATTAAATGTTATTAAATTAAAGTGAAATAAAAGACACTGTGACTGAAGCAATGACCCAGGAAGATTCATTTTCAAAGATATATTCTCACAGCAAGGGAACAACACAAAAGAAACACAAAAGGATTTGTTCTGGTTGCTCAAAGGGCAGCCTTTTGAGGACAGTGTTTATACAGGCATACAAGCAGATGATAAGGGATTGCCTTTAATCATTGGTGTATACAGTTTGGTAAGAACAGTGCTATTGATTATATTCTCAACTCCTTGTCAGCACAATGTTCTCGTCACTGACACATCCCTTTCCCAACCATTCAACTGATTAAAAACTACAGATGATATTGTGATTACATCCAGAAACACATAGATAACATTAACTTTAGGTGTTCTTTTAACATTACAAATATATTATAGAATAATACATGATGCAGTGAAGCCTGAAATTAGTCATACTAATTTTTTTGGACCGGAAATGATACTGGCTTCAGTAAGGTGATGACAAATGTCACCAATTTGAAAAAAGGGTATGAATAATTTCTGGCTTGACTGTAAACTCAAGATATGAAAATGAATAAACTTTTGATCAGAATACACTTAATATGCTGGTCCCTGCTCTAAAGTAGGAGCTCATTTAAGCCCCGGTCAGATCACACGATTTTGCCACGATTTTCTTGACGTAGGGCGTCGTAGAGAATCGTAAGCGACAAATAGGCGTCGTGACACAAGATTCAATCGTGTCTTCTCGTGTAATGTGGCATAGTTCACGACAACCGATTCTATGCCTGCGACGCCTCACGACGCCGTCGCAGAAAGTCTAGCATGTTCAATTTTTTTCTCGTCCTTTACGACGAGTTCCGTCACGTGTGTGACACGGCCCATAGGAGTACATCATTTAGACCTTCTGTCATCTCAGTGGGTGCTGCCATTAATGTCAGGGTCAGGTAATCAAAAAATAGACTGCATATTTACTGATGAGTTGATCACGGTTGGATATGACCAGTCATTGGCTATGCAATCTTTAACTACCTTCTCTAAAATATTAAGGTGTTTTAAGCAATTTTATCTGACAGACTGGCACAAATATGCTCACATCTCCATTCTCACAATCAGTTTCTGAGTTCTCGGGGCACCTGCAGGATTTTATTCAAAGGTACGTTCATATCCAGCACCACCCGCCCCATCATCCCTTTCTTATTTCAATCTCAAAAAACACTGATGCTTGCTGTCGAAGGCTACATTTATTCATTAAAGTGACATATTCACAGTTTCAGAGAAGCCCATATTAAAGTGTTTTCATTGCGCCGGTCAATTACAAAACTTAGTATCAATATTATTTGCAAATGCATGTTCTGTCATCCACGCGCTCGATTAATGTTGTATGCAGTATTACATGATATGATATGCAGCTTTCCACTTGAGTCTGTGAATTAAAGATTTGAACAAAAGATTTGAACAAATGTTCGTGAAAACAAATATGTTTTGCATTCATGCATCTTAATTTTCCTGTGCGAAAGGTGAGTTGCATTTGCGGATCAGGTGATGCGCGTGTGTGAATTGACTTTTTGTTGGAATACTTCGTTTGAATTATGAGACATTCCTTTCGCGGTTTTTAAGCTTTTCAAGAGTTAAATACAAACTTTACACGGAAAAGCGATCTGCGGCGCAACTCTTCCTCCGCGCGCAACTCAGCTCTTCATTTGCGTGCGTGTCGAAAGTTGCGAGCGGCTCTTGATCCACGTGCAAATGTACTAATGCAATTTAACAAGTGACATTCACAGACTCAGGTGGAAAGCTATTCGTTTGTGGATGTAAAACTGCATATACAACATTAATCGAGCGCGTGGGTGACAGAACATGCATTTGCAAATAATATACTAAGTTCATCCCATATTAATTCGTGCCCTCTCATTGTTGGTATGCACAGCCGGTGTTCTGACGATCTGTACCTCATCATGTGCTACCGGTAGCTCAATCTGTCATATTTCATATAAAAAAAACAGGGTTAGCATCTTGTCAGATTCAAATGTCTATCAGAAAGAACTACCACAGTAAATACAACTGCTTTCATTCTTTCATTCTTTTCATTCTGTAAAAGCTTGCCCTGCTTATTCAAATATGTAATTATTTGTAAAAACAGTTTAATTCAGGCCTCACTGAAACTGAATATTTAACTATATTTAGGCTGTTTTCTTAAACAAACCAACACAATCTCGCGGCAACTCGTGGTTTTGGCGCTATAGAGGGTTTTGAAGCGCATCTCGGAAGGTTTTTTGTTATTCTTGTTTATCTAGTTCACTGACCAACGAAAAATAGATGACAATTAAGATACAAATTGTAGCTAACGAAATTCGTTTCAAAAAGATATTTTTTCCAAGAAACATATACGAATTTGTTTTTTTTTTACCCGTCCAACTGTGCGGTGATGATTTGTTCCGCTCCGTGGAAAATAAGGATTTAATGAGTGCTTCAGTGCTTCACAGCTGCTGATATGCTTTCACTGTATGTTCAGGCAAGAAAGTGTTTAATAGCATCATTGGCAGGAAAATATACATTTAGATTTCAAACAAATATATTAATATTAAAAAGGAAACATAAAAGTTTTAACCTGTGAATGTCATACCGAATGCCTTTGCTATTAGTTGTCAGCCAGCATCAGTGTTTATGGAGATTGAAATAAGGTTAAAAAAAAAAATTGCGATGAGAAATGTTCAGAAAGCAACACTGCTTTGGGTAATAATGTTCGTCGTAGACGTCACGGGATGACTGATCGCAGAGGATCGTGTAGTCTGGCACATCTGTAACCTACGACGAGTCAAGATTTTATCAAGAAAAAATCGTATAATCTGACATAGTGACTTTCGTAACCGACAATAAAAATCGTGTGATCTGACCGGGGCTTTAGTTCCCCCAAATAGGGTTCCTACAACAAAAAATGGTCCTGCAATGTGAACATTATAAAAAGCTAGTAATTACAGCCAATAATTTTAAGAACTGTGGAAAACTCCCTCTAGTGTAAAAGTCCCTTCAATAGACTGTATTTTTGAGAAAGTGTGGGAAGTGTGCTTCACAAAGGTGAGTGGGCTTGACAAACCACCTGTAAAAGTTTTCTCTCCATATACACAAGACACTTTTTTTTTTATAAACACTCAATGTTTGTTGGGAGATATTGTGCAATCTTAAGTGTCTCTTATATATTATTGCAGCTTTCTGGTGATTTTAAGTGTTTTTTTTATCCTCGTTTTGGATAAATATTATTCGTTTTGGATAAAAGCATAATAAATGAATAAACATAAAAACACATGTCAAACAGCAGGTACTTCCAATAGGAACTTTAAAAAAGTTCCCAATTGTGGTTGGAGGGAAATTGCAATGAAATTCCACCAAAATGGATTTGGTTCTTTAATGGATCCATTTATGAATCTCTGGCCCAGTTTATCTTTGCATTTTGCATTGCAATTTTGTTTATCCAATCTAGGCATGGGCCGGTATAGATTCTGATTATAACCTTGGATAAAAATATCACGGTTTCATGGTATTACGGTTTCACGGTAGCACTGTATCACGGTATAAATTTTTAAATGTCTGGGTAAAAAAACTACAACTTTTTTTCCTCTTTGAACACTATATTTTTTTTTTGAAAGATTTATAATATTTTGAAGCAATAAAGATTTCAGGCTAAATAAATACAATGAATCATTGACTTCTACGGTCTTCATTAGTTTAAAAAACACAGATTTGGGATATTTTTTTTTGCTGGACATACTGTTGTCCTAAAAATAAAAATAAAATAAAATGTAAAAAAAAATTGTACACATGTCTTAGGAACGGTATTACAGAAAATGTTGGCGGTTTTAAAACCTTCACTTTTCCAAACCACGGTTTACCTTGAAAACGGTTATCGTCCCATGCCTAATCCAATCCAAAGTTAACAAACCCAAACACAGGTGAAAACATCTGCATCATGCATCTCAAAATGCATTCAACCACATTGCATTCATGATGTAACTGCTCATGTGGTCAAATGTGTTTTAACAGGCAATAAAAACACCTTTTCTTAAAATTCTATGGAATATATTGTTGAAAATGCTAGCCAGATAAGATTAACACTTCAGAGTCTGAAATTTAAGTTTGGTTGGAAGCTCAATGATCTCTTACAATTCCTGAATCTAACAAACCCGCAGTGTCATAACATTGCAACTATCAGAGCAGAAATGAAAGTGCTGTCTTGTTTTTTTTGTCATCTCCTTTCATGTTCATATGTATCAATTGCGCAAGCTTATTTTGCAACATTAGACAGAAAGATCAGAAAAACTCATCTAAAACGCCAGCACATAGCCCCCTTCTCTATCAAGGAAAACATAAAAGTGGATCAAAGTGGACCAAAGAGATGAACTTATAAATGAGCGCAAATGGAAATATGATGGTAAAATGAAATAATTAATGAGAATCCTTCATTAAACGATAAACCATTTGTATATTTCCTCACTTAGAAGGTTCTTCACTCTCAACACCAGTAGTCCAAAAATATGCCATATCATCATGAATGTTTCTTTTATGAGATAACCCCATGTCAACATGGGTACCAACTGTCTGTCTGCCTCTCATGAGAGAGAGACGCTCTGGCCCCAGCACATCGCTAAAGAGATTAGCATAACTCCATGGTCTTCTTTGGAGACAACGGCCTTTAATCCCCGCTGATCTGATTGGATTAACACACTAAGGCTGTCCCGGCTCGCAGGGACGTGGCTGGATGCTGTGCTATCATGCAATGTGCGGCCACTGACACAACTGACGTCCTGAGGTTTAGGTGCATTCCCTGACCAACTGACCTTAATACTGAGCTACACACAAACACCTAAGCCTTTGAACTTTACAAGCTCTAAAGCTACATTATTGTGCAATGTCCAACCAATGTGCAAAAACACGCTCAGTTTTAGAGTTATACAAATCAAAAGGGATAAGATTTGCTGTTTAATGAACTGGACTAATAACATAATACTGGAGATGTAACTTCAGAGTGACGCTCCAAAGTCTGTCTGATTTATAAAGCATGGCAATGTACAGTCAGTGTCTATGTAATAAAAGACAAGCATCTAAAAAAAATGAATTTTAAAAATATTTAAAATAACATTTCATTCCAGAATGTCATCTTTACTTGTTAGAAGACTATTTTGTGAAATTCAGATTCAAATTATTTAACACCTGTTAGTCACAATAAAATGTTTCCCAATATTTCTCAATGTTGTTTTAAGTGCAAATCCAATGTTGGTACTGTGATGCATGTATTCTGGGACTGTGACATGATTAAGACATACTGAAAAGAAATCCACAAATTAGTTCAGAAGGATATTGATAAACATTTCCCTATCCCCATTTATTTATCTTTTGAGTTGTAAAACTGCTCTACGCCTTAGACATGGACTAGAATCTGTGCTACACCTTTGTACGTATCTAGCAAGAAAATATATTCTTTTGTTGTGGTGTTCTTCTAACATTCCTTCGATCAATATGTGGATAAATCATATTTTCTAATCCTTGGAAAAACTGACCTTTGACTTGAGTCAGAAATCTGATGATTTTTTGCATATCTGGAATCATCTATGGGAGTTTCTGGAAAATGTATCTTTTAAGACTATTTTTTATTTTATTTTATTTTATTTTTTAATACTTATTTATTTATTTATTCATTCATTCATTTATTATTGTTTGTTTGTTAATTTTACCCTTTATAGCCGATGAACGATTGCGTAATAGATGGTTATATTATTGTATATGATTTGAGACACCTATAAAACTGTTCTGTCCTCGCAAATCTTTAAATAAATGTTAATAAAATACGTAAAAAAAGTAAATTCAGAGATTAATTGATCCTTATAAATGCTTTTTGATCATGGTTTTCACTACATTTCTTCTTCCATGGCGGGGCGCCACACCAAAATTCATTCCCGTCGCGGCTACACTACAGCTTCTTATTCAAAACCTTCAGTTGTTGCTGTTTTTCTTTTATATAGCGGGTTATAATTGCACTAAAATATATTAAAATTTAAGTGAATTATAATAGAGCGAACCTTTCTGCAATAGTAGTAAATTACAATGCTCTGCATATACAAGTACACCCCTCACAAGTCTATCTTTTAAATTCATAGTTTTAATAGGAAGCTATACAATATTATATTTGTGCATATACTGTACATTAGATTACTCAGTACTGAAGCCAGATCTGGAGCTTATCTAACAAAATAACTTACAATAACTCTCCAAAAACTAGTACACCCACATTTATATTTTACAGGAAAAAAATACATACAAATTTTGTATGAATCAAGAGAGGGAATCAAGAGAGGCAAAAGAAAAATGAAAAATTTAGTTGAAATTTTGTAGGTTGTAATTTTTTTCAGCGTTTATTTGAGAGCGCACAAGAAAATCTGCATTTGAGCAGCTTATATTTGAGTTTGTGCAATAAGTTGTGCACGAACAGAGGAAATCGGCGAGCAAGCAAAGAGATTTACATGCTCGTATTACATGAATGCTTTTTCGACTTGTAATACTGCGTTCAACTTTTGTCATTGAAATAACGCCACAGGGAGATCTGTGTAAAAGCCCTGCCACCACAGCTTGAATAATTCTAGATGAAGCACTGGAGATACATGCATCTCCTAGAAATTTTGGACATTCAATTTATGCGTCTTTACATCATAAATTTAGTCAGTGGTCATGATGTCTAAAACTGAGACTACATAGGTGACCCAATCTGTTCCACAGTACATTAAAAAATAATAAAATCTTATTAAATTTTTCAGATTGTGATGAACTAACAAAATCTAAATAAAGTCTTATTTAAACTGTACGCAGAGTAGAAAAAATGAGTTGGAAGCAAAAAGAAAAAAAAGTTGCTGCCCACCCTCTTAAAAAAAGTTCTTTATGTGCAGAAATATTAGTCTGTGTTTATATGATCTTCTCACTGTTATATGAAACAATAATTTGCTAAATAACCAAAAATGTATGATTTCACCTACAATGAAAATCAACTTTTGCAAGCTGTTTGGACAGAACTGTGTGTTGGTATACTGTGTCCACTGTCATATTGGAGTGATATAAACCCAATAAGTCTCTTTTTTTTTTATTTACTGATATTAAAATAGGACCCAAATCCCAGTGATTTTGAGGCCCACCACAATGTGATGTAGGAGTGAGGTTTTCCCTGCCCACTGATTGATTAACAGGTGCCATGTTTCTATAATAACATGTATACACATGTCCACAGAACAACTTTTTTTGCAAAAAAACAACAACAAACAAACTGGGATTAAAATATCTGTTGCAACTCTGTGTTTTTTATATGTTTTATAAATTTACGTTTTTAAAATGGAGCATGTTTGTAATAAAGACAGTAAAATTGCTATGTAATTCATAACCACTATAATCACTGGTGTCATTAATTCATAAGACTCATCGTTTCAGAAAGGCTTGAATAAACTCTATAAACATCCAATTTTTGACCAATGAGCTGTATTTCAGCTTCATCCGAGTCTGTCTCTGTCACTGTTCTGTTTATAAGATGTAATGCATAAGAAGCAGACACGAACATGGGAACGATGGGCGGGGAGAAGCAGCTCAGTTGTAATTAATTAAAGCCGCAGGCTACAAAAACAGCTACACTGCACCAAAATAAGTATATTCTGGAAGCTATAATAAATAATCTGATGGGTATTTTGAGCTGAAATTTTTTAACATTCTGTACACACCAACTTCTTTTTTTACATCTTGTAAAAGGGGTAAAATAGGCCCTTCAAAGTCCAAATGCAAATAATTATTCAAGAAAAACCTTAGACAACTAATCCCCATATTCACAATTGTTTATTTTAATTCCAATTAATCATCTGTCACAAAAGCCTTAGTTTCACGTTGAAAGTTTAAAATCATTGTAACCTTTCCATTGAACTAAAGATTTTGCGGAAAAGGGTCCTTTAGGGTCCATCAAGATCCTCTTCAACAAGAACAAATGATTCTTTTTTTAATAACGGTTCATTAAAGTTTTTTTTTTTGACACCAATACTGTATCTTCTACATCACTGCAACAAAACATAAGATTTTGACATTAACAAGATCATAGAAACAAGTGAAACAAATTTGAGCTCACCTATTTGTTCCACTTCCCTGGAAAAAATATGTCCTATTTAGTTCAAATTTCACATAAAATCAAACCATTTGGTTCTTGATGAGTAAACTTTAATAAGGACTTCAAACAGCGACACAGGACTTCAAGACCAAGAGATTTAAAAGCTTTTGATTTGGGACTTCTGTGTAAAAATATCAGACTAATAGCAGAACAACATTGATACGCCATATGGAAAAAAAAAAGAAAAAAAAGAAGAAATCACCAAAAGAATGAGTGAGGTTGAACAGAAAAGTCCTCCAATTACCTCCAAAGTGTGTCTGAGTGGCTCTCAGTGAACCGTGAGCCATCACAGCCTGACAACATCTGATTCAATTTAGTGACAGACCTCCTGTTTCTCACCGCCGCCACAGACCACTGCTCATCCCGAGCTCATCCAGTTTCATGCCTGCTACAGGAAATCCATGCCTTAAAGAGCTCTAGACTTCTGCATTAAACCCACATGCCAGGTAACCTCAATTTATATACTTTTCCCCCAGAGTGCCAGCATCAATTTACTAAGCAAGCAATACAACAAAAGATGGTTATTATTGCGCAGTTTCACATTAAAAGAGACACATCAGTCACGCTCCTGGAGAAGCTAAAGTGAGTGCTACAGAAAGACAGAGAAGTAGATACAGCGAGGGAGGCAATAAGCACGGTGGAGAAAAGAAAAAAAAAACGAGTGGGGGAAAGTCTGAGAGAATTTGGCCCTCATTTGTCTCTGTGGACAGGTAGTTAGTGGCTTTCCGCTGGCCTGTTCCTTCACAGGCTGCTGTCCTGTCTCTCCGGCTCACACTAAATCACATCCTGCAGCCAAGCACCACTATTATTACCAGTCTGTGCACCTTTTTTAAGATTACACCAGTGCGGCAAAGAGGATTCGCCCATTGAGTCTCAATTCATGACCTTTGATTGGTTTTCCTGACCCCTCCTTGCCATTGCCTATTGTTTTACATTTTTGGCAGGTTATGTTTAGCAGTTACCTGAAATACAAACAACTAAAGATTTTTTTTGGTCACATTTTACAAGTGTAAACCACTCATTTGTGTTAGGTAATGTATTTACCAACATGAACACATAATGAATAATATGTGTATAGCAGGAATCAATCATAGTTCAACACTTACAAATTAACTATTAAAAGGTGCTTGCTGTGGTCTGTGAAATGGCTGGAGAAAATGCGCCTTTAGAACTAAAACTTTGTTTATTACATACAGTATGACCATGAACATGTGTCAGCAGATGCAAACAAAAAGAAACTTATAGAATTCAGTTTTATACAAGCTAAACGCGCCATAGCTTTGATATGGAAAAAGACCTGTTCTTACACAATGAATAAAAGAAATGTCTGACAAAAGGTGTAGTCTTCTTTTAGTCGCTTTTTAAATGGATAGATAAAAAAATGGATGTCTTTGGAAAGATGACGGTAGTTTAAAAATTCTATGTAATAATAATAATTATTATTATTATAATTATATATGCACATAGTATTTTATTTTATAATTTTTATAAAATGTTATTTCTGTTATTTCTGTAACAAATGTTGGGGTGGGAAAGTACATTCTGAAATATAAGTTAATATTCTGTATCTTTGCTGGGTTTTTTAAATTAACAAAAACAAAGTTGAAGAAAAAAGGAATTATTAAAATCTAAAGTTGCTTATTAATGTGAGTTAATGTGAACTAACAATGAATGATTTATTCTCATCAACAAACACTGACAGAGATAAATAAATACTGTAATAGATTTACTGTTTACTGTGTGTTCATGTTAGAAATAGTACTTTCAAAAATATTGATAAATATCGATACTGAAACATTTTTAAGTGATATAATCTTGCTTTTGTTTAGTATCATCACTGGCTTTGCTCTCTCGCACTCTCTCTTCTCACCCAGCAGGGAGATGAATAATTAATAATAATATCATGATTTAACACTTTTGTATTAATCAGAAAATAAGATGCTATTGCACTAATTTAGCTGTTTTGTAATTTATTGCCCTTTAGACTAATGGACCGCTGACATACTTGGTATAAGCATTTTATGGTTTAGCTTCTTTTTTCTTTTTTCTATTTTTACTTTATTTGCATGCTTTTAATGTTGTGGAATTTGTTCCCCATGGTATCAAAAATGGTATCAAATATTGATATTTTTAAGGTATCACAT
This sequence comes from Danio albolineatus, assembly GCA_903798035.1. NCBI lineage: Eukaryota > Metazoa > Chordata > Actinopteri > Cypriniformes > Danionidae > Danio > Danio albolineatus. The sequence goes on along the minus strand of CAIGQQ010034268.1, from coordinate 7,698,562 downwards.
CGAAGTCGGAAATTCCAGTATCATGATAACACTATACCCAATAGAAATATAACATATAGAATTTAAGCATGTAAAATGATATTTCTACTGAAGGTTATTTAAAAGAAGTGATTTGATCAAAAAGTGATCAGCTCCAATGCAAGTACACTACCTGACAAAAGTCTTGTCATCGATCCCCGTTGTAAGAGCAACAAATAATAACTTGACTTCTAGTTAATCATTTTCAAAAATTGGCAGAAAGTAGATTTTTCCAAAGAATCATCTGTTGAACTGCATCCAAATACTGCAAAAGACCTACTGGAACCGGCATGGACCCAAGATTCTCACAGAAATCAGTCAAGTTTGGTGAAGGAAAAAAATTAATTCTTTACCAGGATAGCGCTCCTTCTCATACTTCAGCCTCCACATCAAAGTTCCTGAAAGCAAAGAAGGTCAAGGTGCTCCAGGATTGGCCAGCCCAGTCACCAGACATGAGCATTATTAAGCATGTCTGGGGTGAGATGAAGGGGATGAAGATGAATCTAATTAAGGCAATGAGGATCCAAAGAAATTTTGATGAACTCTTGGTGAATGGAAAGAATCTTGATGAATGGGAGTCCTGCAAGAACGCTTTCTTTGCCATTTCAGATGACTTTATTAATAAGTTATTTGAGTCATTGCAGAGATGTGTGGATGCAATCCTCCAAGCTCATGGAAGTCACACTATATTAATTATTTTTGCACTGCATGTCTTTATATTCTATTCTGTACATTATTCCTGACAAGACTCTTGCCTAAGCAAAGTCAGACCTTACTTTAGTAATTAAATAATTAAAAATCAAGGCATGATCATACTTTATTTTTGATAAAACAAGCTATGATGAGGCTTTTGTCTTTCATATAAGCCACTTCTGACACCAATTGATCAACTAAAAGTCAAGTTATTATTTGTTGTCCTTTAAACTTGGATAGGCAACAAGACTTTTGTCAGGTAGTGTACATACATCGATCAGCAAATATAATTAATTTTTGGTTATGAGTATTTACTAAAATGCCCATTTCGGTACATCAATAGTTTTGGTTCCTTGCAATAAAGTGTGAATACTTTGTTTTAATTGCTCCGAAGGTGAACAAAAGTGGACAAGCTTAAAATATTTCAAACCCCATTTACACTATACTTAGCAATTAACACAGTCTAGAGGTTTTACAATTAATATGCACTGAGAAACTATAAAGCCAACACACACAGTTTCTCCATGTATTACAGCCCCATTCAACATGCAAAAGTTCATCATTTACACAGTACATCCATATCTATGAGCTTTGAAACAGCTATTTGAGCCCATAGGGTCACAAAAAGCCATGTGACTCTAGTGGGCTCAATGTTTCTCACAACATCAGAACGTCACAAACACGATGAATAAACCAAAGCAATTCCTAATCAACCCTGCTGCACGCTAGTTTCATAATGTCTGTGGTGGAAAATCAGACAAGATCTGCTGTACTGATTATCAGCATTTATGACCAGAACAAATCCTCTTATATCCGATCAAGCAACAAAGAGACCTTACCTAGACATAATATCCCTGAACAGTTTCCCAGTGGAGCCTGAGACCCAAATTTAGCACAAAAGCAGCTCTGTCTAAATCTGTCACCATCCCGACTGATCCAGATCCACGACAGCCAGTATTTCATCGCATCTCCACTTTGAACTGCACATCAGGCCAGGAGGAAGAAAGGTGTGCTGCTACTTAAGTAACAGATAGATTAACAAATAGCATTACTGCATCAATCTAATTATCCGATAATGGTGAGGTTTATGGACGCCGTCAGGCTTTTAGATGCAGTAATTGTTAAGATAAGCAACTTTTATGACATGCAGACGATGTAAACAGTCTGTTGCCAGGGGCTACAGACAGATTGGGCTTGAAGATGTCAATAGTTGTTTGCTTAGGTGAAAACTAACAAGTTGTGTGGGTGATGGGTTAAGGGCAAAGCAGAATGTGTCTTCTTCAAAATGCTCAGTGCTGCTGAACGTATTATGAAGTATGAATGTATACATGAATTAACCAGATCATCGTTTGTGGCAGCAGGTTTGTGGCCATTATTTGCATTTTCTTTAGAAATTAAAAAAATAAGTTATTAACCCACTGCTGATTTTGCTTAAATGTTTAAAACATTTTAAGATTTTCTGCTTACTAACTCGTACTTTCACAAACTGTGCATACAAAACAGTCACGATGACAATACAAAAAATGAGTCAGCATGAACGTAAAACTGTCATTTAGACAACAGCTCTTCATGCAATCTCTTGCTGTAACATTATTCAGCAGTGTACAGGCCCTAACCAAACTATCAGTTACAATATTTTCCTCAACTGCAACTAACCTTCTATTTCTGGTCGGGAGTCAAATTGCTCTCAGTCTCTCATCAACAAATATATGTGTGTGTCAGACATCACCCAGGGGAAGCACAAATGAGTCTTTACTGTGGAGTTTATGGTGATCTTAACGAGCTACTACCCCCATCATAAAACCTATTAGAGAAGGACACTCAGCTACTAGAAACAATCAATAGTCAGCCATCCACCAGAGAGGAATGATTGAAAACTGTGTTGAAAAAGTTTACTGTAAAAAAAAAAAAAAAAGCTTGGTTATATGAAAAGTTACTGATGAATGATATGACACTATTCACTGATGCATTTTTTGTACATAAAAAATGCTCAGGGGTAGCTTAAATATTGTGTCGGTGCTCTTTGGGTAAGGTATTCACCAGAATAAACAGCAAAAAATGAGTCCAAGGCACTCGAAAAATGTGGAAAATATAAAAACATTTTTTCCCCATGAATTTTGAAAATATTTTCCACATTTTTCAAGCACCTTGGACTGATTTTTGCTGTTTAACTAATAATATGTTTCACATTTTTTGTCAATAAATGACTAATAAATACAATTACAATTCTATATTCTGTAGATAGACATTTTAAATACGTTTTAGTATGGGTTATCTATAAACTGTTAATTAGCTGGAAATATAGTTCTAAAACTTTCATAAATTGTAGTTAAATGTTCACTTCATCTTTGCTAAAAATTAGTAATGTACTATTTAATATTATTTAATGGATTGAGTTAACACTTAACGGCTGCATTTTATTAATTAGCACAAAGCTAAAACACTAAGGAATTGCTTAACAATTAGGGTTGGGTCGATAGACGATGCCATTGTTTATCGCCGATAGACATCACGATGCTGAGCCGGCATCGCCGATCCTCCGCCCCGCCCCCGTCGTAAACCCGCTCGCGAAAAAAAAAAACACTTAGGCCTTGTTTACACTAATGCATCTTAGTTTTAAAATGGCATTTTAGAACGAAAACAATCCACACTGGAGTTTCATCTAGCATTTCTGAACAGCACTCTGCCGCTGAAAACGCACATTCACACACACTCATGCGCTAGTCTGAGCTCCAGAGAGCAGTGCACTCTTCAGCCTTTTGAATCTATCAGGTAATGCGTTACAGCGTCAGTACACTGCTTCAATCTTTTGCTTTCCCGCTTGTACTTAGTAATATTAGCGAAAACCTCAGATACTGTTGGTTGGTTCCTGTTGGTTTTGCACCTTTTTTACCAACCAAGATTGTCGACGCCGTTATAAAGACACAGATCACTCTGCCTATTCATGCCAGAGTCCTGTGGAAAAAGTGATTGACGTGGTAATTTGTGAGTAACTTATCTTTATCTGTTTATGATTTGGTTATGGGTAAAACAAAGACCATGCGGGTCAGGTAGTTGAAACGGTAGGCTACAAATAATTAATTTGTCATGAAGTAATTAATTCACTGTCGCCTATGACGACGATGCCATCGTCCATCGCGATGTTTCACATTAGACATCGTACGATGCCAAATTGGTCGACATCGCCCAACACTTTTAACAATAGTTAATGCATTAACTTGTGTTACCAAAAATACATAAATAATATATAATATTTAATTTCATTCTTATTATATTTCTCAGATAAATCACAACTACTTTAATAAATGATGTGAAGATTTTATATAAGTAGTGAGATTTTCTGGAACTAAAAGTTCTGAGATTTTTGGAAAAAGCAGCAACAATAATCTGAATATAAAAAGAAACAAGAAAATAAGCACAAACATTTAAATTAACATACAAAACATTTCAACCAAAACTGATGAATTAAAACTGATCACTGCATAATAACACAAATAAAACTAATATAACTTGTTTGCCGATTAAATAGTCTAAATAGTGTTAGCATGCCATGCAAATACATATATTTATTCCCAGGGACATTAGATGGCAGCACCAATAATCTAAATTAAAAAAAAGAATACAATAACATGAATACAAAACTAATATAACATGCATCCTATCAAATCATCGTTGTTAGAATGCAAATTTATACATTTCTGACAATTTTAGCAAAACTTTTTACTATCAACAACTTTTCCCACAGGGTCACTCGTAACTAGCATGCTGTGCAGAATGAAGCACTTTGTAGTCACTGAACACATGGCGATTCCATCTTGAAAACACGTCAACAGCAGGGGAGTGTGAACGGCGCTCTGCGTATTTAAGTGCAACCCTGTCTGACGGTGTGGGCCCATTGAGATCAGCCAGTAAAAACTGATGGCTCTCCTGGTAGTGCGAGTCACTTAGGCCTGAGCGTAAGGCATGTGCGATGCACTCGTGCCAGCGGGGGTACCTATTAGGCTAGCTGGACCAGCCTTTAAACCCTTTTTCTGAGTGATTAAACATAACCATCCGTGCAATTCCCAATTCTCATCAAGCTAGCATGCCGCTGACAAAAAGTGGGAGTTCGTACCTGTGAATCTAAACGTGCACTGAAAAAAAGTGCACATTTTATCCCACCATTGTGTCAATCAGAGGTTTAAGAGGTTAACTGGTCATTTGCTAAAATGTACACTGGAATGCTACTAAGCTGTCCTGCAAATTTCCCCAGGCAGAGTCAGAAAAACCCTAGAAACGCACCTGGAAAAGTGAAAGGTAAAGGCAAGTTCTAGGATGTCTTTTTGCACTTTGTAACTCTGAAATATGAGTCACGGTGTCCATTATCACATTTAGCGCCGGCGATTTTCAAACGCAGAGAGAAAGTCATGAAAGAAGCCTTTAACTTGTCCGGAACGGCAAAGATATCAGCATGTTATTTCAGCTCTCCCTGCAGGCCTGCTAAAACACACCCTGCTGTGCGTCTGACTAGTTATCTGGTTACACAGCTGGAGAGCTTCCTTGTGTATAAACAGAACCTGCTTTGGTTTTCTGCTCGTCGAGACAATAAACACGATCAAGCCACTTCATTTCGCGGTCAACTTGGAGAAATGACGTGTACCGTAGAAATAGGGGTGATGTAGTTTAGTGGTTAGAAGTTATGAAGTGAAAGGTTGTAGGTTCAAGCACTGCATGAAGCGAAACCAGAGTTTCCACTAAATCAGCATGGTCACTACTGTCAGATGTGGTAAGAGAACGTTCCACTATTATATTGCACCAACTATGACATCATAAGGTTTACTTTTGGGTTCAAACCTGAAGCCACTAAGACATTAACTTTAGATTAAATTGAGGGGAAAAGAATAATGTTGCAATTGTACTGTGTGGTATACTATTCCATAAACAATTATTCAAACATCATCCTTTCTTAGCAACCCATATCGCTTGCGTAAGCTGTTCTAGGTCACAGGATTAAACTATGGATGAACCAATGTTGACATTTTTGTATCGATAACTTGTCTTGATTTCTCTCTAACTCTTTTAAAGCAAGCATCTGTGGTGTGTGTGATGTGTGATGTTGCACAGTGACGGAAGGCACCGATCAAAACCCCCTTATTGCAGCAGATGTGGATCAACCAGTGGAATAACCCAGAATTTATCAGATTGTGATGCACTTTCGTTGTATGTGCTGATACTGATCACTATTAAAAACAATCTTTTATCTGATGATACTTTTATGGCCACCAGTGTATAATAGATAAAACAATAGATTTTTGCATCCTGTGACTCACTGTCACTTATAAATCACCACTATACCAAACGGATAATGTCAAAATCAGGCTGATATTGTGTCTGACCACAACATTAAGGAACACTGAGAGGTGAGTTGGCAGCCCAATTTTGCATGATTTTATTCAGTTAACAACTGATAAGATGTCAGCTTTAAACCATTCAAAACAAATGCCTAAAAGCATATCAAAATTATTAGCAGGAGCCAAACATGAAATTACAGCCAACCTGACAGGACCTGGCGATTTTACAGTGGTTGTCACTAATTAAAACGTGGAAAAGAATCAATTGTAAACATCTAAAAATGTTTGTCTAATAAAGTGAATATATGTTGTTGTTGTTTTTTTCTTAAACTGGAAAAAATCCTTTTAAAATATCATTTTTTCAAAATGTAAATTTGTGGAATCATTTGTATGGTTTTTCCAGCATGACTGCAATGAAACTAAAGGAAATCCCCATCCAGCCCGAAGCAGTAAATGAAAATAATAGCTAAATAAATTAAAATGAAACAACGTATCCAATGAAAAATAAAATTGAAAAACATTTCCAGCTAAATTTCATATATCTTCGGTAAGTATTCAAGCACAAATTCCTTTATGACTCAAATTCCTTCCGAAGGTTATGTGAGTTCACTGAGTTAAATTGATAATAAAAACTGATTTAAACTTTAAACTGTTTATCCTCGAGAAGTAATTCAGAGAGTCTGTTGTTTACTCAGGACTGGAGATTTAAGTACAGAGGCGATTTTACACTCAGCAGTTTAAAACCCCAATGTTATCAATATATGCAACAACAAACCCAGTAGGCTGTGTGAGAGTTTGACACACTCGCCTAAACTCCTCGCGAAGTTGTTTTGAAAACCTCTAGATTTCCAGGCACACTCGCAGGGTCAAACAAATAAACAAACTCACCTCATTTTTTTCGACTTGCTCTCTTTTTTGTTGAGAACTCCCGGGACGCAGTTGGTGAGCTCGGTCCAGTCCGCGTGTAAGCCGCAGCTCCAGCCGGTGGAGAAGCGAGAGAACAGCCAGGTTTCCTTTCGGTTCGGACGGTAGCAAGTACACTTCTTCTGGCCCGGTCTACAATCGCAAGGAAGCTCCAATCGAACATTTTGCACCAGATGCCTCCCGAATGTGGTGCCCCCGGTCTTTTGGATGTGGAGAAACACAATCACGTCTTCCCCCTTGATTTCGAAATCAATCTTGCGCTCGAGATCTTTAATGGGGAAGTAGTACTTTTTCACATAGTGCGGATCCGGAGTGGGGAAAATGGTCATGTCCTCTTCGCCGAGAAGGTACCCGTGCGGGGAGCCGAAGTTTATCACCCCGGGCGCCACGTACTGGTACAAAATCAGCATGAAGAAGACCGATCCGACCACGATCAACAGAAATTTACTGGTCCTTTCAACCATGTTCCTTTCCGTGTCGTTCATTTGTTATCATTTCTCAGACAACAACAGTCCGCGGTGCTTCTGCGGTGCTTTGCACCCTTCTCGTCTCTCCGTTGACAAATCATCTTAGGTCCACTTAAGAGTTCAGGCTTTTGAGACAGTGTGTGTTTGGAGTCATTATATCCACATTTCGACTGGTCCCCCCTATCAAAAATCCAGTTGGAATCTGCTCACGGGACGCTTATTGCGGGTGAAGGCGCTGCAGTCCTCCGAGCTCGAGTTGTCGAGTCTTCTGTGAAGCCACCAGAAAATACCTCCCTTGTCTCGTATAATTATTATACACAGCGACACCCACTTTCCCCCACACACACATCACGCTCACACTAGTAACTGTGAAGAAGGGGCTGGGAATACTTTGTTTGTAGTTCACGCCTGCAGTGTTTTTTCTTTGTTTCCTGGTTGTGGATTTAGTTTACTTTTTGATGCCAAATATTTGACTAGTATCTGGTTCACATAAAATGAGTAAATCAAAAATACATTTTTTTTTGATTGTGTGAAGTATTTTTTTTCTAGTAATAAATGTACAATTAGATTCTGAACCAGAAGAATCAATTCAATCCATATTTTTACACAGATAACATGTTTACATCATGTACATATGCCACGGATATCATGTTTATGTTATTTTTGGTTCATCACATTGTTATAGCCTACTTGAGTTTTAGTTTATGTTGCAATAGCTCATGTTTGGTTGCATGTATTGCTTGCCTATTTAGTTGTTTCAGTTATTTATCATAGTATTTTCTATGTATTTTGTCCTCCACAGTTATCTGAGTCTGAATTACAGTTATTTGGCTTCTAATTATGTCATCAACTCTTATTTGGCATTGCGCCTGTCTGTTTTTATAAATGTGAAGTGAAAGAAAAAAATGTGAAAATGTATTATATACGTCACTTTAATTTTTCCCTTTATATATATAATGATTAATATACATTGAAAATCCCAGCTTTCATTTGAAATTACTACATCACTGAAAAAATACATTTTCATCAAGCTTCTTCTTACTATTATTTTTAATAGGCCAAGTTCTAATGAACAGCCAAACTAAATGTTTTATGGTGGACTTACAAGTTATCAGAAAACTATTTGGCTTCGTGCCAGCGCGCTAATAACTGAACGTACGAATTTACGAGAACCAAAACATCAACCCTGTAGTAATTGAGGAGATTTAGAGTTAGTGCCGCGACTCCGCTCAGAACTGATAGAGGGCGACACTGAAAGATATGAGGGCTGACAAATGATGTTGTGAAATTCCTTTATAAATATTACAACTGTTAAAAACTTCTTAAGCATATATGTATGTATTTCATCACCTTGGATTAAGGTTCTATCTGCATTCTGAATGATTTTGAGATATTGAGCTTCAAAGTTTTTGCATTCCATAGCAAACAGCATGTGTGTAACATTAGATTTTTTTAAAAATAAAGTCTTAAAATGTAAACAACTTATAAAAAAACATCCCATAATGTAAATAAGTTGTCAATTAATAAGAATATGTCAATAACTCAATCTGACAAAAATATCAGATAGAACCTTATAATTCTAAGGTGACGATTTGTAGTAAACATGTATGGCAAAATACAGTTTAAAATAAGGCTTCAGATGAGATGTCCTCTTTAAAACGTTGATATTGTACAATATGTCATTAAATCTTAAACTCTTCCGTTCATTTAAGCTTTATTATCATCTAAAGCAGGCAGTGATTGACAGACATCGCTGATTTGTGACACAGCAAAGCTTTTTAACCTCGGAGGCTTTTGAATTTAAGCTTAAGTGCAAGTAAAGCAAGATGTTTAGGTATTAAATTTTTCATTTCTGAACACTATGACAATAAGGCTTAAAGTAAGCCTGTTTCATGTTATGTGTGGCTGTCGTGACTGTGAGCAAATTCACATAGATCCTGTACAGATTTTGAGTGATGTTCCATTAAAATCTGCTTTGCCTTCAATTTTCCCCCATAGTCATTTAGTCATGTTCCAGCTCCATTCGTCAGTTTAAAATTTCAGTAGGAGGCCTGACCTCAACCCCTTTTAACTCTGACACTAATGATTTTATGAGCTTTAAACACACCTTTAGTGTCGACCTGACTCTACAGTCCACCCGACTTCATATTTGTGAAAAATTTCCCCATTTATGTCAGCTCAGCTAAAACAGATCTCTTGATCTCGGGTGTATTTGTTGATAACACAGAGGTGAACTTTTCCCCCGTCACTTCAATGAAGCAATCAGCAATGTTTTTCTGTGCGAGAGAGTCCATTAGCCAACAAATGAAATGTTCTGTGTTAGAGCCATCGCATTTATGTTTGCTAAATCATGTAGAAAAGAATATGGAGGGAGAGGAATGCATTTTTACAATTTCTCTGTCACTATTAATAATAATAAAAACTTTTATTTCCCAACAGTGGCTCAGTGGTTAGCACTGTTGCATCACAGCAAGAAGGTCACAGGTTCAAATCCCAGCTGGGCAGTTGGCATCTCTGTGTGGAGTTTGAATCTTCTCCCCGAGCTGGCATGTGTTTCCTCCAGGTGCTCCAGTTTTCCGCACAGTCCAAAGACATGCGCTACATATAGGTGAATTGGGTAAGCTAAATTGACCGTAGTGTCAATGTGTGAATGAGCGTGTATGGATGTTTCCCAGTACTGGGTTGCAGCTGGAAGGGCATCCGCTGTGTAAAACATATGCTGGATAAGTTGAATGTTCATTCTAATGAATAAAGGGACTAAGCCTAAGGCAAATGAAAGAATGAAGTCTTTCCAAACAGCTTTCCAAATACATTATTAATAAGGAAGGAAGTGTAGTTTTATAAGATACTATATAAATATTCCAATTCATTCATTCACTCATTTTCTTTTCAGCTTAGTCCCTTTATTAAGTCAGGGTCGCCACAGCGGAATGAACCGCCAACTTATCCAGCATTTTGTTTTGCGCAGCGGATGCCCTTCCAGCTGCAACCCATCTCTGGGAAACATCCATACATTCTCATTCACACACATACACTACGGACAATTTAGCTTACCCAGTTACCCAGTTATCTTTTGTCTGTGGGGGAAACCGGAGCACCCGGAGGAAACCCACGCAAACACGGGGAGAACATGCAAACTCCACACAGAAATGGCAACTGACCCAGCCGAGGCTCGAACCAGTGACCTTCTTGCTGTGAGGCGACAGCACTACCTACTGCGCCACCGTGTCCCCCCTTAAAAATTCCAGTTACAAATTTAAAATTAATTTCATTTAGTTAATTTGAATTTGTACAAAATGCCAAACAGGACTGGAAAACAAAGAGATGGATATGCATTTTCTAGAAAAGATTTAGTATCAGCTAATTATAATTTACAAACACTCCTAAAAATAAAGCACTGAGGGTTCCTTGTGCATGAAAACATTCCAAAAAACGCTCTTTACAGTGCGTTACGTTAGATCAGCGATGCTCAACCCTGCTCCTGGAGATCGACCTTCCTGCTGAGATCAGCTCCTACTCTGATCAAACACACCTGAACCAATTATTTAGGACCTGAATACAACTAGATAATTACAGGCAGGTGTGTCTAATATGGGTTGCAACTGAAATCTGCAGGACGGTCGGTCTCCAGGAGCAGGGTTGGTCACCCCTGCGTTAGATTATAAAAAATGTTCTTCACACTATGTCTCTTTAGATATAATTTTCACTAAAACGACATTAGAAGAAGGCTGAAGCCTGTTTTTGGTTTTATCACATGCAACACCTTTATGTTATACATCAGTGGTTCTCAAACTGTGGTACATGTACCACTAGTGGTACACAGGCTTACTTCTAGTGGTACACGGAGGAATCGCTGAATAATTAAAGTGAACACACTTTTAACCCTTTGATGCGCATGATAACACCGATGTGATCAGTAAATTGATTTTAACAGGCTAAATCTTTTATTTCATTTTTCAATTTTCTAATGTTTGTTATGCATTCTTTCATTTGAAGCTAATTTCCTCCCCATATATGTATCGGTTGTTGGACGCGTTTCCCTCAGTTTTATATCTCAATGTTGGCAGGTGTATGTTTTATCACTTGCTTTTCTGACACACAAAGCCTACTCTAACACGCAGTAAGCAGATCTAATTTCTTATTTAAATATGTAAATCCAACTCATATATTTAAAATACAAGTTATTGTTTAGATTTTAAAGACATACAAATAAGTCATATATACCTGCAACATATATTTTAAAGAGTTTATATACAAATATGATGACATATAGCCTATATTTATGAGGTCCAAGGAACTTGATGAATAGGCTACTTTATAATACTTTTTAGTTGATGGGTGTGACGTCTTATACAAAGTGTCACTGACAATCCTGTACACAGCGCTAAAACATTTAGTTATGCAGAAATTATTCAAATATAGTTAAAATAACAATACTTTAAAAAAAATATTGATACCAAATTAAAAGCTTATGAGTATCGATATATCAATTCTCGAGCATCGATGTGCACATCCCTACCTGCTATGCTATTGTATTTCAATACCGGTCATTATGGTGGTACTTGGAGAGAATTTTTTTCCTGAGGTGGTACTGGGTGAAAAAAGTTTGAGAGCCACTGTTATACATAATAAAGGTTCTTTATAATCATTGATGGTTCCATGAAGAACTTTTAATAACCATTTTAATAGCCATTTGTTGTTCTTTTAAGAACTGTTGCTGAAAAGGTTTTTTGGGGACGCAAAAATGTGTCTTTTATTGTATCAAAGCTCGTTTTGAACATTTATCCCTTAATATCTTGATTTATTGATAGAATAACTCACTATTGATCAAGCTTGTGTTTAGAGTTTTTCTGAAAATTAATCTATAAATGGCTTATAAATAATTGATTCTGCCTATTAAGCTTAGAAAAAAAAAATCACGCCAAAAAAGTGATACATGCTGTTATTCAACAGAAGGAGTGAATTGCCCAATTATACAGTTAAAGGGGTACATCTATAGTACAGTATATACATTATTTTGAAGCAATATATTTATAATATATACTGACCGTCTGAGGATAGGAAGTCATTTCCCTCAGTAACCTGATTTGTGAAAACTGCCAGTATCCTGAGAGATAATGTCTAATATTGATTGTGGAAACTACATTCATCCTCAATCCCCAGGCACAATATAGCCGTTAATTGAGTTTCCATTATAGACGTCTGATGTCCAGTGACCTGAGCTCATCCGGGCTCCTGCATTATAATTATATTTCCATTTTCCCCTTCCTTTTCAATAGAAATTTCATACTACCAGAAGCAGTACGTCTATTATACAGGTAACTCTCTTAATTTGTGGAAACCCAGTGAGCACCTGAGAGCTCAAGAGCTAATTTAATTAAATGTATTTTAAGAAGGACCCGAGATTGACAATTGGCTCTGTTGGTGTAATTCATCACGTCTTAACTTGGCCTTGCTCTGAACATTGTCTGCGCGTCCCTGAATTCAACCTCAGTTATTTGCCTTCAGGGGGTGAAAGCGCTGAAGCAAGAAAGTGGTTCAAGTTCCTATAATGAGCAAGGACACCGTAACCCAACTCCAAGTTAAACTGCATTTAATTATTCTCCTGATTGACCGCTGATCTTACAGTCTGACCCAAAGAGGAGAGGGTCATGAAAAAATACAGAAACAGAGCATGATAGTTGGAGAAAAGAAGACTGTTGTGTAAGATGTTTACTGACATTTTTTTAGATTGTTTTGTTATCACAATATGACTCTTTGTAATGAAGATGATACTTTTTAAACCAAATCTGTGGGTATAACATTTTTAAATATTTATATAAATATTAATTAGTATATTTAAGTACAATATTAAATTTTTCAAACATTTAAAATGGAGTAAGGGTATTCATTTGTTATAAATCTGACTGTACTTTTATAAACATATGGATATGTGTGTGCAATGTCTAAAACATATGGTAATTTCTTCCTTTCCTTCGGCTTAGTCTCTTTATTCATCAGGGGTCGTCACAGCGGAATGAACCCCCAAACTTATATGTTTTACACAGCGGATGCCCTTCCAGCTGTAATCCAGCACTGGAAAACACCCATACACGCTCACATTCACACTTATATTTAATTCAATTCGCCATTCAATTCAACCTATAGCGCATGTCTTTGGATTGTGGGGGGAAACTGGAGCACCCGGAGGAATCTCCACACAGAAATGCCAACTGACCCAGCCAGCGCTCGTACCTGCAACCTTCTTACTGTGAGACAACAGTGCCAACCTCTGAGCCACCATGCCGCCTATGGTAATTAAAAGGTTTTAAGAAAACATAGAATGGTTATATTATTGTAATTTCTGTATATGCATTTCTAAATAATGATGTTCATATTTGAAATTTAAAGACAAATTATTAGTAGTTTAAAAAATATACTGTTTAAAAAAATCTGTATAATTTACACTGAAAAACTTGCAGCTTGGCGTCACGGTGGCACAATGGGTAGCACGATCGCCTTACAGCAAGAAGGTCACTGGTTCAAGCCTCAGCAGGGTAAGTTGACATTTCAGTGTGTAGTTTGCATGTTCTCCCCGTGTTTGTGGGGGTTACCTCCTTCCCCCACAAGTCCAAAGACGTGGTACAGGTGAACTGGGTAAGTTAAATTGTCCGTACAGTAACAATGTGAATGATGTTTGGATGTTTCCCAGAGTTGGGTTGCAGCTGGAAGGACATCCGCTGCGTAAAACATATGCTGGATAAGTTGGCGATTCATTCCACTGTGGCGACCCCAGATTAATAAAGGGATTAAGCCGGATAGAAAATGAATGAATGAATGAATATACATAAAAACACTGTTCAGTCTTTCTACTGGAAACAAGAATCTATGCCTGCTGTTGTCAAAACTGGAGATTAAAATCCTTTCTTTTACTCTTAAATAAAATAAATAGTTATTATACTAAATCAATTATGAAATGAACTGGAAATCCAGGTACAGTATCTATCAAGGCTGATAGCATTTATTAGCATCTATTAACTGAAGTCATAAAGACAGACTTTAAATAATACCTGTACGCTAATACATACTACCTGCTTTCATAGCAGAAACCTAAACTGAATTCAGAACAGAATGGTAAGCTTCCCTTATTAAGATTCAGAGATTGCATTAAAGAGCAGAAGGTTATTTTTAAACATTTAAAGGGACAGTCCAACTAAAAGCATATTTCTTGTTCATTACTCACCCTCAGGTGATTGTAGATGTAGATGGCTATTTTTTTTCCCTTTAATGCAATAGTAAAGAAGATTCTTAGCTGAAACTGTGATTCTTTGTCATTCACATGCAAGTGAGCAGCTTACCAGTACTTTGGGGAAAAAAATCGTCAGTAGCCTCAGGTGTTCATTTATTTTCACCTGTAAAGTTTTTATTAATTATTTTTTAACTCACTGTGATTTGCATTTTGTGATTAAACCAAAGACAGTTACAGCTAAAAATAATCTTTAATTTTCTACTGGCTTCAGCAAATTAACAACTAATTTTCTTTTTTTTTTCTTTTTTCTTTTCTACCCCCTTTGTTTATATAATTATTTTTTGGGGGTTTTCTGATGAACTACCCATTTAAGCACAACCACATTAATATTCATGCCTATGAACATTGCTCTGTATGATGTATCCATGTTTAAATATAACTAAAAGGCCTGAAGTCTGCATTCCTGATGTACATGATCCTCCACATATCACACAGCTCCTTCAAACAGCAGCAGATCTCAGTATAAACGCAAAATATGAAAGCACAAAACATCTACCGAAGCACAGAACAGGAAACACTTCCTGTACCATTGCATCTGCACCTTTGTGCAGATTTTGTGATGTTTTAAGCAATGTGTTAAAGAGATAGTTCACCCAAGAAGACGTTGGGGGAAAACAGACATTAACTCTCATAGAATCTGTTTGTTCCGATACACAGTTAATATAAATTTGTTCAATTTACTTAATTGAATTGTGCAAACTCATTGCCTAATTTCAATTAAGTCATTTTAGCTGTATTGTATTAAATATTTATTTCTTACAAATATATATAAATATTCCTCATTCATTCATTTTCTTTTCGGCTTAGTTCCTTTATTAATCCAGGGTCGCCACAGCGGAATGAACCGCCAACTCATCCAGCATTTGCTTTACACAGCGGATGCCCTTCCAGCCGCAACCCATCTCTGGGAAACACATTCACACAGATACACCACGCACAATTTAGCCTACCCAATTCACCTGTACCGCATATCTTTGGACTGTGGGGGAAACCGGAGCACCCGGAGGAAACCCACGCGAACATGGGGAGAACATGCAAACTCCACACAGAAATGCCGCCGTTTTAACATTTATTTTAAAGTGTTTCATGCCTAAATAAACCGAAAGCACAGAACGGACTCACATTTAAGAGCAATCGGCGGCCCCCAGTGGTTCGGCGGTATGGGTTGTGTATAGGGAGAATCGCGATCGGCTCTTTAATGTTTATTGCCACCCTTCAGAGAAATATGGGAGAAATACAGGAACATACCTTTACGGGATGATAGCAGGATAGAACTGTAAAATACGGGAGAATCCCGGGAAAAAAATGAGGGTTGACAGGTATGTTTTAGACCAGCTTTTAGTTGGTCAATGGCGCAGTCTATTTCAGTTCCTTAAAATAGCAACGCACCAACAATGCACCTTAACACACCTCCTTTTCAGACCAGCACACCCATGAGTCCACAAAGTGGTGCAAATGGATTTGCTATTTAAACAAGGTGACACAAAATGTGAAAATTACTGTTCCGCTGGTGAAAACAGATGAAAACATAGCAACAAGTTGTGCCATGCATGCCTTGTGCCTTATTGGGCCAGGTGTATGATAGGGCCTATTGTCTTAAAAGTATTAAGTAAATGAACTATATGTGCATAATTAAAAAAATAACAATAATTAAGGCTCTATATACTTTAAGTAAAGTCAACTTGTCATTTTAAGGCAGCGGTTTTACCACGCTTTGAAAAGTAGCCAATAACTTATTACATTGAGCAGTACAGTTTAATGCATTCATTTCTATTTTTTGCAATTTTGATACGTAACAAGGATTTCATGCCCTCAAGATAAATCCATTACCAGAACAAGAAACCATTGGCAAGTCGATAAATTTGAATGAATGATCATCAAAGAAAGACACGGATCACCTCACTTTATGGTCAATCAATGCTTGCTCATTAACCAGACACAATAAATGGCCCAATCCAGGGTTAATCTTACATATGTAAGCAATACACATGGCGTTTGAACCACATATTGAGGTTAAGATATTACGTTTCTTGTTTGCAACCAAACCTACTACAGATCTGACCAGAGCACTTTAACAATTCAAGCCTTTCTCTTTGTTTAATGGACTTTCATTGCTATTGTAGGGTTACTAATGTTCTGTGATGTTCCCCAGCATGATTCGTTTGGTCATTTAATGTGACAAACGAGAATGAATGTCTTCTCTGACTCAGCGTGCCTGGGAACTGGAACATTTTAAAAAGCTATAACAGGAAATCAGAGTAAAGACACAGGCTCTGACTTATCAGTGTGAAAATTATGAATTTGCTTGGGGCCACAGATTCTTTGTAGCTAAATAACTCCTTCCATATTTCCCTGTCGCACGGTTTTTGTGGTTTCGCCTTTGAAGCACAAAGGCCTGACGTAAGAGACCAAGGCAGCTGCAAAGCAAAATTATATTAGAAAAAGCCACATGCCTTCCTGAGACAAGGTAGCTTGTCAAGCCTCGTGAAAGCAAAGTGTTGCTAAATTCATACCTTCCATAATGACCTCTAACGGCTCACATGTGGAGATAATGAAATAACATGCACAGGCATTGACACAAAAAGGGATACAAATTAAAATGTATATATAATTTGTTCACAGTAACCTTGCTGGACAGCAGAACACCATTCACGCTTCAGTGTAGTCAATCAGGGCAGGGTTTTGAGATTTTCCAAATAATTCCACACAGGGTAAATGAATATATGTTGTGCAACATTTATAACTTTTAGAAGTCTTGCAAATGATTTAAGCTTTATTTTTCATTTGGAAATTGAAAATTGTGTAATTAAAATGAATTGAAAATGAAAGATATTCTTTAACTATTGTTTTAACTGTTAATGTTTCACTAGTGAAAGAAATAAAACTTATTTGAAAGTTTAGAAAGACGGCAAAAGCCTGAAAGCCTGAAGTTTGACGAAGAGAAAGTGAACTGAACAACAGATGGATGGATGGTTGAAAGGAAGGACAGAAGGAAGGAAGCATGACGGATGGACAGAGAGAAGGATGATACATAGGACATAGTGAGAGTGTGAGAAAGTTGCACTGATGGATGGGTGGAATAGATGGATGAGTTGGATGGATGGGTGGATGGATGGATGGATGATGGATGGATGGAAAGATGGATGCAAGGATAATAGATTTGACAGAGAGAAGGAAGGATACATAGTAGATAATGAGAGTGTGAAAAAGTTGGATGGATGGATGGATGGATGGATGGATGGATGGATGGATGGATGG
>CAIGQQ010034268.1:7656626-7680574 GCA_903798035.1 Danio albolineatus | reverse complement strand
GATTGGCGGATGATGGGTGAATGGACAGATGGATGAATGAATGGGTTGATGGACAAATTAATGGATGGATGAATTACATAGTAGATATTCAGAGAGTCAATAAATAGACAGAAGGATGGATGAATAGATATAGTGATAGGTGGATATATGTATGGATGGAAGGATGGGCAGATAGATGCAAGGGTAATAGATGGACAGACAGAAGGATGGACACATAGTAGATAGTAAGAGTGTGAAAAAGTTGGAAAGATGAATGGATAGATGGATTGATGGATGGATGGAGGGATAGATGAACGGACTGATTGGTGGATGATGGGTGGATGGACAGATGGATGAATGAATGGATTGCATAGTAGATATTCAGAGAGTCGATATTTAGATATACGGATGGATGAATAGATATATGGATAGGCTGATGGATGGATGAATGGACAGATGAAAGGACAGATGGGTGCAAGGATAATAGACAGACAGGCAGAAATATGGATACATAGTAGATAGTGAAAATGTGAAAAAAGTTGGACAGATGAATGGATGGATAGATGAATGAACTGATTGGCGGATGATGGGTGAATGGACAGATGGATGAATGAATGGGTTTATTGACAAATGAATGGATGGATGAATTACATAGTAGATATTCAGAGAGTCGATATTTAGAAATAAGGATGGATGAATAGATCTATGGATGGGTGGATGGATGGATGGATGGATGCATGGATGGATGCATGGATGAATGGACAGATGGGAGCAAGGATAATAGATGGACAGACAGAAGGATGGATACATAGTGAGAATGTGAAAAAGTTGGACAGATGAATGGATGGATGGATGAACGGACTGATTGGTGGATGATGGGTGGATGGACAGATAGATGAATGAATGGGTTGATAGACAAATTAATGGATGGGTTATATAGTGTATATTCAGAGAGTTGATATTTATACAGGAGGATGGATGAATAGATCTATTGATAAGTGGATGGATGGATGGACAGAAAGATGGACAGATGGATGCAAGGATAATAGATGGACAGACAGAAGGATGGATACATAGTAGATAGTGAGAGTGAAAAAAGTTAAATGGATGGATGGAGGGTGGATGGACAGATGGTTGAATGGATGGATGGATTACACAGTAGATAGTAAGAGTCAGAAAGTTGCACAGACAAATGGATGGACTGATAGACAGATGGGTAGAAGGATGATTGATAGAGAGACAGATGAATGGATACATATATATCCAGAGAGTCGATAGTTGGACAGAAGGATGTATGAATACATCTGTGGATAGGTGGGTGGATGAAAGGATGGAAAGATGGATGGATTGATGGATGGACAGATGGATGCAAGTATAACAGATGGACAGACAGAAGGATGGATACAGAGTAGATACTGAGAGTGTGAAAAAGTTGGGTAGATGGACGGACTGATGGATGCATGGATGGATGGATAGATGGACGGATTGATGGGTGGATGGACAGATGGATGAATGGATGGGTTGATAGACAGATGAATGGATGGATGGATGGATTACACAGTAGACAGTCAGATAGTGAGAAAGTTGGATGAATGACTATGGATGGATGGATGAATGAATGATTGATAAAGAGACAAATGGAAAGATACATTGTAGATATTCTGAGAGTCGATAGCTGGACAGAAGGATGGATGAATAGATCAATGGATAAGTGGATGGATATTAGACGAATATGGATGGAAATAACATTGCATCATACTGTACTATACATTGCAGAAATGATGAAAAACAGTGTAATACCATCAAACCCCCCTGTGAACTCTATAAGCCCTCAACATTGTGAAAGGTAACTGAAAACATACAGGAAAGGATTGTAAATGTTGCAACTCTGTGAAACCTTTTTTCCCCTTCCCAGCCAGATGTTATTTGAGTAAAGAAGAATGGTGAAGGGTGTCTCATGGCCGGCTGTAGCGTCTCTGACCCCCCGGGGGCTGTGAGATTGGTAGAAACACACCTGTGCAGGTTTTCTCATCAGCTCAGTTCATGGCCAATCAGACCTCTCTCCATATGTGAGATCTCACATATGTTCACCAGTCTCCAAAGGTGCCCTCGCTCTGAAATAATTGCATTTTTTTTCACTTCTCACCTCTCTTCCTTTTTCTCCCTCTGTCTTTGTTTCAAGGACAAGGCAATTTTGCGATAAATCTGCTCATCAAGGCATGCATCTGACTCCACTGGCTGTCCACTAGTTAACAAAAGACTTCCACACAGAACTCCAGGAGCAGTACCCCCTCTAAACTCTAACAAGTCTCTCCATATGCTCCGCTACCCACAAACACATAGTACTGTGTGCCAAAGTGCTTATTGTCTTTCTAAGGGCAGACCTCATCATGCCTGCGAAACCACAATTAAAGCCATCTGTGTTCAAAAACCAGCACTGGAGGTCAAAGACAAACACGCATGGTTATTCAATAGACTAGGTCATTTCAAATTCAACAAACACATGCATGGCTGACCAAAGAATACACAAAATGCTAAGTATTTCGATTTTTGATCTGCACTCACTATATTTGGAAGTGGACCTCCGTTGTGACACAGATTCAGTAAGTTGCTGGATATTCCTCAGAGATTTGGTGCATGTTGACATCGATGGCATCACACAGTTGCTGCACATTTGTCTGCTGTTGCAATCAAGATTACAGTGTCCGCCTCCACTACATCCCAAAAGTGTTTTATTAACTCCACTAACTCAGGATCATGTTCAAAAAACAAGTTTAATTTGATTTGATTTGAGTTTTGTGATTTAGCACATAAATGTGATTGTGATTGTGATTTAGCACATCTCTTGCTGGATGTGGCGATACGAAATTGGTACACTGTGGTCATTAAAGGGCCATGAAACCCACCCTCTTTTAGGTCAAGTCTACCTAAGAAATCTTTTAAAAAATACTCCGAGATGGGCGTAGAGCTCTGCGGGCAGCGGGGGTGTGGCCGGCAGTGCAGGGTAAAGAGAGTGGAGCGAACAGTTGGCTCACAAAATGAGACACAAACCGTGAGGAGACGCATGATTTTATAGTTTACAAAGTTAAAATACAAATAAACAGTAAGTAATTTGATGTCCTGCTACATTTGTTATTTGTAACGTCATATACACATAACCACAATTTGTTATATCATTATAAAGATAATCATGTTTATATAAACACTAAAAATGAGGACTTCTCTCCTCCTGAATCGTGGGTCTGAATGCAGAAACAGTAGACATCAGTGCAGCACGTCTCTTCCCTGCCCTGTCTATTCCAACCATTAACCCTGCCTGTAATCTTTAAGGATTTTTCAACATGTGTGAACACAGCAGCACAGGTATGGGCGATGTGTCTGAATAACGAACCATAGACTGTAACCAACTCAACTCATAAAAGACAAAGCCTGCCATTCTCCAATTCTCATACAGCCCTCCCGACAAAAATGCTTGCTGCAAACCAACAGCTTTGCTTTATCAGCCCTGACAGAATCACAGGGAAAAACATGCAACAAACCCCTTGGATCATGAAAACAAACACATACGACCCGTGTCTCACCTGGGTCTCCCCGCTTGGCAGGTCTGCTTAGCCTTTGGAAAGCATGTGCTCTCATGAATAATTAAGAAGCAGGGTCTTCTCATAGGATAAGAAAACTCCGCTATGAATAATAATGAGAATGCAGTTTTGCGCTACGTCACCAATTTTGATCCCGCCCCAAAAATTATTTTAAACCCGGAAGATGAAATTAGCTGACAAAAGCTCAAAATTATCCAGTTTTCCCCACAATTAAAGCTGAAAGATGCTAACATTGTCTTAACTGATGCACAACACACACTGTTCAACATTTGTTCAAATCTCAAAAAAAGTACCCCAGAGTTTCTTCAACCTTTGACGGTGCAGTTAGTGATTTTCCTTAGAAACAATTTTTGTTGTGCTAGATGAAAGTCTCTTCACATTCCAATAGTAATGATTAAAGTAAGTGATCTAAATGTATTTATATGTATTTTTAAATTTTGGGTAAGGCATAAAACTAAAAAAATATTGTCAGGCTGAAAATTCCGATAATTGTGATAAGTAGCCCACCTAAGTAACACCTCTGTTCACGCAGATCCACCATTTGCGCGTACACACACGCCACAAGAGTGGTAAAAACAAATGCTGAATCAAGACTTTTTAAAATCCTGAATCAATGTTGGAGTTACTTTTGCTCGCTGGAGGAAGGATAACACACCATGGCTGAAGTATTTCTCTCGGACAGGTAACGTTTTGTTTTGAAACTATTTTAGTCACGCAAAGCTAATGCAGATTTTGTTGTTACAAAAGGGTTATATGCACAGAAGTGTTGTTCAGCCACTTAAATCTTCCGATGAAAGATTGATGTGACTATTGATAATGTAGACTTTTATTTACTTCAACAAAACATCAGTAAACAGCGCTATTCTACTTAGCCTGCTTTACTGAGGTGAAGATGGTTTTATATTCACTTTACATTGGTTCATTTTTGAACAATGACAACCTGTGACACGCTTCCTATATTGTTTATCGTGCTACTTTGAATATTCTGTCTGAAATAACATGTAAGTATGGCTTAGTAATAAGTGTAATTCCTGCACACCACTGGCCAAGCACTAACCAGAGACGCTTTAGGACAGCACGTGAGAGAGGGTTGTCTGCTGCCATCTTTAAGGTGCAATGCGTGTTTCAGAAGGTGTGGCTTTGGATGGAAGGGGAGGGACTCAAAGATATATGCTAACCAGTTACAGATATTGTTGAAAATTTCCTCATTCGTCACCAATGTGCAGTATCCACCTGGATGATGTCACCTCAATCATTCTGAGCCAGACTGCACACCACACACCAGCTTATTGCTGGAGACAGAGCGATGAAGCCAATTATAACATGGGATGGTCAGGAGGCCATGATGGACAGAGGCCAGTGGGAAAATTTGGCCAGGATGCTAGGGACACACCCCGACTCTTTTCGAAGGACATCCTGGGATTTTTAACTTTCTCTTCTTCAGTTAATACCTAGAAATGTTTATGTATTACAAATCAGTAGTTCGGCAGTTTCTGAAATACTCAGACAAGCCCATTTGGCAACAACAGCTATGTGACTCAAAGTCAATTAAATCACTTTTCTACCCAATTGATTGATACTTCAGTATTTTGTCTTGACCATGTTTACTTGCTTTTAAGCGGCGATTTAAGCGGCGATTAAAACTGACTGTGCCGACCCATGCTGACCATACCTGTCAACATTGGGATGTGAAAATAAGGGATCACCACCACCCCCCCACCCCCAACATTTTTATTTTTTTTTAAATATATCCCCTTATTAAATATGTCCTTCGGGAGCTGTTTCTCAGTAAATAAACAGTTAAACGGTCAGTAATAATTTTTTATATTATTATTTACAAAAGAATATTCAATAGTATACGTTGGTAAACAGTTTAGCTTATTACAATTAGATGTTATAAAGAAATAGGATCAAGTTATCAAATCTTATTCACCTTTCCTCACTGTATAACTTACACATTATGAATAAAGAGCAGTGAATGAATCTCATTTATTTAGATTTTTTTGTTTGATTACATTAAATAACAGAGGTGTCACTGTTATAAATAACAGAAGCTTACATATATCGTTATAATGAAAGCATTCGATTGCTTTCCTAAAGTTTTATGCTCATTTAGGACAAAATTATTTGTGTTTTGAAAAAAAAAACATCAAGATCGACATCTTTAGCTGTAATTTTAATTAATTATGTGTATTTGTCTGTTCAAACACGCACACAAAACCCAGTATCCACTTTCGCTCTGCTTCAAATAGAGTGAACAGAATCCGTTTGGGAAACAGCGGTTTATCACTACGGACGCGTCAGCTGAAAGTTACGCACCACTTTATGGCTGTTTTGAGGATTGTATAGGAGGAGCGACGGCACCTGTAATGAAAAGGAAAGGAAATCCCGCCGTTTTTATGTTTATTTCAGAGTGTTTCTTGCCTAAATAAAACGAAAGCACAGACAGATTTCAACAGATTTAAGAGCAAGGGCGGCCCCTGGTGGTTCGGCGGTATGGGTTGCGTATAGGGAGGATCAGCTCTTTAATGTTCATTGACACCCGTCGGAGAACGACTGAAAATACGGGAGAAATACGGGAAAATACATTTACGGGATGATGGCGGGATAGAACTGTAAAATACGGGAGAATCCCGGGAAATACGGGAGGGTTGACAGGTATGATGCTGACTATGTGTGGTCTTTTCTGGACCCAAAAGGGAATCTGGATCCAGTGCTGCACACATACTGTAAATACACAAAGCAGCGTTTATGTACTATTTTCACAGTACTTATTACTAACCACTAAGGGATTCACAAATATATCATATACAAATATTTAAAAAATGCTACAAAATGACAACCGGTGTCCTGCCATTTTATCCTATCCATCCAATTATGCTACCAACACTGTATTTGAATGGGTTGGAGTTAGTGGTTGGGATTGATTAGGGCAATATTACAGCCTCATATTGCACCGCTCCACATCCAAATTTACCAACACAGGCTCATTCTGATTATGTACTCCTGCATACATTTTTGGAGAGTGCCAAATACACGCCAGGAGCTAAATTCTTTAGCAGTTTTTGTTTTCGTGAATCCACCAGAGGCACTGTGTATGCTTTTTGACATCTCAAATTTCTGTCGCGAGGGCCATTCATGACTGCTGTTCTCGCATAAATCCACCAGAGGCCGCTGTCGACTGACTGACTGACTGGCTGACTGACCAATGGACCGATACCCCCAACCCCTTTCCTGCACTCAACAGATAGTGTTTTCAAAAGCACAGATTGATCAGCAGGGTACGTTTTCAGAATATGGCTGTGTTGCAATTTACATTGGTAGCACAATCTGATAGGTAGCATACATCATCATTACATCTGACAGGGTAGAACAAATCGACAGGACACTTCTTTGAGTTACCTATTGACTTGCATCGTTTGTTCAGTTTCGTCACTTTGGTTAATCTTTTTCATACTATGGTTTGCAGCTGAACAGCCAATCAAAGTGTTCTCTTTAACTGCTGATGGCAATCCCACATTCTCAATCTAGCCAACTTCTTCTGACATGAGCCCAACAAGAGGCAACCAATGTTTTGAACACACTAAACACACTGCGCTGCCCAACGGCCAACTGTTCACTTGACCTTTTACACTGAGTGACATTTTACTGGGTGTGTTCTCTAAATCATGATAAGCCATTATTTTTTGCTCAGACAAATGCAATTATAAACAAGACACATTCTAATGTATGGTGAAAAAACATGAAAGCTGCATTACAGTTATTGTTTTGATTCTTAAAAACCCCATTTCACCTTTGACCCATGCAGTAACACATTGACGTTTGAAGTCCCTACTGTACATATCTGTATTCCCAAATCCTGATTAACAGCAGAAGTGACGGCGGGCTTATCAAACCTCACAAATATCACAAAAACACAGCATGCAGCCTAATTAAAGAGCTGTTCTCTTAAATCTTTGAACTGAGAGCCACCCTTCTTTACAAGCAGTACAGTATCCAAATGGAAGACCTCCAGACAGCTCAGATCAAACAGATCACAGGCTTTGTGTGACAGGTTAAAGACAGAAACAACCCTCCCACAGAGCCAAAATGATCCAAGAGGCATCTCTCAGAGCCAGCATAATCAACAAATAAGCGAGAAATTATTTATTAATATGGATGTATATATACACACTACCTGACAAAAGTCTTGTCGCCTATACAAGTTTAAGGAACAGCAAATAATAACTTCTAGTTGATCAATTGGTATCAGAAGCGGCTTATATGAAAGACAAAAGGCTCTAGAGTAAGGTTATTTTACCAAAATAAAATATGATGATGTCTTGATTTTTATTTGTTTAATTAGAACAGTAAGGTCTGACTTTGCTTAAACAAAAGTCTTGTCACTTACCAGGAATAATGTACAGTATAAAATGTAAAGTCTTGGTGCAGTGGAAAAAAATATTATTGTGTATGACTCCCATGAGCTTTGACGACTGCATCGATATGTCCATCTCTGCAATGACTCTAATAACTTTTTAATAAAGTCATCTGGAATGGCAAAGAAAGCATTCTTACAGGACTCACAGAGTTCATCAAGATTCTTTAGATTCATCTTCAATGCCTCCTCCATCACACTTCATCTTACCCCAGACATGCTCTATAATATTCATGTCTGGTGATGGGCTGGCCAGTCCTAGAGCACCTTGACCATCTTTGCTTTCAGGATCTTTGATGTGGAGGCCAAATCATGAGAAGGATCAACAACAAGACTTTTGTCAGATAGTGTGCAGTTGAATTAAGTATTATTAGCCTTCCTGAATTAATAGCCCCCTCTATATTTCTTACCCTAATTCGTGTTTAATGGAAAGAAGATTTTTTCAACACATTTCTAAGCATAATAGTTTTAGTAACTCATTTCTAATAACAGGTTTCTTTTATCTTTGCCGTGATGACAGTACATAATAGTTTTCTAAATATTTTTTAACTATTTGCAGGCCAAGACAGGTTACTCGCTGAAGCTAAGCAGGGCTGAGCCTGGTTAATTTCTGGATGGGAGACTGTCATGATCACCAGCGATCTCCACTGTCAGAGATGTTGAAACACTGGTTGAAACACACACAATTCCGGGAACTACAAATCAGTCATGTTTAAGGACTACATTTCCAGTCATGCAGCACATGCACACTCCTGTTCCATATCACGACTGATTGCGCACACACACCACTGGAGGACTTTCTGATACTGATTACACACACTACATAAGCAGCACATACACGCTCAGTCAATGCTGAGTATTGTTCATCTGTTTAGTGACCTTACAACGCGTTTTCTTTGTTCCTGTTTTTGCCGTGTTTTTGACCATAGCCTTGCTTTCTGTTATCCTTGCCTGCCGCCAGCCTTATTGACCTTCCGCCTGTTTTTGACCATGATTCTGATTACCTGTATGATTCTGTTTGCTCCTGATGACCACTGCTATACTGACTTCAAATTTAAATCTGCACTTGGATTCTTGCCTCCGTTGTTATCGTCACTCACCATAACAGGAGACCACATGGGAAAACTAGGTTGCTGTTGGAAGTGGTGTTAGAGAGGCCAGCAGCGGGTGCCTAAGCTACGGTCTGTCCTAATGCCCCAGTAAAGTGAAGGGGACACAATACTGTCAGTGGGTGCTGTCTTTTGGATGAGACGTTAAACCAAGGTCCTGACTCTCTGTGGTCATTAAAAATCCCATGCCACTTCTAGTAAAGAGTAGAGGTGTAACCTATTCCCTCCATTGGCCCTGAACCATCATGGCCTCCCAATCATCCCCATCCACCGAATTGGCTCGTTCACTGTCTCTCCACTCCCCCTATAGCTAGTGTGGTGAGCGCACTGGCGCTGTTGTCCTGTGGCTGCCGTTGCATCATCCAAGTGGATGCTGCTCACTGGTAGTGGAGCGAGGAGACCCCCCTCATGACTGTGAAGTGCTTTGGGTGTATGCCATACACGATAAATGTGCTATATAAATACGCATTACTTACTTACTTACATTGTATAACAGTGTTTTGTTCTGTAGACAATAGAAAACACATTTTTGCTAAAGACGGCTAATAATACTGACCTTATGTTTTTTTTTTAAAAGACTTTCTCCAGAAGAAAAAATATTATGGGAAATACTGTTAAATAATCCTTAATCTGGTGAACATAATTTGGGAAATATTTGAAAAAAGAAAAAAATTACTTTGACTTCAACTCTCTCTCTCTCTATATATATTTATTCTCCCTCCACAGCAAACCTGCAGAAAGATTTGCATCACCTCCACCATGTCTGCTGTGAGCCTCAAACTAATGAGCTGAGAAAATGTGCTAAAACACATTTACATTTTACAAAATGAGCACGGAGGAAAAAACGAACAGGCTGCTTTAAACACAATGAGTCATATTGAAGCAAGCTGTGCATTGAAAAGGTAATCAATGCCTCGCGAAAGCCCCAGTTCCTTTCTGCATCCCAGCGGTTGCTCATTTGATATGTTAATAAGCTCCAGATGCAATAATTGCAGGGTTAATTAAATGTTACATTCAAGGGGCCGCAGTGAAGTGTTTCCTGATTACCATGTAAGAATAGTAGAGACCAGAGCCGCTGTGAAAGACAGAGAAAAAAGGGGGACAGTGAGGAGGATGGAGATAAATAAAAGATGAATTAAATAGGACAGCGATGCTCATCTGGCGGCGCACATCTGTAGGTCTGAAGCCCACCCATGAATCAGGGGTGAGGGTATGTGCGTTTTAGGGGCTATACTTGGAAAGTGGGCAGACGGAGGCCGAACACATGTGCGTCTCTGAGGAGCGTTCATTCAGGATTGATGGATAAGACTACAGTTCGCTCTCAGGCCGACCCATCTGTTCTCTTAGTCTGCATTTCCTCCACAGTCATCCACACAGTGAGCATGCTGCTGGAGAAACGGATGATGTAAAAAGATAAATGTGAATCTTTAGCAGCTGGCCGTGCATTTGTTGTTTGCTTTATTCCTAAAGTGAAATGCTTCATATTTTGGTCCTTTAGAATCACCACCAATGTAAAATGTATTGCCAAAAGAGTTTAGTAATATACAGTTGAAGTCAGAATTGTTAATCCTCATAATAAATGTTACTCTTTAATATTTTCCCCCCATTTCAGTTTAACAGAGAGAACACATTTCTAAACAATAGTTTTAATAACTAATTTTTCATTCATTTTCTTGTTGGCTTAGTCCTTTTTATTAATCCGGGGTCGCCACAGCGGAATGATCCGCCAACTTATCCAGCATTTGTTTTACGCAGCGGATGCCCTTCCAGCCACAACCCATCTCTGGTAAACATCCATACATTCTCATTCACACACATGTACTACGGACAATTTAGCTTACCCAATTCACCTGTACCGCATATCTTTGGACTTGTGGGGGAAACCGGAGCACCCGGAGGAAACCCACGCAACCACGGGGAGAACATGCAAACTCCACACAGAAATGCCAACTGACCCAGCCGAGGCTCGAACCATCGACCTTCTTGCTGTGAGGCGAACGTGCTACTCACTACGCCACCGTGGCGCCTAATAACTAATTTCTAATAACTAATTTATTTTGTCTTTCCCATTATAATAGTAAATAATATTTTACTAAATAGTTTGCAAGATACTAAGGCCCAGTCAAATTCTATCCCTTAGCCCTTCCCCTATCAGTCACGCTGGGCGACAAGGAAGACAGAGATGGCTATCTTTTCACAATTTTATTCAAAACAAAGTCACTAATCAAAGTGGGGAATCAGAGGAATGATGTAAGTGTTGTGGCGATCTTCTTAAACAGCACTGTAAGTGTCAACATCAGATGTTATTGATCTCACATGTAGTTCGCTTGTAGGAACATTTGCAGGTGAGTATGTAGACACACAGTTCATCAGAGTGACATCAGATCTTCTAGTAAACGTCAGATAAGAATAATCACTTCCCTTGATCAGTATGAAGGATTCGAAGACTCATAAGGAACATCCATGGAAGAAGAGGAGAAGACGAAGGAGTGAAGATGAGGACAACCATCCGACTTCAATACCGGTCGATGACTGAGAAGAGAAGGTGGGTCTTTATAGTGTCCTTTGGTGATGGGGAACAGGTGCAAGTCATTAGAAGGCTGGTGAGAGTTCACGGGATTGGATGGAGGTGGTTTGTGAAGGAGAACGCTGATTGGGTGAGCAGGAACGAGCCAGGGATGTGACACTATGGCCCAATCCCAATTCTATTTTTGTACCCCTACCCCTTCCCCTTCCAACCGAGGGATAAGGGGAAGGGCTTCAAAACTTATGCCTAAGAATTGGGACAGCACTTCAACACCTGCACACGTCATCATATATCATCGCGATCTCTTGCTTTATTTGAGATTTAGATGATCACGACTGCTGTAGTTAGTCCAGTTGTGTTATTGTTTGGTGTTTATCTTCAGGAAATCAATGAAGGCATATATTATGTTATCATAACGATCTAATGTGGCAATAAGATCGTAACTATACTGTGTATTTACTCGGTGGCCATACTGATCTATGTAAACACACGAAAACAACATTAACATTATCCCAGACACTGTAAAAAGCTCATTCCCAGACACTAGACATTACTGACAGGGTATTCGAGTGTCATCGTGTGTCAGAATGTTGTGGGACTGCTGTACATGAGTTATGATTATGGAATATAGATCGCAAAATTTAGCGTTTTTTTTTTAAAAGCATGACGGTAAAACACGAACGCAGTTATGAATATATTAAAGCATGTGTTTGTTTGTCGTAAAAATTCGTAATAATGACACAAAACACTAATTTGTGGATCTCCTTACTTCCGGGTGTATTCTGAGATATTTTCTTACCCCTCCGTTTTAAGTGTGGTCCTGAATAATCTTCGTTCGAAGAGGTTTTACCCCTTGCCCTTAGCCCTACGCCTTCAAGCTAAAGAGAATTGGGACACCACTACCCCTTCACATGAACGCGCAAAACGTGGGGTAGGGGTAAGGGGCATTTTGCGTCTTCACGTGAATGGGTAGGGGTGTCCCAATTCTCTTTAGCTTGACGGTGTATTCATTCTCAGTTCTCAGTCTCATTATAATAACATAATATACGTCTTCAGTTATTTCCTGAAGATAAACACAAAATAAAACAACTGGAATAACTACAGCAGTCGTGATCGTCTGATCTCATATGAAGCAAGAGATCGCGATGACATATGATGACGTGTGCAGGTGCTGTAGTGCTGTCCCATTTCTTAGGGGTAACTTTTGAAAAATTTCCTGTTAACCAATATTTGTGAAATATTTGAAAAAAAAAAAAAATTCACAGGAGGGATTATAATTGTCTTCAACTGTACTTACATTAACATATTTCAAGCTGATATTTTTGACAATTTCGAACATTGCATATATTGTGCAACATTATTTCTGCAAGTTCATTTTGAATTAGATATCAGAATAGAAATATTTTAGTTAGACATTACTTTAAAGAGAAATTAAATTAAATATACAATTTGTATGTACAATCAGGGAAAATTGAACTATTTTAAAAATATTTATCTTTAATGAAAACACTATTGGTTGGGTTTAGAGAAGGAGGAGGGTGGGTCATTCATCGATCATTCAGTTAGTCGGTCAGTGAGTCGACAGTGGTCTTTGGTGGATTTACACGAGAGAAAATCGAGATCTAAAATGTGTACACAGCAGCCTCTGGTGGATTCGCAAAAACAAAAACTGCAAAAAAAACATAGCTTCTAGGACGTATTTGGCGCTCTCCAGAAATGTATATAGCAGTACATTTTCAGAATGAGCCTGGGTTGTTTTTCCAACATAGTTTTAAACACAATATTGTTAATAACTTATTTTTAATAACTCGTTTCTTTTGTCCTCGCATGATGACAGCATATAATATTTTACTTTAAGTAGTTTGTACTTTTTTTTTGTATTTTTCAAGATACTAATATTCAGTTTTGAGCCTTATATTTTAATGCTTAGGTTAAACTAGATATTGGACAATTCTGATTCTAGCCAAACTAAAAGAAAAAGCACTTTCTCCCAGAAGGAATTAATGTATGAAAATGCTTTGCTCTGTTAAAGTCACTAAGAAAATATTTGAAAAATATTAAAAGTATCACAGCAGTGCTAAACTGTATTTCAGCTGTAGGTGTATACACAAACACACACATTTGAGATTTCATTATAAACTCAAATTTCACATAAAATTAATCCAATATCAAACTATTTGTCTTGTACAGCAAACAATTGTCTCAGTTTTTATTTTATTCATCAAAAAGAAAACCCCGTCCCCGACACAACTCATGCTAAGCCATGTTGCCAAATGCTGAACGCCGCAATCTGCATATTGAGAAAGTGAAACCCACACAAATCCAATACAGAAGAGCAGAGGAAAGCAGGAAGCAACACTAAGCGTTCTCAGTTACAGGGGAGAGAATGATCTACTGTACTGTAGGATGATGTTATGCAACATTACTGGAGTTCAGTTCATGTATGCTGTGCGGCTGCCTGGCTTTTCCAGAAATCCCTGCTATTCTCTCTCCGTCTGGGCTGCAAACTCCATTTCATCATCTTTAACAAGCCGGATTTTATTGTGCTGATTATGTCAGAAACTCCTGCAACACTAGTTCATCTCCAGGGCTAAAGCTACCGAGCCACTTCGAGTATTGAAGGAGGAAACTGCGAAAGAGTAATGAGAATATGTGGAGAATGTATGCGAAGGAACAAAGGAAATGTTAAAGCCGGGCTGGATAATATGCAGTTATTCTAATTAGGAAATGAAGGGTATTAAAGTCTATGAGAGGAATGCATGAAATGATTACAACAACATCATTTCAGTGTTTAATAATTACCTTGGGCTTCAGTAAATATAGCTAGTTTATTAACAACATTGAAAGCTATAGGGCAAAATGTGAGATGAAACAAATCATGGAGAAGAAAATCATAAAATGTATACCTTAAATACTGCAGTGATTGTTTTAGTTAATAAAATGTATATTTCTTTTTAAAGCCATTTAAAAATAATAATTAATTATGGAAAATAATTAGTGCTGGGGGCAAAAATTCTTTCCAATTAAATCGCATCCAAAATAAAAGTTTGCTTTGAAGTGTGTGAACTGTGTATATTTATTATGTATATATAATTACACACATGCATGCATTAATTTGAGAAAATGTTTATTTACATTTTGATATAAAATATATATTTATATGATACAAATTATACACTTAAATACCTAAATAACAAAAGTGTTTTGTATAATTTTGCTTTTATGTATGCATGTATCACATACACTCACTGGCCACTTTATTAGGTACACCTTACTAGTAACGGTCTGGACCCCCTTTTGCCTTCAGAACTGCGTTAAATCTTTATGGCATAGATTCAACAAAGTACTAAAAATATTCCTCAGAGATTTTGGTTTATATTGACGATAGCATCACGCAGTTGCTGCAGATTTGTCGGCTGCACATCCATCATGTGAATCTCCCTCTCTATAGGTGCTCTATTGGATTAGGTTCTTGTGACTGTGGAGGCCATTTGAGTACAGTGAACTCACTGTCATGTTCATGGCGCGTTATCCTACTGAAAGAAACCATCAGAAGATGGGTATACTGTGGTCATAAAGTGATGGACATGGTCAGCAACAATATTCAGGTAGGCTGTGGCATTGACACAATGGTCAATTAGTACAGTACTGATAGGCCCAAAGTGTGCCAAGAAAACATCCCCCACCACCACCACCAGCCTGAACAGAAGAAGCCAGATTCTGACCCTACCATCAGACTCATCAGAACAGGCAACGTTTTTCCAATTTTCTATTGTGCAATTTTAGTGAGCTTGTGTGAATTGAAGCCTCTGTTTCCTGTTCTTAGCTGACAGGAGTGGTGCCCAGTGTGGTCTTCTGCAACTGTAGCCCATCTGCCACAAGGTTCGACATGTTGTGCATTCAGAAATGCTCTTCTGCATACCTCTGTTGTAATAAGTGGTTATTTGAGTAACTGTTGTCTTTCTATAACCTCTGACCTCTGGCATCAACAAAGCATTTGCGCCCACAGAACTGCCGCTCACTGGATATTTGAACTGCAGCAGATCATCTTGATCATGTCTACATGCCTAAATGTATCGAGTTGCTGCCATGTGATTGGTTGATTAGAAATTTGCGTTTAAGAGCAGCTGGCTAGGTGTACCTAATAAAGTGGCCGGTAAGTGTATACATAATAAATATATAAAATACAAACACATATACATATATTTTTGGATGAGAATAATCACGATTTATCTTTGCCCAGCATTAAAAATAATAGGATATTTACAACATTTTGATTATTCACAGACAATGCATACAGTATGATCAATTCTGTGTGGATACTTGCATTACAGTAAGTGAGCATTTCTTTACCCCCTACTGATTTAGTGCGTTTTCCTCTCTGCCAACTCTATGCACATTGAAATGCCTTAATGTGCTCGATAAGATATAAATACTTGCTCTTGTCAACAAACAGCAGTATGGAACATATGGGCACGTTACAGGCTGCAGATTGCGCTTTTCTTATCGTGCAACTTGCCAAATAAACCAAAGACAACATACTGTATGATGCATTTGTGCTTTTGAAATGCCTAAATGACTTAAAATTGCTAAACCAAAAGTGCTCAGATATTTGGCATTTAATACAAATGCCAACTCAGATGTTCCAATATGAGAATTAAACGGAAATGAATTTGCTGACGTACAGTACATACAGTACAGTAAAGTGCTGTGCTGACTTCATTTAATCTCACTGCTGTAGAGACATACATTTAGGAATATGTTTTTTCTCCTAAATGCAGTATTATAGAAAGTAAATAGCATGTCAAACAAACAAAAAAATCCTTACAACTGAAAAATTCAAAACCAAAAAAATTCATAAACAAAATTTCAGAAAACAAATAAGTAAATCCATTAAATGTTATGCAAGACCAGGGGAATCATGAAGCAGATAAAGCTCCACTAATCACATTGGAATCAATGTGTGTTTTCAGTGATTGCAAGAAGTCAGCTGACAAAAATCTGATAAATAAATCTTAAAAAAAAAAAAAAAGTCAGGGATGTATGACTCCTGGTGTTGGTATGCATCAATTGTGACTGATTAAATAGAGCTTTTTCACCTTTAACGTTTTAACTGTTATTTGACAGGGGGCATTTATTGTGCATTTTCTCAAATAGTTCAGAATCTTTTCATCCATAAACAAGCGAGTTTGTGCATATATAAGCTAATCCGATGATCATATAAAATCTTGAGGATACAAATACCTCAAAATACAGATGAGATACTGGCCACGATTTTTCATGTAATTTGTGTTTCAGTACAATGCAGTAAGTTGCCAATACCTTCACTGTAAAAAAATAAAAATTAAAAATTAGTTGACTCAACTCAAAATTGTAAGGAAATATTTTTGAGTTTTTTGAGTTGACTCAACTTTCAAAAACTTTCAACCCAAACGACTCGATTTAAGTTGATTAATCTCAAAAATGTCTTGAAGCTGGTTACCTTAAAATTTTAAGTTGAGTCAACTTTTTTTTGTGTTGTTTTGTTTCACTTATTCATAGGGATGGGTTATTAGTTGAAATCACAAATACGATTGAGCAAAACTGCGACTGTCATGCACTTGCTGTCAGGGAAGCATGGCGGTAAATCTCCTCCAAAGCCCAGAGGGCCCTCTAATATAGAAACTCAAACACCCACCCAAACACCCCAAAGATGATGAAACCCAGGATTTCCCCGTAGCGGTTCATTATATACATACAATTTAGCTGCTTTCATTGATGCAGTGTAGCTCATGATTACACTGGAATCTATGAAATCATCTCACTTAAAGATTTATTCCAAACACTCGACTGAAGTTATGAAGTAAAATGAAGTAATGCATTTTGTTATGTGGTAACTTCACATGAAGCATTTAATAGAAGTTTTCTTTGAGAAGCTACGCAAACAGCTGTCATCATCACGGAATGATGACACTGTAAAAAATGCAGGCTTCCACACAATTCATTCATGTTGCCCAACACTAATCCATTAACTTAACGTAAGTAGGTTAAGTAGATTGATAAAACAAATACCTTTTCAAAAGAAATCTCCAGAATTGCGTTGTTTTAATTCATTTTACATAAGTAGATTAAACAAGCAGCAAAAAAATATGCTTGGATGTATTTCAATGTCATAATCATCTGATTAAATACATTTAATAATAATAATAATAATAATAATAATAATAATAATAGTAATAATACCTTACATTTATATAGCGCTTTTCTGGGCACTCAAAGCGCTTTACACAATGGGGGGATCTCCACATCCACCACCAGTGTGCAGCATCCACCTGGATGACGCGACGGCAGTTATTTTGCGCCAGACCGCACACCACACACCAGCTGATTGGTGGAGAGGAGACAGAGTGATGAAGCCAATTATGATATGGGATGGTTAGGAGGCCATGATGGACAGAGGCCAATGGGCAGATTTGGCCAGGATGCAGGGATTAAACCCCTCCTCTTTTTCGAAGAACATCCTGGGTTGTTTAATGATTTTTAATGACCACAGAGAGTCAGGACCTCGGTTTAACGTCTCATCCGAAAGACGGACAATTTCTCTGTAGTAAATGGGTCTGCATTTTAAACCAAGTACTGGAGGTTTACTAGAACCAACTTTACTGACAAAATGTGCATGGAAATTGCCTTTGATTAATTGTTCAGCCCTACTTTCTAACAAAACATTCCGTTATGTTATGTCAACAGACTGAGAAAGTTTTTTTTGTGGCTATTTAAAATTTATTTAAACAAATGAGCATCTACAGAGAGTTAAACTTCATTTGAAGTGGATGAAAAAAAGTTGATCAAAACTGTCTAAAACTATTGAACATCAGGCAGTTGTTGTCACTTTATTAATGCACTTTAAACGTTGACAACACCGTACACTACTAAAAGTTTTGACTGAATGATTTCCGACTACTTGAATTGGTCAAAAGTGACCAATGTTTACAGCACCAGCCACTTCTTTTCAGATTGAAAAAACTCACATCTTAATACCAGGTGCAAACGGGGCCAAAATCTCATAATCCTAGGTTTATTTATACAGCAGAAACAAAAGTTGCTGGAAGAGAGGAACCTCTGTAGCCCTGAAAGCTGATTCAGAACGTGGGCCGAGGATGGAGAGATAAAGAAAGCGTCTACAGACTCCTCAGCGAGGTGACCCACGCCCACTGTATTAATGCAGGGAATAAGTGCGAGCATGTGATATCCCCTCTACACTCCTCCACGCACTGCGGTGGAAACGGAGATTAATCAGCCCGGGTGCATGAGCAGGAGTCCTGGAGTGGGTGGAGAGAGTCATACACGGTCTTCTGAAGTCCTACTGTACACCCCGGTCCAGCCAGAAATGCCCAGAGGCGGGCTGACCAAACTGGGACAAACGGGGCGTTCGCCTTTCCACACACACTCATACGTGTTCTGGAGGTCCTATATTTAACTTCAGCTTTCAGTTTGCGTAAAGTAATGCTCGAAACTCTTATGTCGACGGAATTCAGATGAAGTAGAGAAATGAAACCTGTTTAAAAACAGCTGTTTGCTTTTACATGACACTAGAGATTTTACATATTCAATGTGTTACTCAGACTAGTACTGTAACTAAGCTGCTTTTCAGTGTTTCATTCTACCTTTACAGCTTTTAAACTTTTTTTTGAAGTTTAAAAAATGAAAAAGAATTTAAATAGACGGCAAAATAAGCTTTTCTTACTTAGATTATTATTTTTTGTCTTGTTTCTAGTACAAATATCTACAAATTCTTAAATCAAGAAGCATTTTCTAGACAAGCAAAAAAAATACAGATTTCTTTTAAAGGGCAGCTACGATGAAAATCATCTTTTAAAAGCTGTTTGGATAGTGTAGGTATAGTGTCCACAGTCATATTGGAGTGATAGAAATAATAGGATCCAAATCCCTCCCATTTTGAGGCACACCGCAATGTGACGTAGGAGTGCGGTTTCCCCACCCACCGAATTGATTGATCAACATGACTCCATAGTGACACGTATAATCATATCCACGAGACAGGATGCGTTAAGCAACTGGGATTAAAAGATGTGTTCAGCTCTCTGTGATCATCTGCAGCTCAAGTTTTACAAGTTTAAAAAGTTTTTAAAACAGTGCATGTTTGTATAGCAAAGACAATAAAAATCGCTGTAATAATCACCACGGCTGCATCGTGTCAGTACAATAAAGATGCTTCAATCCCAGTTTGTGGACTTAAATCAGGTTTGTTTTGTACAATAACATTACGGATGTGGCGCAGTGAGTAGCACGATCGCCTCACAGCAAGAAGGTCGCTGGTTCGAGCCTCTGCTGGGGTCGTTGGCATTTCTGTGTGGAGTTTTCATGTTCTCCCCGTGTTCGCGTGGGTTTCTTCCGGTTTCCCGGTTTCCCCCAGAAGTCCAAAGCCGTGGTATAGGTGAATTGGGTAAGCTAAATTGTCCATAGTGAATGAGTGTGTATGGTTGTTTCCCAGTGATGGGTTGCAGCTTGAAGGGCATCCACTGCGTAAAACATGTGCTGGATAAGTTGGTGGGTTCCTTCCGCTGTGGCGACCCCAGATTAATAAAGAGACTAAGCCAAAAAGAAAATGACGGAATGAATTACGGCTGTCCATACAGCAGTATGCCATGCAAAAACAGTGCAAGTTAAACGTGTGTAAACGCGCAGACACGCAAACTTTATAACAACATTGTGTGTGACTCATCATTGCAGAAAGGCTTGAATTAACTTCACAACAAATATATCATATAACCGTTGGGAAAGTTCTTACTGTAGTGAGGGAGATCTGCTTCATTCTTGTCTGTCACTGTGCTGTTTGTCTATACGTGAAGGCTACATGCACCAGAGCAATAATGACCAATCTCAATGGCTCACACACGCATGTGGGAATGGTAAGCTCATTTGCATTAAAGGCACAAGCAACAAAAACAGCTACAATATCATAACAGATTAAATTTCCAATATACAGAAAGGTATGATTAATAATATCATGGGTTTTGTGAACTGAAACTTTACAGACACATTCTGGACACACAAAAGACTTATCTTAACTCTTAAAAGAGGGGTAAAATATGTGCCCTTTAAGAAATAATATGCCAACAGTAAGTGAGGTTTTCCCCTCAAAACAAGAATATTAGCCAATGGGGTAAGCTACACAGTAAATAATCTCTAATTTTTCCTTTTGAAATAAGTTTTCCTAAAACAAGGCAATATGTTTTGCTTGTCTGGAAAATGCTTCTTGATTTAAGAATTTTTAGATATTTGAACTAGAAATAAGACAAAAAGCAAAGAAAGAAAAGCTTTTCAATCATAATCTGACAAGTGTATAGATTTTAAAAGGAAAATGCAAATACAAATACTGAAAGGATTCAAATGGATACACAAATAAACAGAAATAAACAGTAGTATCTTTTCAAAATATACACATTTGATTTAAAAGATCAACACTGGAACCTCAAAAGCACAAACTAGTAGCTAAAAGTAGCACTAATAGCTTTTATGTTAGATATTAATATCTATCTTTGAGGTACCAGTAGACCCTTTAGTTACAAATGTATACCTACTGTATTGCAGAGATACTCCCCAGGTCCAATGTAGATGCTGTAAATATACAGCCAGATGCTGAATATACAGAGATAGACAGAAGGTAATATAGATAGTACATAGTATAGAGAATCATGTAAACATTTAAAACGTGAACAGATAAAAAAGAACAGAAATGAAAGATTGTGATATGCACAGCACATCAAACACTATTGACTTTCCTTTAAAAACTAATTTGATATGACCTCTTTAAAAACCTCAGGCACCAAAATGCACTTTTGAAGAGCAAGCGAATCAATAACATTTTAAATCTCCAAACAAACATACAGCGGGCTAAGAAGTGCACACAGCAGAATGATTTTCTGATAAAGTTCTACAAAGAGTACCTTTGACCACCATTTGTAATCTAAGTCATTTATTCATTTTCTTTTCGGCTTAGTCCCTTTATTAATCCGGGGTCGCCACAGCGGAATTAACCGCCAACTTATCCAGCATTTGTTTTACGCAGCGGATGCCCTTCCAGCCACAACCCATCTCTGGGAAACACATCCACACATTGTCATTCACACACATACACTACGGACAATTTAGCTTACCCAATTCACCTGTACCGCATGTCTTTGGACTGTGGGGGAAACCGGAGCACCCGGAGGAAACCCACGCAACCACGGGGAGAACATGCAAACTCCACACAGAAATGCCAACTGGCCCAGCCGGGGATCGAACCAGCGACCTTCTTGCTGTGAGGCGAACGTGCTGCCCACTCGGCCACCGTGGCGCCTGTAATCTAAGTGTCTCGTATAAAACACTATTTGGTGTATTAAAATAGTTTCAGAATAGATAACTGTACAACAAATAAACAAACAGGGTAGTTGGTAGGAAACACATTAACAAGTCACTCACTGTAAATGATGAATTCTCATTTTGTCCTGATTAGTCATTCTCCTGTCTATGTTTGTGTGATAGTTTTCTCAATCAACAAATTAACAGCACAGTCACGTTTGGGCTGAGCCGTACTAATATATTTGTAAAGGCCAGAGAAATGCCATTCACAATGCCTTTGGCTTTTACAAGAGTAGTTTGGCTATACTTCATTTATTTACCACTACTTGGACACATGAGAGATAAAAAGACAGACTGAACCATGCAACAGATACATAGATGGATGGATGGATGGATGGATGGATGGATGGATGGATGGATGGATGGACGGACAGACAGACAAACAGACAGATAGACAGATAGACCGATTTATTTACCCAACTTTCTTCCTTCGGTGGGGACATGTGAGGTTGCCCTAATTAGTGCCTGTGCAGAATTCAGATGGGGTCAGAGCCCTGTCAATTGGGTATTTGGAGGAAGTTGTCCTTGAGAAAGACATATCGTTGCAATATAAGGGCCTTCAGGTTGACGTTGTGAAGCATAAACCGGCTTAATTAACAGCTGTGGAACGTCATTTTGACAGCCATGAGAACCTTGAAGGAGACAGAGAGCAGGATTAAGGGTCAGTAAAATTGAGAATCCTATGACAGTCCTTTGTTTACATGACCCACAGGTTAAAATACTGTAAGGAACAAGGTTAAAGGGATAGTTCACCTAAACATGAATATGTACTCACTATTTATTCACTCTGAAGATGTTACAAACTTTAATGAGTTTAATAAAGGCTGATATTTTGAAAAAATACTATGAATATTAAGAAAAATACTATGGAAATCAATGGTCAAACGTCAAAAATACATTTTAAAGTGTCTGATAGACACTCCTTTTATTCTATAAACATGATTTCATGGATGGATGGACAGAACGATAGATAAATAAACAGACAGACAGACAGCAACATAGACAGAACGATAGATACACAGACAGACAGACAGACAGACAGACAGACAGACAGATAAAACAAACAATAGACAGACAGATAGATAAAATCATAGATAGAATGATAGATAGATAGACAGACAGACCGACAGATTATCAGAATCATAAATAGAACGATAGACCGATAGACAGACAGACAGATGATAAGAATCATAGATAGAACGATAGACAGACAGACAAACAGATAAACAGAATCATAGATAGAATGATAGATAATCTAGACAGGGGTGACCAACCCTGCAACTGGAGATCGACCGTCCTGCAGATTTCAGTGGCAACCCATATGAAACACACCTGCCTGTAATTAGCTAGTGCTGTTCAGGTCTAATTAATTGGTTCAGGTGTGTTTGATTAGGGTAGGAGCTGAACTCCGCAGGAAGGTCAATCTCCAGGAGCAGGGTTGAGCACCACTGGTCTAGACAGACAGACAGGCAGACAGACAGACAGACAGACAGAGACAGACAGACAGACGGACGGACGGACGGACGGACGGACGGACGGACGGAGGGACGGACGGACGGACGGACGGACGGACGGACGGACGGACGGACGGACGGACGGACGGACAGACAGATAGATAGATAGATAGATAGAGACAGACAGATTAACAGAACCATAGATTGAATGATAGATAGATAGACAGACAGATATATAGAATCATAGATACAATGATAAATGATAGATAGACAGATAAATAGACAGACAAACAGACAAATAGACAGATAGATAGACAGACAGACAGATTAACAGAATCATAGATTGAACGATAGATTGATAGACAGACAGACAGATAAACAGAATCATAGATAGAATGATAGATAGACAGACAGACAGACAGACAGACAGACAGACAGACAGACAGACAGACAGACAGA
>CAIGQQ010034268.1:7612893-7636867 GCA_903798035.1 Danio albolineatus | reverse complement strand
TTGTACATTTCCTAAAGAAAATGTGAGTGGGGTTTGCGTGGCAAATCCATGGGGTAAAATGGATTACTGTACAGCCCAAAACCAATGGAGTGCTAAGTAATGGCATAATATGTGTTTATGTAGTTGCTAGGGTATTGTAAATGTTTGCTAGGCTGTGGCAACGCCATTTTAATTAGTGAAAACAAAAGCAATTTTATCAGACTGCATCAAAGAAGGCCAAACCCAGTCTTTCTATGACATTCCTGAGCTGAAATCTGGCTTGTTTATGTTGTTATATGGTTGTTAGGGGGCTTAAAGTGGTTGCTAGGGAGTGTCTACAAACTTATTATGTAACTACTTAATACCGACTTGATAGGCCGAGTAAAATGAGCCCACTCCCAAGCTTCTATGACTCTCTAATCTAGATACCAATGTCAGCCATTTTGTGTCAATGTTAAGTCTATGGGGATTTTGGGGGTTACTTTATTGCCCCTCATGGGGGCAGCGTACCCCCAATCTCTAATATAAATCATAGCACACCTC
Organism: Danio albolineatus; assembly: GCA_903798035.1. Taxonomy (NCBI): domain Eukaryota; kingdom Metazoa; phylum Chordata; class Actinopteri; order Cypriniformes; family Danionidae; genus Danio; species Danio albolineatus. Next base: position 7,636,345 of record CAIGQQ010034268.1, on the reverse strand, counting down.
TCCTCAACAAGCCGGACGATTTGACACCTCACTCATCCGTCTACTGCAAAAAATGCGAAAGGAGAAGCGCGCCGAAGTTTTGAAAAGGTGGATAGTAATAGTAACACTAGAATTGTACATTTCCTAAAGAAAATGTGAGTGGGGTTTGCGTGGCAAATCCATGGGGTAAAATGGATCACTGTACTGCCCAAAAGCAATGGAGTGCTAAGAAATGGCCAAATATGTGTTTATGTAGTTGCTAGGGTATTATACATGGTTGCTAGGATGTGGCAACGCCGTTTTAATAAGTGAAAACAAAAGCATTTTTATCAGTCTGCATCAAAATAGGCCAAATCCTGTGTTTCTATGAAATTCCTGTACTGAAATTTGGCATGTTTATGTTGTTATATGGTTGTTAGGGGGCCTAAAGTGGTTGCTATGGTGTGTCCACAATTTTGTTATGTAAGTACATAATACCGACTTGATAAGCCGAGTAAAATGAGCCCACCCCCAAGCTGCTACGACTCTGTAATCTAGATACCGATGTCAGCCATTTTGTCTCAATGTTAAGTCAATGGGGAATTTGGGGGTTACTTTATTGCCCCTCATGGGGGCAGCGTACCCCCAATCACTAATAAAAATCATAGCACACCTCTCCTCAACAAGCCGGACGATTTGACACCTCACTCATCAGTCTATGACAAAAAATGCGGGACGAGAAGCGCGCCGAAGTTTTAAAAAGGTGGATAGTAATAGTAACACTAGAATTGTACATTTCCTGAAGAAAATGTGAGTGGGGTTTGCGTGGCAAATCGATGGGGTAAAATGATGCTAATCGTGTTAACATAATGCTAATAACATGTTAATCGAGGTGCTAGCGTGATGCTAGCAAGATTAGCATGTAGCTAACAGTATGCTAATCGTGTTAGCATAATGCTAATAACATGCTAATCGAGTCATTAGCATGATGCTAACATGACTAGCATGTAGCTATCATGTTGCTAATCACGTTAGCATAATGCTAATAACATGCTAATCAAGTCGTTAGCATGATGCTACCATGATTAGCATGTAGCTAACATGATGCTAATCGTGTTAGCATAATGCTAATAACATGCTAATCGAGTCATTAGCATGATGCTAGCATGACTAGCATGTAGCTAGCATGATGTTTATTGTGTTAGCATAATGCTAATAACATGCTAATCGAGTCGTTAGCATGATGCTAGCATGACTAGCATGTAGCTAGCGTGATGTTTATCGTGTTAACATAATTGTAATGACATGCTAATCAAGTTGTTAGCCTGACTAGCATGTAGGTAGCATGATGCTAATAACATGCTAATTGATTTGCTAGCATGATACTAACATGACTAGCATGTAGCTAGAATTATGCTTATCGTGTTAGCATAATGCTAATAACATGCTAATCGAGTTGCTAGCATGGTTGCTAGGGTCATTTGAGTGGTTGCTAGGCAAACCTCACACACAAGTTTGATCAAATATTTATACTTAGTAACCATTTCTAGCAAGTTACAGCACTTGGCTAGTCAATATTAACATGTAGCTAGTCACTGCTAGCATGTGTAGCATATAGGAAGTTCCGTTTGCTAGCATGACCCAAACGAGCCAATCCCCATGTCTCTACGATGTTCTGATGCTGAGATATAGCTGTTGACAAATGGTTGCTAGGGTACACTGTTTTGTTGCTATGGGCGTGGTTACAGAGTGAACTTAATAGTGGTTGGTTGCCTAAGTCAAATAAACCAACCCCCATTTCTCTACGACAGTCCTATGCAAAGATATGCTTGTAGGCCTGTTATTATGGAAGTCTATGGAATCAGTTTGGGGGCGTGGCTTGTGAACTTCATTATCATATTGTGATGCTGATTGGTTGTCTGAGTCAAATGAGCCCACCCCCATGTCTATAGGACACTCCTATGTAATGTTATTGATGTGTGACATTTATAATGGAAGTCAATGGGATCAGCAATGGGACGTCCTATCGATGGGGGGGGGGCGTGGCATTGGAGCTTCATTATCCAATTGAGATGCTCATTGGTTGTCTGAGTCAAATAAGCCAACCCCTAAGTCTGTAGGATACTCCTATGTAATGTTATTGATGTGTGACATTTATAATGGAAGCCAATGGGATCAATGTATTTCAATGGGCCATGTTAAGTCAATGGGGACCACTTTGGGACGTCCCAGCACCTCAGGGGTACAACTTATACGTCCTTGCAGGGTATGTTCTCACTCAGGCTGCAACCCTTTTCAGATATAGTGAATCTCAAATTTCTACGAAATTCACTCATGGCGTTATGATGTGTCAAAATTTTTCCCCATGTTATGTCAATGGCAGATTTTGGGACGTCCTAGCTCCCCAGGGGTACAACATTTACCGCCTTTCGGGGTATGATTTTATGCGGGCTGTAACCCTCTCGAGATGTGGTAAATTTCATATTTCTACGAAATTCACTGTGGGTGCTATGAGGATTTTCCGGAATAGTATAGGTAGTATACTAGAAAAATGAATGGGAGTCAATGGGCCATGTTAAGTAAATGGGACCACTTTGGGACGTCCTAGCGCCTCAGGAGTACAACATATATCGCCTTTCGGGGTATGTTTTACGTCAGGCTGCAACCCCCTACAGATGTCGTAAATCCCATGTTTCTACGAAATTCAGTCTTGGCGCTATGTTGCGTCAAAATTTGGCGTAATGTTAAGTCAATGCGTTTTGGGGGCGTGTTTTTTGGCCCCTGCGGGGCCAAAAAACCTCGGACCCCTTATAAAAGTCATAGCACACCATTCCCGATAAGACCGGACGATTTGACACCACTTTCAAGGGTCTGGGACGAAAACTGCGGGACAAGAAGCGTGCCGAAATAGTGTCCAGAAGAAGAAGAAGTAAGAAGAAGAATAATAAACCCAATGGAGAATTGCACTAATGGGCTTTGCCATTGGCAAACCCCATTAATAATAAGTTTAAGTGAGATAACAGTATGTTGGCTTTTCAAGCCACCATAATTACTTAGTCATTAGGTACCAGTATTCTGTTAGTATTTTATGATAGCAAATAGATAGTGGGGTGCCACGGTGGCATAGTGAGTAGCACGTTCGGCTCACAGCAAGAAGGTCGCTGGTTCGAGCCCCAGCTGGGACAGTTGGCATTTCTGTGTGGAGTTTGCATGTTCTCCCCGTGGTTGCATGGATTTCCTTCGGGTGCTCCGGTTTCCCCCACAAGTCCAAAGACATGCGGTACAGGTGAACTGGGTAGGCTAAATGTCCGTAGTGTATGAGTGTGGATGAGCGTGTATGGATGTTTCCCAGAGATGGGTTGCAGCTGGAAGGGCATCCGCTGCGTAAAACAAATACTGGATAAGTTGGCGGTTCATTCCGCTGTGGCGACCTCGGATTAATAAAGGGACTAAGCAGGAAAGAAAGAATGAATGAAATCGATAGTGGATGTACAGATACTGCTGTTACACCTAAAAACCTTTTCTTTATCCCTTAGTCCTGGGCAGCGCCACACGCGGCATTATTGGTCATTTTGAAGTGTCACCCACTGTAGATACTGTGGTGGATCGCCCAATAGACAATCAGCGTCATCCTAGGAGAAGCGCACGGACGCCACCTGGACGCAATTACGCCGATCGCCTACACCTGGAGATCATCAGATCCAAGCGGATAAAGAGCCAGAGCGAGGATGAGTGTTTGAGAAGCCTCTCCGCTAATGCTTGCACGAACACGTTCTCTCTCTCATCCTCAGAAAGCACGGAGTGATCAATACGGGCGATCAGCGTACTCACCACAGCACAGGATCATCTTGGATGCACATCTCACCCACAATTCACCAACTGGAGCACCTCTACACTGGGAAGCAAGGGAAGAGCACCGAAGACACCTGCACTACACAACCCACTTGTAAATAAAAGCCCTTCGGGGGGGTATTCACAAGCAACTTGTGTATGCCCTTTCACTTCACCCTGCTACAATACAAAATAGCTATGCAATGAATAACTGCTAATATATTAACAGTGTGTACTACTGACAACATGAATACATACTAGTCAAAACTGGATAGCTGATATGTCAATAATTTGGCTAAAATGTGAAATTTGTGACTTGAATAGTTCTAGTTCAAAATAGTTGTAGTCACTAATGAAGTAAAAAAGTACTAGAATAAACACATAATACTATCGGACTCAAGTACTAATATCTTATTAAAGGGACTTGTAATTAAAGAATAAGCTCTAGTAGCATGGGACGATAACCATTTTCAAAGTATACCACGGTTTGGAAAAGTCAAGGTTTTAAAACCGCCAAAATATTTTGCTGTACCGTTCCTACGATATGTGTAAGATTTTTTATTTACGTTTTTTTTTTAGGACAACAGCAGAAAAGCAGCATCTCCAACAGCAACAGCAGCATCTCAAGCAGAAAAGAAATCTGCATTTTTCAAACAAAGATAGCAGAAGTCAATGATTCATTTGAATTATTTAGCCTGACATGTTTACTGCTCCAAAATATTTTAAATGTTTATCAAAGTAAAATATATTATGTTCAAAAAGGAAAAAAGTTTTTGTTTTTTACCCAGATATTTAAAAAGAACATATTTTAGAGCAATAATCACAATACCGTGAAACAGAGATATTTTTATCCAAGGTTATCATACCGTCACAATCTTATACTGGCCCATGCCTGATAACTACAGATTAAGTACTTAATCATTAATCATTAGTTCATGATATTAATGTTAAAACAGCTTGCCATGCCCAGACTTTTATCCATTTTTACACCCCTTGCCAAAAGTGAGTCATATCTCGAACGGCAACACCAGAGTGGCTCCTGCTGAGAGAAGTGGACCATTTTCATTAGTCGCTTTATTTCTTCTCACTGTTAGACTTAAAAAAAAAAAGAAAAGAAATGAAAATGTAGCTCTTCCTTGAAATAAATTGGCGTCTTTCTATTCCAAATGCCCTCACAAATACTCTCTTGCTACGATAATTCTGAAACATGTGAAAGAGGTATTTTTAAGATGGAAAGCATTGAGAAAACGGCAATTGTAAGCCACTACGTCAGACAAACAACACCAGAACAAAACGGTCTGGAGCTGCAAATAGAGTTGGAATTACAACACCCTCCTTTCCCTCTGTTTCCATTTGTCTTGTTTGCTTCCTGTTTTATCAGAACGCCTCGATGTTCCTAATTTATTAGAGTGCAGAGATTGTCCCATTCAACTTCAGAACACAAATTGCGGCAATTTCAATTTAAGGCTCACATGTCTGAAAAGATGAATTAGAGACCGGAGGAACATGAAGATGAGGGCTCTGTGTGGAAAGAACTTTCATTTTCTTTCCCAATGAAAGTGAAGCTGTGCAGAACAGATGTACAATCTGTTCTGTGGGTTTTAGACTTCTCACAATATTCCTCACAATGGTTAGATTGTGTCGTATCTATTATTCAACTTTTTTTTTTTGTTGATAAATTCTAAATTTAATACTAATCTTATTACATATAGTGCTGTTTTGAATTTGTAAAGTTTTTAAGCCTTTTTACAAGTAAAAAATTTAATGGCAATATTGATTAAATAGTGTTCCATTGTTAAATGTACATAGTTAATCTATAGATATGTTGTGTTTATTATAGCCTTGTCGTCTAAGTTTTAGGAACAACAAATAATAACTTGACTTCTAGTTGATCATTTGGTATCAGAAGTGGCTTATATGAAAGGCAAAGGCCTCTGGATAACTTATCTTTACCAAAGTAAAGTATGATCATGCCTTGATTTTTAATTATTTAATCAGGACAGTATCAGACTGACTTTGTTAAGCCACAAGTCTTGTCACTTTGCAAAAATAATGTACAGTATAGAATCTAAAGTCATGGTAAAGTGGAAAAAAGGATTAATATTGTATATGACTTCCATGAACTTGGACGACTGCATCCATACATCTCTGCAATGACTCTAATAACTTATTAATAATGTAATCTGGAATGGCAAAGGAAGCGTTCTTGCAGGACCCCCAGAGTTCATCAAGACTCTTGGATTCACCTCCTCCTTCATCTTACCCCAGACATGCTCAATAATGTTTATGTCTGGTGACTGGGCTGGCCAATCCTTAAGCAGTATTTCTGCAGTATTTCAACAGATGATTCATCAGAAAAATCTACCTTCGGCCTCTTTTCCAAACGATCAGCTAGAAGTCAAGTTATTATTTGTTGTTCTCACAAATGGGATCGACAACAAGATTATTGTTAGGTAGTGTACAGCTAAAGTTAAAATGTGAAAAATGAAATGTCAACTTTTTAGCACAATTTTGTTTATAAAGTTTAAACAAGAGAACAAATAAATGAGACTTAAGACAAATAAGCAATAATATCTAATAAACAATTGAAGACAAAAGTATTAGCCATCCAAATGATGTTTACCAGAGTTAGGGGGTTTTCACAGTATTTCATGTTGTATTTTTTCTTCAGAAGAAAGTCTTCTTTTAGTTTGGCTGGAATAAAAGCTGTTTCTATTTTAAAAAATAAAATAAATGAGGGTCAATATTATTAAGAAATGTATATTCCAATGCCTTGTCTAGTTAAACTATTTAACCTAGTTAAGCGTTTAAGTGAAATATTATGTTCTGTCATCATGGGAAAAACCAAATAAATTAGTCATTAGAAATTAATTACTATAACAATTATGTTTAAAAATAAAAACAAAAAAATAATACAATTTTAACAGACGGGACAATAATTTGGCTTTCAACTGTATTTAGCTGAAAGTGATCTGTCCAGTTTTATTCCACATTATATTAAACGCACCCCTGGGCAGGTTGCTTGATTTGGAGGGGGCGTTCACTCGCACTGGCTCAACAATTGAAAAGCAGTTGTTCCTTGCGGCACCTGATGGATACTGCCTTTGCTACTGCAACACTGCGTTTGACTGCACATGATAAATTGCATCACTGCGTGTGAAGAAACGTGCGTTCTCAGATGCCACATCTGTAGACCTGTCAGATCACCTTCATTTGTGCTTAGATTTTAAATGTGTCTTACAGCAATATACAAATCAGGCTGTTGCTTTTCAGATCATACATTTTGAGTTCAAGAGTTTGAGAGAAACAGCAGCACTTATAAACATTGTTCTCAGGTCATGAGAATGGAACAAATCCCCAAGAAATCTCTGATCTCATAAGACATGTTTAAAAGTGCTGATTTCCTGAATGATGGATTAAACGTTTAAAAATGGGAACGCCAAATAATAGCATTAGACCTCCAAACAAACAAAGACTCCCCAGAAACAACTGCAAAAGTTGGAATAAATGTTACACGTTAAATGCCAGTTCTCAGGTCAGAAAGAGGTTTGTGTGTGAGTGTATAATGAGTGTTTATGTGCTGTAAAACAATCCACATTGGCCACCGTCCACTCTAAACACGATTATCCGAGATTAGAGTTTGTGCGTCCCAAATAGTCCACTAAAACAAAAAGGAATTTCCATCAATCACAATTTCACAGCAATTACTATCTATTTTATTTTATTTATTTATTAATTTTTTTGTGGCTAATCTGTACTGTATGATTTCTTGTATACATTTTAGAACTATTTTAGTCTCATTCGTCGGTTTTAGGCTGATAAAATGAGTAATTATGAGCTGCAAAATAATCCACATTGGCTGCTGTTCATCCTAAACACGATTATCTACGATTAGACTTTGTTTGTCCCATATCATAATCCTTTAAAATAAAATGCCATTTCTATCACAATCTCATGGCATAACTTTTTGATGTAGTGGCTAATTTGTATAAATTTGTATGATCTCACTCATACATTTAGTATAATTTGATCATCCGTCGTCCTGCATTGATGGTTGGGCTTAGGAGTATAGTTTTAAGCATGCCTCATTTTAGAAATTGTACATTTCACATGACGAAATTGCATGAAATCATATTAATTATATTTATATATATAATTCTGTCAAAACATAACATAGTTCTTTTTTTCTTGTAGGATCTGACTCGTATAATGAAGAGTTCAAAAACAATCCACATTGGCTGCTGTTCATGGTAAACATGATTTTTTGAGATTAGAATTTGTGTGTCCTAAATAATAATCAAATAAATATATATTTTTCACATGATAACTTAAAGTTTTACATGTTTTTTCCCCCATACAGACGACCAGAGTTTAAACACCCACGAACACATAGGTGAAAACTGAGAGGTAATGATTGTTTATGTTCTTTCACTTTGCAGATAATCAGTCAGAGCTAATAACTTCTGGCTGTGCGCTTGGAGACCATGATAATTCAGAATAAATCATCTTTTATTTACTTGTATTTTACATAAAACAACACATCCATGTATTATATCCAATCACATTGCTACTCCTTTCGAGCTTTTTACCAAAACAATGCACATTTAAACAAGAAATATTAGTAAAATCTCATATACTGTATTCGCATTATACATTTTCTCACAGATTAAGATCATTTCTATTAGAATTGCTGTGTAAATACATTCTTGCCACTGTGGGAGCTGTGATAAGCAATATGTGTAAATTAAAAGATTTTGTTAAAACTGATTTCATATTTTAGAATAATTTTTGAGAGATTGTTTGACACTAAAGACTGTAATATTACTCAGCATGATTAATGATTAATATTAATCAACATCTCATACGGTATAATTCATACCTTTATATCGTCATGTGTTTTATCAATCTTTTTATATACATCACAACATATAGTGAACTACACAAGAACTACCAAAAACATTTATTAAACAATCACACTGTAAGAAAAAAAAGAAGGTCGCTGGTTCGAGCCTCGGCTGGGTCAGTTGGCATTTCTGTGTGGAGTTTGCATGTTCTCCGTGTTTACGTGGGTTTCCTCCGGGTGCTCTGGTTTCCCCCACAAGTCCAATGACACATGCTGTAGGTGAATTGGGTAAGCTAAATTGCCGGTGTGTGTGTGTGTGAATGAGTGTGTATGGATGTTTTCCAGTGATGGGTTGCAGCTGGAAGGGCATCTGCTGTGTAAAACATATGCTGGAGAAGTTGGTGATAAGTTAACCCCACATTAATAAATGGACTAAGCCGAAAAGAAAATGAATGAATGAATGAACACTGTAAAAAAAATGTGAAAAAAGTATAGTGACAACAAATGCCCTTAATGTTACTTTAACTTAATTTAAGAAGTAAATCAGGTTTCAACATTTTCTTAACTATACAATGTTTAATGTAATATTTTAGTCAGTTTTACTGATTTAAGTTGAAATGACGAGAAAAGTTTATTGGATTCAACTAAAAACAAAAGGCAGGAAGAATAGTTTTACAGTGTAGTTATTTAAGCTGACCAACTACTGTATGTTAAAAGGTTACCAAAACCACACTCACTCATTCATTCATTCATGCATCACGGTGGTTCAGTGGTTAACACTGCCGCCTCACAGCAAGAAGGTCAGTGGTCGGAGTCCCGGCTGGGTCAGTTGGCATTTCTGTGTGGAGTTTGCATGTTCTCCCGTATCGGTGTGGGTTTCCTCCGGGTACTCTGGTTTCCCCCACAGTCTAAACACATGTGCTATTGGTGAATTAAATAAAACTAAACTGTCTGTAGTGTATGAGTGTGTGTTTGTGTGTGTTTGTGTGAGTGTGCGTGTCTGTGATTGAGTGTGTATGGGTGTTTCGAAGTATTGGATTGTGGCTGGAAGAGAATCTGTAGAAAACATTTGCTGGAATAGTTGACAGTTCATTCTGCTGTGATGACCTCTGAAATAGAGACTAACCAGAAGGAAAATTAAAGAATTGATTTATTTTCTCTCTCTCTAAATTGTTTTTCATACATTTTCACACAGTTTTCTTGTTGTCTGACAGTTTGAGCCAAACTCTCTTTGAACACCAAAAGCCCATTTCAGAATCAGGCTTAATTGGCGAAGGCTTCATTTTAAAGACTTTTAACTTTGTGCATTAGGCTGTGTTTACAATGAAAGATTTTAATATAGCACAGAGATGTGAAGCGTCATTATGCAGTAAATATAAACACCCACAAAACCTCCAATAAAAAAACAAAAAACATAAAAAGCCAACTTATCTCTGAAACACTCCACAACAAATGTCTTCCATCTTTCATGTGCAAATGCAAAGCGCGTTGTTTACACGGCATATGGCCAAAACAATTAAACTGACGCCAGTATTCAAATAACGTTTCAACCAGTATTAATTAGTACACCAAACACTGTCACAACAAAACAGCAATTAATTGGATTTTTTTTTTTTTTACAGAAACTACCAAGTGTCTCAGATGAGTGGGAAAAAACAGGACCGGAACCGTATTCCCCCTTTGCACCGGAGCTCAGACATCCGCTGCCCTTTACATCATGACTGCTCATGCAGAAACAACGAACGAAAACAACAGCTGGGCTCATCGCATCGCTGTTTTTCCAAAAGCATATCACTATTAATAAGTCAAATGAACATTTATTGTGCAGTGGATTAGTATGCACACACGGTGATCATGTTAACTATAGCGAGAGCATGAATAAATGATGTTTGTGTGACTTCGGTTAGATTGGGCAGAGTTATTCACTTGTTTTCTTTGTTTGAGCTCAGGCAGAACAGAGAGAAAAGACACAAATTAAGAGCACTGCATTGTTGATGAGGTTAGCACTGACATTGAGATGTTTATGATCATTTTGATCATTACAGAAACAAACTGAGGGCTAAAAGTGGCTATATTTCTGCTAATAATACTATATATTTCTGACCCTGAAGCATAGCCCTATATTCCCTATATTATATTAAAAAAAACAACAACACCTTTCCCCACCCTTTACTTGGTTCAAACCTGTTTGAGTTGCTGTCTTCTGCTGAACACAAAGGAATATATTTGAGGAATGTTGACTTTCATAGTTTTTGCTTTTCCTACTTTAGAAGTCAGTGGTTATAGGTTTCCAGCTTTCTTCAAAATATCTTCTTTTGTGTACAACAGAAGAAAGAAGCTCTTGGTTTTGAACCAACCAATTAAGGGAGAGTAAATAGTTAGTCATTTTTTGGTGAACTGTCCCTTTAAGTTGCACTAATACATTTTGGGAATAGCTAAAAATGCAGTGTCATCATTTTTCTCAGAAAACATATTTCTAAAGGTGCCGTTGACTTGATATTGTCACGATCACCAGCGATCTCTCCTCTATCAGAGATCGCTGGTTCACACACACACTTCCGTTAACTACAATCAGCCATGTTTAAGGACTACAATTCCAGCCATGCAACACACACACTCCTGTTCCTGATCACGACTGATTGCACACACACACCAACGGAGGACTGTTTGGAACTGATTACAATACATAAGCAGCACACACACACACGTCGTTGCTGAGTATTGTTTACTGTTTTTGTGACATACAACGCGTTTCCTTTGTTCCTGTTTCTGTGTTTTTGACTTTAGTCTTGTTATTTGTTATCTGTGCCTGCTACCAGCCTCATTGACCTTCTGCCTGTTATTTGACTACGATTCTGGATTTCCCTTATATACCTGTTTGCCCCCGATGACTACTGCTTTTTACAATTAAAATTCTGCACTTGGATCCTCGCCTCCGTTGTGATTGTCACACTACCCCACCGTAACAGATATTGTCCCTGGATTTTGGTAACAACCAAAGAAATCCATATATGCTAAGAAAACAAAACAAATTGGTTTGAAGGAATGAAGTTATGTGTAATAAAAGGAAATTACAAGGGAAAAAAGTATTGAACACATGAAGAAAGGCAGTGAAAGCCCAGACAGCAGCTGAAATCTCTCAGTGGTTATTCAGCAACCCTCTGCCCTTCTTTATTGTAAATTAATATTCGCTGCTTCAGTCCAACATCTACATTATCAGGATGATGAAGAAAACTAGGGTGAACTAGGGTGGACATTTCAGCAAGACAATGATCCATTCCGGAAACCAGAGCACCTGGAGGAAACTGATGCGAACACGGGGAGAACATGCAAACTCCACACAGAAATGCCAACTGACCTAGCCAAGGCTCGAACCATCAACATTCTTGCTGTGAGGCGATCGTGCTACCCACTGCGCCACCGTGACGCCCCTCTGCTGTATTGTGTAAGTAAATGTTTTTACATTCTTCTAATTAAGTAAAACTTACAAAGTGAAACTGACTTGAAACTAAAGTATTGTAATAACAAACATCAAATGACTTGTAAAATTTACACAACAAACAATAAAACTTTACATAACTTAAGCAGATTACACTTAATTCATTAAATAAAATCTACTTTAAAACATAAATGGAATAAGCTGTAAAAAATTAACAAGATTTAAAAGATTATTTTATTATAAAAAACATCTTGAGTTAGTCTAAAAACAGCTACACTGTAAAACCTGATAGGTCAAGATAACTCAAACTGTTTGAGGAAACTGATGGCGACAAACCATTTAAGATTTAAACCAAATATAATGTAAACCTAAATATATATATAATATATAATAATAGTTATTATTATTATTATGTGTTTTTATCATCAAACATTTAGAGTATTTTTAGTAACAAACATTTTTAGTCATCAAACTGATATGAGTTCAGTTAATAAAATGAATTGTCCAAACAACTACATACTGTGGTTACTCAAATTGCAACTAGCATTGAGCTAACACAAAAAATTGAATGAATTCATTCATAACTCATTCAGTATGATATCAATTTATGAGTTACCATAAGTGTTACAGTGTAATATTGAAGCCAATCTTCTGAAATAATATGCAGTAGTGTGAATAAACTGCCTCTACGGAAGAAGATCAAAGCCTACATCAGTTTGTTTAGCTCCACCCCCGATTCACACATGCAGGAGGTAAAAACTACAAAAACCATAGCAATAAAAATAGCTCTGAAAGCTTTCCATTTCATTCCTTCAGATCCCAACATTAGAGAGGGATGATGACCTTTATTTATACTGAATTTCTGGACGAATGAGTAATAATTTGTTCTTTTGTTCATTTCATTTTCCCACTGATGTATTTAAACAATGATTGAAACTAAAAGGCTCGTTAAATTCCCTATTTGCCAAGTAGAAGTGACAGTTTACAGGCATTGCTTTTTCAACATAACACGCTTTATTTATAACATTAGTTCAAATCTAAAAGGTTAGTGTTAGTCCTGTCATTAACATTCCTGTGAATATTTGACACAAAACACATTGATTAAATCTGTTACGGCAAACTCCCATTGTTTGTACTGAAATATGACTATTAACCCCTGGGAAGAGCATTTGGGTTTTCATTTCAGATGCTGTGTTTGTGACCTTTAAGCTTGTTTCAATATTGCTAACTCCTACTGAGATATTGCTCTAGACCTAGAATGTCACTTCAGTGAGTTTTATTTATTTGTCTTTATTATTATTGTCATGGAAATGGAAAGACACCATTAGACAAAAGCAGGACAACAGTTTTGCCAACGTTGTTGATCACTCAGATTACCTATTCGATGTTCCAAAGTTTTGTTTTTGTCTGGGCTTGCTGCATCACAAATTTTTAACAATTTATAAAAGATGAATCACTTTCTGGCCATCGGATATTATGCATGGATATATACAATATATTGTGATCGTGATTTTTGAAAGTATTACAGTGCTTTGTAAACGTTTATTATTACCATTTGATGAGTCTCCCCATACAGTCTGACAGAGCACTTGGATCAGGAAGCCACTTCGTGTGACGTCACACTTAACAAGAGAATAGCGCAATGGCAAAAATGTGAGGCACAGCAGGTGGTTTAACCTCTCACACTCTGGTGCTATTTTGGGATTTCCGCCTGGATTTTGTCTACCCAATTTTAAAAGCTTCCTAAATCCACATGCAGAGGAATAAATGCAAAAATGTGGTATCATTTTAAAGAAAACCCTTTAATTTTTTATAAAACACTGTTGAAAGTGATTAAAATAATTGTATATGTTGTCTGTGTTATCATAAACACTTAAAAAAAGAGGCGCTTTCTGTATTTTTTCTTCATAAACTCAAATTTAAAAGAGTACCTTTTAGGTTCTGTGTGGTCTAGGTTTCTGTAATTAATTTTTGGTGGTTCCTGCACATGTCAGTAATCATAAGAAAAATGAAAAATGCCTCTATTATAATCTATGCAAAAGTTATTGTATTCTAACTGATGAGAGGTGCTATACCTTTTTTATGTAATTTCCGCCTATCAAACTTGGAAAGTCTTCCATATCCAAACGCAGTGGTATAAATGACAAATTCCAGTGTTATTGGACAGAAAACCATTTGAATTTACAAAAGAAACTGCTGAAAGTAATAAATAATATTTGTTATGTTTTCTGACGAATTACTTCAGCATTGGGCGCTTTATTTTTTGTTCTAAAATGCTTTTTTGAAAATGTGTAGATAATCCCATAAGAGAATAAGACAACTACAGACAGTTCTGCTTAAAACCAGCAGATAGCAGCAAACACTAGGAAAAAGAATTTTGTCTCTACCATGGAGTATGCAAAGGTTATTGTAATTTAACTGAATATTGGGAAAATAACTTTTTGATTATTCATATCAAATATGACATATTTGCTTCTGCATAGTTCTTACATGATAAGAACAGGAGTTTCCATTACTTTCTCATTTCTCCTTCCCATTTGTATCATAACATTATATCAAAGAAGTCAAAGTCAGCTTCTCCAAAACTTTCTCAGCTCCTAGAAAAAAAAGCTTATTTTTGGGCCGTCTTCTTTTTCTGCGCCATAAAAAACGCGGTGATTAATTCGATAACTGTTTGATATGTGAATATAATTCAGTAAAGGAACGCTAGAATCATACATGGACAGGCAAGAGCTTTTATTTGAGCTATGACTTATACATGTGTGTCATATATGAAGCATATAAAATTATGAAAATGACAGCTCGGGTATCCAGTATTTTGTTGTGTAATTAAATGTTAATAACTTTTGTACAGTAAAATAAAAACCTAAGTGATGCATATGTGCATAAAATATAGCTTCTACGCTTTCAAATGGAACCACTTTTAGGGGTCTTGCGCAACCACGGACCTTTAAAAATGAAAGGAAAGTTGATGACGTCACCGGACCCGGTACCGGGTCCGCAGAGTTTAAGAGGTTAAAGGGCCCCTTTGATGAAAAATCTATTTTTTAAGCTGTTTGGACAGACATATGTGTAGGTATAGTGTATAGACGGTCATATTGGGGTGATATAAACACACCCAGTCCTTTTTTTTTTTAATTTAACAACATAAAAATGGTGGACCAATTGGAGCGGTTTTGAGACCGACCGCAACTTGACGTAGAAGTGCGGTACCCCCGCCCACCCATATTGATTGACAGGCTCGTATCAGTTTGTTGTTTCACGTCCGCCATTTTCTTAGTGTAAATCGAAGCGATGCCACCAAAGAGCACCCTTGCTCAACACAAGAGTTTTATCTTTAACGATCAGGTGCCTGAAAGCGTACCTAAACTGTCGTATGTTTGCGCTAACCATTTTAGCGCAGATTGCTTTGAGAATGCGGGTCAATTCCACTCAGGATTCACGATAAATTGTTTTAGAAAAATGGATCAGTTCCAACAATCCGCGATCCTTTTTGCATATAAATCATACCAATTTATCTTAGTGGATATTTTTATGTCTTGTCTGTATTTGTTTGTGGAACTCTGATATGGCGAACTTCATCAAACGCATTACGGATGATGCATGCATCGTTACATAGCGGCTGTAAAACTGTACAAAGACATAAATGATTTTGTAACTACAACTCTGACACATTCTGGCTCATTCGGATTATTGATTCCTCAACAGTAGTCTCTGCTTGTTCTGTCACTCTGTCTCTTCTCTCTGTCTGCCTTTCTGTTGCCGTACAAAAGCAGGGGCGCTCTTGGCTCCGCCCCCTTGTTAAGATTGGCGGGAAGTCGAAATTAATTTTCATGTGAAGTAACACACCCCTAAAACAGCGACCTGTGTACACGCCCCAAAAACATATTATAATAAAACAATCTGAATTGTGTTTTGATCTGAACCTAGACTGGCACACTCAGAACAACCATAGTGGTGATATAAAATCTTTAAAAAGGGTTAATGCATGTGCCCTTTAAACAAAAAAAATAATTAAAAAAGTGTGCGTTGGGTGTAATTGAGGATTAAGACATTAAGCTCAATAAACCTCTAATAAGCTGCTTATTAATAATTAGTAAGGAATAGCTTGATTTGGGTATTGGGTTGGATGTAGAATAAGATAAATAAGCCAATAAATACAATTGTTATTAAACTAAAGTGTTATCAGCTTAGATTCATTATTCATAGTTTTTGCACTTATTATTTGTTTATTTTATTAGTTAAGATATTTATAAATTATATCTAATTGAACTTTTATGCTTTCTATCAAAAGAAAATTTTGCCATTTTTTTATTTTACCAGGTTTTAGTACTTACCATTCTACCCCTGATGACTCTGACCCCTTCATTCACATCTCTCCAGTCCTCCATCTGTTCTCCATCCCTCAGACGGCCTGATGATGTTTACTTGCTGAATAACCAGTAAATCCATTCAAATCCTAACTGGATTATGCCTCTCGCTGGAAGCTGCAGGGATCTGTGAAAGGGAAATGATAAATCGGAGGTTATTACAGTGGTGTGATAATCATCATTTGGACGCTGGACCCTCGAGACTCCAGTGAATCATTAAAGTGGTCTTAACACACTGCTCTGACATGCTGCGACACACATACACACTTTATTTATAGGAAACACACTCAAATCCTGTCAGCCTCCCTCTGGGCTGGACGGGTCTGTTCTGAGGTCCATCAACACAAATGAAAGTCACTGTGTTTTAAATCAGACGTGTCTGGGGTTTCATCCGCTTCTCTCTCAACAGATAATCACTGCAGGTTTAACTAATATTCCCTCAGTGATTCCCTTCGATTATTTTATTAATATACAGTTGAAGTCAAAATTATTAGCCCTAATGTCATGTTTGAATTCTTTTTCAAATATTTAGCAAGCAAAGTTTAATGGAGGGAATTTCTAACAATCTGTTTATTTTGTCTTTGCCATGATGACAGTATGTCATATTTTACAAGTTATTTTTCGGGATGCTAATATTAAAAACATTTCTTAAGGTTGGCTAATAATGTTGATCTTAAGATTGTTTTGAATTTTGCAAAAACTCCTTTTATTTCAGCCAAACTAAACAAAACAAGACTTTGGCTCAATCCCAATTCTACCCCTTAGCCATTCTCCTTACCCCTATTCCTCGTTTTGTGCATTCTTGTGAATGGGTAGGGGTGTCCCAATTATCTTTAGCTTAAAGGCTAAGGTAAAGGGGAAAGGCTAGATGCCCCTTTAAATGGAGATTTTTCAGGAGCACACTCCAAATCAAGGGGTAAGAAAATTTCCCAGAATACACCATTTACAACGGCTGCATTTCTGCACAATGAAGTCAAGAGAAGCACAAAGTAGTATTTGATTGTCATTATTATGAATTTTTTATTTATTTTATTTGAATATTTTTAAAATGTTTTAATATATTGTGGCGGGCCGTCCAGTGCCTAATCAGTGTCATCCTGGGAGAAGAGCACAGAGGCCAGAGGCCACCTGAACGTGATCATGCAGATCGCCTGCACCTGGAGCTAGTCAGCTCCAACAGCATAAAAAGCCACAGCAAGGACATGTGGATTAGAAGCCTCTCTGCTAATGCTTGTTCTAACAAGTTGTGTCTCTCTCATACAGAAAAGCACAGAGTGATCGGATCGGGCGATCGGCGTTTCACAGCAACACGGACAATAAAGGACACTAATCTCACCAATAACCCACCTACAGCCTCACCTGGAGCACAGCTACACTGGGGACGAAGGGAAGATCACAGAAGACATCTGCACATCTCACTCACGTCCACTATTTTGTAAATAAAAGCCCTTTACTCCACCCTGCTACAATATTCATAACCGTGTTCGTGTTTTACCGTCTGTAGCAGCCCTTCAGCTTCAATAAAGGAGGCATAGAGTTTTTGACGGGTGCATTTAAAATGTTTACTTGGATGCAATAAACTTCGTCACAGAAATCTTCATCGTCTCAGTTCTTGGTTACAAACAAGCATCTATTCTCATCTTTATCCGGTTGGTGATCTCATAACACATACTTCTTTGCACATAACATCATAGTACCCTGTAGCACTGTAGCCCCAAAGCACTGAAGCACAGTTAAAACAAACAAATAACATTAAAAAATAAAAAATAAACTCAACAAACATTCACAAAACATCTAACATTTTCCAAATAAATCAAACAATAAACAAAACATACCTCACTCTGCTTACCGAAGGGATACTAAGCGATAAAAAGCTCAAGGCATTCTTCCGAGCTGTACCTGTTAGCTCGTGAACAAACGTGAATTGCTCTTACTCTACTTTGTCTCACTTAAATCCTATCGGTTTAGATCGCCCTTTTGTGGTGACTCCAATTCTATTAAGCAAAGCGAGTAATTTAAATCATGGCAGTTACACCGTCATAAAAAACAAAACAAAAAACAAATAAACAAAAAAACAAACGCTAAAATAAAAACCGCAAAATTTTGCTGTCTATAATACAAAATAATACCTCCAGTATAGCAGTCCCACAACATTCTGACACTCGAATACCCTGTCAGAAAAGTCTAGTGGCTGGGAATGAGTCTGGTAGAAGAATATAGCCAGGTTGTGAATGCACAGTACAGTTACCCATCTATCCATCAATTAATAAAAACATCCATCCTTTCTTTTATCTATCCATAATGCCTATAATCAATTAATCCATCCATCAATCCATCCTTTAATCAATCCAGAGATCAGGATGACATATGATGACGTGTGCTGGAGATGTAGTGGCGTCTGATATCTTAGGGGTAACCTTTAAAGCCCTTCCCCTTCACACTCTGTTCCAAGGGCTAAGGAGAAGGGGTAGGGGTAGGGGTACAAAAACGCAGGTCCAAATGCAGTTCATTAACTTAGAGTCAGGCAGACAATGGTCAAAACAGGAAAAAAGAGTATCATGAGGAAAATCCAAAATCGTCGTCAGAGGCAAAGAGGTGAATACTCTTTGGTAAAACAACATAAACAAGAAACTAGGGGTGGGCGATATGGAAAAAATATCATATCACGATTTTTTCTGGGGAAATCACGATTCACGATTTTTATCCCGATTCTTTTTTTAAGTTGATTTTTAAAGACTATTTTGCAAATTACAAAGGTACAATACAACTAATGTCCTCATATAAAGATATACTTTTACCGTGTATGTTCAAGAATATTTTAATCAAGTGAACATTAAATGCAAGTGCTATTCTGCAAAGAGAGAACATTCTACAAGACTTGCATTACAATTACTGTACCATCAAAATGAACATTTAACAAATCGAACAAATCTTAGTTCAAATCAGAGAGCTTATTAGACACAGATCCTCAGCAACACCTTCACAAATGCAAATGACTTTTTTTTTACAAAGTTAACAAAACTAGTAGTGTTTTGAATTTAATAAATGCATAATAATCATGATAACCATGAAACCATGATTATTCTTCAGACTATATAATCATACAACCAAAATCTATAATCGCTTCATTCTTGACTGTTATGCAGTTCAAAACAACATATGAATGTGTTTGTAGAAGAAGCCGACTTGAGCAATGCACTGAATTTGTTGTCCTTTGCAATACAACATTTGAATGTGTTTATAAAAAAAGCCACATTGTAAAATGCAGTGATGTTATGTAGTTTCAAAATACAACATATTTACATTTTAATGTAGAAAAAGCCAAAGTGGGTATCTTAAGGAACAAAAAACTGCATATGAGCTCTTGTATTGCTGTTGTGTCATCATCACTTCAGTATCTTGCAAGTCATCTCTGGCCCCTCATTTGCGATGCTCTTCATGAACTGGACCCCTTGACAAACTAATTAAATAGCCCAGTTGTACACAGATCTACCAACAACTTATGGCTTTATTTCAGTGACGTATGTCGTGAGCGCAGTATTACCGGGTGAGATCGCAAGTCTGCAGACGCCCCATATAGAGCATGCGGGTAGCCGATCGTCTCTGTGTTCGTGAGCACTTCTTGCGCGCCCTCTAATAAACGCTACTGAAGTGTGATTTAGTGCGTTTATGTAACGCGTATGTCTGCAACGTTTATTAGATTTGCTAGGAATATTTACGAATGTCTCCAATAGACCTACAGAGCAGCATTAATGCGTCCTGAAGTAAAGTGAAGCGGCTATAAACTCCAGCAAGAGAAAGTCATTGTATGCAGAACCACAGAACTTTATTTATAAAGCATATTTATGGAAACTGTTCAACATAACTGAAAGCTGCGCCTGAATGCTGGCCTCGCGCTTTGCGGAGTCCTGTCAGCCCGTCTGTCAGTCAGCATGTCACCTCAAAGGGTTAAACAAATGACGCACAGCACTACTACGGTTATAGAAAAGTTCCCGCTGTTATAATTCACTTACCTTTTAATACGTTTTGGTGCGATTGTAACCCGCTATTTAAGAAACAACAACGACAGACGACTGAATGTTTTGAATGAAGCAGTAATAGCCATGGCGGGATGAATTTAGGTGAGGCGCCCGTCATGGAAGCATGAATGAAGCGGAAGCACGGCACTATGTACTGTATGGCGATACAACGATTTTTCTGAAAAAGTGGATCGTGGAGTCATTTTTATCGTCCACGATTAAATATCGTATTATCGCACAGCCCTACGAAAAACACGACAAGGGTCAGGAAACAAGGCACGGCTAGACAATAGAAAGCTTTGGAATGCTACAGAATAACAAGACTCAGTTCATGATGAGCTGTGTGAACGTAATCAGGGGTGATCAGGAACTGGTGTGTGAGTGAGGTGCCTGATGGGAAATGTAGTGCAGTTCGGTGGCAGAATTGTAGTTGAGGTGATAGTGAGTGTTTCCAGCGATCTACAAGGGTGATGGTGATCAAGACATTGCCCTTTTTTGCTCGTTTTGTTTGCAACTTGTTTTGTGTTTACTGGTTATTTCAGTTTCTTTTGTTCAGTTTTGTTCGGATTCTCTTTTTTGTTTGTTACTTTGTTTTATGTTTACTGATTTACCCGTTTAATTATTTCACTTTGTGCAGAAAACTGTAAATTACTATTACTATTTAATATTTTTCCTCCGTTGTCTTCCCCTTTTTGTTAATTAGTTTGTGTCATTCCACACACACATTGATATTTTTGTTTAGTTTGCCATAGATATTTTTAGTTTCATGTTTACTTGTTAATTCTTTCAAGTCGCTTTCAGTTTTGTTTGTCATTTTTGTTTTTCTTCCTTTTGTTTGTTGCTTTTTGCACTTGCTTAATGCTTCTATTTGTTGCTTTTGTTATTTTTCTTTCTCTGTCTTTGCTCCTTTCATCTCTTTTATTTCAGGTTTATGCTTCTTTATGCAGTTTCTTGATGTCCAGACAAACAAAAACAGTATCAGATCTATCTGATCATGCAGTTTTCCAGCTTTCTGAGGATGGCAAATGCACAAAAATGGGATTTGCGAGTACTGTATGTCTATGTTTTATCAGACAGAGAAGATTCCTGACTCTGAAACACCTCCACTGGCTCACAAACATCTCTCGCTCATCAATCTCACCCTAAAGACCACATTTGTTTTTGTTTTTTGTGCTTTTGTTTTGTGCGCCGCGGTTAGGAAAACACATTTGGAATATGGCTCCAGGGAAGAGCACAAATCTAATTCAAGAAGATAAAGCAATTCTCTTCTCCTCCTCTTCTATAATAGACTAGTCTTCAAAGTCTCTTCACATCGTTAATGACAAATCACCCAGTGACAGTCGATACATAACGCTTACTCTCAAGCTCTATTCTTTATCATAAACGTGTATCTACTGCACATGCAGTTAATGTTTGCATACAATTCCAGTGGCATTTTTTTTACTTACAGAGATGCTTTAATTTCACATGACAATCTGTTCACCTTTCCTTTGTCATCTTGAATAAACAAATCTCACCCACTCAATGTTTGCTAATTGACAATGAGGCACAAACATTTATAAATAAAAAACATCCATGGGTGATTCACATGGCTGTAAATTGGCATTGTAATGATGTGTCCGTGGTGGCTAAATCTGCCAAAGTTCACTGGAGAGAGAGAGAAAGAGATAGAGAGAGAGAGAGAGAAAGAGAGAGAGTTAGATCTCTGCGCAGATGGCAGTCCTGTTCTGTGTATTCTTTCAGCTTATGACTGCCAGACTCTGACCCTCAGCAGAGACACTAAACAGACCTTATTCCAATATTGCCCTCTCCATGGGTCATACTTTTAAATCTTCAAATATAATAAAGATACTTTTTCCACACTTAATCTATTCTTTATTCAATCAAACCATCCATCCATCCATCCATCCATCAATTAATAAAAACATCCATCCATTCTTTGATCTATCCACAATGCCTATAATCAATTCATCCATCCATCAATCCACTTATCCATTCGTCCATCATTCTATCCATACATGCATCCTTCCATCAGTCAATCAATACATCTATCCACCCACCATCTATACATGCATCCTGTTATCCATCCATCCATCCGTCCATCACTACATCCATCTATCCATAAATGAGCCCTTCCATCAATCAAACCATCCATTCACACAATAAAATCATCCATCATCCTTCAATCTATTAATCCATTTATCTTTTTCATCCATCCACTTATCCATAAATTCATTCATTCATTCATTCATTCATTCATTCATTCATTCAATTATTCACACAAGCATCCAATTATCAATCAATCAATCCATCTATCCACCTATTCATCCATATATACATGCATCCTTCCAATCAAACCATTCATCCATTCATTCACACAATAAAACCATCCATCATCCTTCAATCCATTCATCTTTTTCATTCACCCATTCATTCATCCGTCTATTCATCCATGCAAGCATAAATCAATCAATCAATCAATCAATCGATCAATTCACCCACCCACCCATCTATCCATTCATACATGGATCCTTCCATCCATCCATTCATACGTGCATCCCTCCATCAATCAATCCATCCAATAAACTCATCCACCCATCCTTCAATCCATTCATCTTTTTCATCCATCCAATAAAACCATCCATTCATCCTTCAACCCATTCATCCATGCAACCCATTTTTCGTTCTACTTTTTTCATACTTCCATTCATACCTCCATAGATTCATCCATCTATCCTTACAATAAAACCATCCATCCATCCATCCTTCAATCCATTTAACCCATATTTCTTTACATCCATCCATCCATTCATTCATATATCTTTTTCATCCATCCATCCATCAAAACTAGCAATCCATCCATCCATCCTTCAATCCATATATCTTTACATCCATCCATCCATCTATCCAATAAAACTAGCAATCCATCCTTCAACCTATTCATCCATTCAACCCATACATCTTTTTCATCCATCCATCCAGTAAAACCAGC
>CAIGQQ010034268.1:7598067-7609803 GCA_903798035.1 Danio albolineatus | reverse complement strand
AATAATAATAATAATAATAATAATAATAATAATAATAATAATAATAAATCTAATATTAATATTTATTTAATTTATGTTATACATTTTTTTAATTAATAAAAATGGTAATAAAATGGCAATTGCTGTACATTGCAGATTTATTTTAACTAAAATTAAATTATTAAATAATATATTAATATTATTATCAATAAAATGGCAATTGTTGTACAATAAAGTAAAGTCAAGTCAAGTCAAGTCAAGTCAAGTCAAGGCAAGCAAAAATCATTCATTCATTCATTTTCCTTCAACTTCGTCCATTATTTATCAGGGGTCACCACAGCCGAATGCACTGCTAACTATTCCGGCATACATTTTAAGCACTGGGTGCCCTTCTAGTTGCAATCCAGTACTGGGAAACACCCATACGCTTGCGCATTCACACACACACACACACTCATACACTACGGTCAATTTAGTTTACTCAGTTCAGCTATTGCGCATTTCTTTGGACTGTGGGGAAACCGGAGCACCCGGAGGAAACCCACGCCAACACAGGGAGAACATGCAAACACCACACAGAAATGCCAATTGGCCCAGACAGGACTGGAACCAGCAACCTTTTTGCTGTGAGGCGACAGTGCTAACAACTGAGCCACCATGCCGTCCAAAGTTAAATTAAGTTTAATTAAATTCAATTACATCTGGTCTATTCCTGTTCTTGTATCCGAGCCACGAGATGAAAGCAGGAGAAGCTGATGAAATAACGCAGCAGGTCAGTCTGCTTCCATATCATGTTCAATTTCCCAGGATCATGTTGCTTGAATGATGGCTGTTTTTCTCTTTGACTTTCAGGGTTATGAAGCACAGTGTGGAACAAATTTGTCTCTTCTTGGATCCATCATTGTGACACCACTGAGACCTTTAATGACCTTCAACGCTCTCAACATAAATAAAGTCCCAGGTGAGAGAGCAGACGCACACAAACACAGGGCAGATGGTGACCTACTCCAAGATACGAGGAGAAGCAGATCGCCATCTGTAAAGAGATGTGTGAAGAACTGTGTGAAGCAAACCATTCTGCCTCAAAACACAACCACTTGTTTCTTCTTTGGATCAAAAACTCTCATTATATTATACTCAAACTTTGAAAAAAAAATGTGGCTGGTATTTTTACTCAGAAATGGTCAATTTTAGAAAAAAAAAAGCAAAACAATTTAAATTTGGAAGTAGAAGAACTGAAATAGATGATCCTTTTTACATATCCCAGCAATGTTTTACTGTTAAGTGTACAGTGGTGGAAAAAAATAGTGGAACACTATACAGCATGGGAAATAAGTATTGAACACGTCATGTATTTATTTTTATTTTTTTTAGGAAAATATTCTAAAGGAGCTGTTGACATATAATTAAACCAGATTTAGGTAAAAACCCAAACAATACAAACATAAAAATATAACAAAACAAAAACAAATCTGAAAAATGAGTTATGTTTAATAATACTGAAATGACAAAAATCTTTGTCTTTGTCAAAAGTCTATCCAAGTTTTAGGAACAACAAATAATAACTTGACTTCTAGTTGATTATTTGGTATCAGAAGTGGCTTATATGAAAGGCAAAGGCCTCTAGATTATGCTTATTTACCTAAATAAAGTATGATTGATCATGTCTTGATTTTTAATTATTTAATTAGGACAGTAAGGTCTGACTTTGTTTAGACAAAAGTCTTGTCACTTAACAGAAATAGTGTACAGTATAGAATATAAAGTTCATGTTAAAAGAATTAATGTTGTGTATGACTCCCATGACCTTGGAGGACTGCATCCATACATCTCTGCAATGACTCAAACAACCTTTTAATAAAGTCATCTGGAATGGCAAAGAAAGCATTCTTGCATGACTCCCAGAGTTCATCAAGATCCTTTGGATTAATCTTTAATGCCTCCTCCTTCATCTTACCCCAGACGTGCTCAATAATGTTTATGTCTAGTGACTGAGCTGGCCAATCCTGGAGTACCTTGACCTTCTTTGCTCTCAGGAACTTTGATGTGGAGGCTGAAGTATGAGAAGGAGCGCTATCCTGCTGAAGAGTTGCCATCCTCTGCAGATCTCTTGCACACCCCCATACTGACTGTAACCCCAAACCATGACTTTTCTTTCACCAAACTTGACTGATTTCTGTGATCTTCTGCAGTATTTGTGATGATTGGGATACAGTTCAGCAGATGATTCATCGGAAAAATCTACCTTCTGCCACTTTTCCAAATGATCAAGTAATCATTCGTTGCTCTTCCAACTGGGATCCACTACAAGACTTGTGTCAGGTAGTGTATACAGAGAAAAGAAATCTGTAAAAAAAAATAATACAATAGTGGCAGCTCAATCCTTGTCTTTCTGTACCGCAATAATACAAAAACCTACACAAATATATCAATCCAAAACAAGAAAATGTCAATAAAGGTCTTTGAATTTGAATCTCAAAATATAAAAACCTGTTATTAGCAGATATTTTCACAGTACAGCAAAAAAAAGACAAAACAAAACAGAGAGCAAACAAATCAAGCCGTCATTTCCACCACAAGCTGAATGATCTCTTTCAAGAAGGAGTTTTGAAAGTTAGCCGGTTGCGTGTAAGCATTTATCCTGTCTGCATCTCCACACTTTTTTTTTTTAAAGCAGAGATTGGTTCCTCCTAATGGCCCCCGGCACCTGCTCTATAAAGGTGGGACTCTGCTCCCCTTAAGAGCTCTTCCAGACGCACAAGAGCCACTCCAGGTGTGCATTAGAGTCACTCTCCATCAATAACTGCATTGCATAACACTCTCCAGAAACACGTCAGGATTCTCCCAGGATCCCTCAGCCGGGACTCTGATTCTTCTGGAGAGATGGAGAAGTTTGAGTTCAGTTTCTCTGCCTCCACAGCGGGGGAGAAATGCTGCTGCACACAGAGAACAGAGCGGGTCAAAACAGCCCACAATGCACACCAGTAAAAAGCCCCTTTCTGACGCAGAAACACACTCTGATGTCTGGATCAAAATAAGTAGGAGGAAGAAGGCGAGGCTTCAAATGAAACCGGCTTGTTCAAATCAGCATATTTATGTAATTCATTTCTTGCAGTTGATATTTTACATTTAGGAAACAGCTTTCCTTTTTTTTGGTGGAAATTGCTCTCCTTTCTAGGAAAATGTATCAGCTGCTGCATGAGATGTTTGCTTGTTTCTGCACATCTTCTTTCTGCTTTGTTCTTCACTGTAAAAAAAAATGCTGGGTTCCACACAACTCCTTCATGTTTTCCCAACACAAATCAAGTTAATTTATTTATTTTTACAAATTTAAGTGAATTGAACATAAACAATTACGTTGTCCCCCAAACAACCCTCAAAAATTGTGTTGATTCAGCTCATTTTAAATACTGTGAGTACAGTAGTTTGAACAAACAGCCAAAATCATTTATAAGTGTCGCTTATAACAATCTGTTTTCCCCTGCTTTTCATCCATCCATCTTTCATTCGTTCTTCATGTCTTCATTTTGTATGTTATTTTGTCTTTTTCCTCCATCCTCTGTTTATTCCTTTCTCCATTTTGTTTATTGCTCCTTTTATTTTATTCCACCCACCCACCCATCAATCCACCAATCCATCCATCCATCCACCCACCCACCCATCCATCTATCCTTCCTTCCTTCCTCAGTCTTTCCTTCTTCTGTTATTCTTGTTCCTTTTTCTTTTTATTCTATCCATCCATCAATCCATCCATCCATTTTCTCCCTTCTTTCCTCTCTTAGTTATTTTATTTTATTAATTTCCTCAATCGTTCCTCCATTCCCTGTCCTTTATTTATTCCTTTCTCCATTTCTTAATGCTCCTTTTATTTTCATCCATCCATCCATCCATCCATCCATCCATCCATCCATCCTTCCTAAGTCTTTCCTTTCTTCTGTTATACTTCTTCCTTTCTCTATTTCATATTGCTCCCTTTATTCTATCCATCTTCTCCATTCTTTCCCTTCTCAATTAATTTATTTCTTCAATTTCCATTCCACAATCATTCTTTCATTCTCTCTACCCTCTGTTTATTACTTTCTCCATTTCATATTTTTCCTTTTATTTTATTCCATTCCTTTCTTCTCTCCTCTCAGTTATTTTATTTGTTTAATTGCCTTTCCTCTATTGTTCCTCTAATTCCCTCCATCCTCTATTTATTCCTATTCCATCCATCCTTCCTTCTTTTCGTTTGTTCCTTCCTTCCCTCTCTGCCTCCCTCCCTTGCTGGTCTTTCCACCCTTCTGTTATTCTTGATCCTTTCTCCATTTATTATTGCTCCTTTTATTCTATCCTTCCATCCATATTCTCCCTTCTTTCCTTTTAATTATTTTATTACCTTCATTTTTTGTGTCGTTCCTCCATTACCTCAATCCATCTATTCTTCTCTATTTCTTTTCTTTCTTCCTCACGACATTTTTACCCATTTATCTATCCTTGCTTTTCAACTTTCATTCCATCATTCTTTACTGTTCCCTTCTTTTCATCCTTCTACCCATCCATCATTGCTTCTCTATATTTTTCTCCTTTCTAGTCTATTTCTCCCTTATTTCCTTCCTCTGTTCTTTTATTCCATCCTAACCACCTTCCATTTTCTCCATTTTTCTTTTTACACACTATCTTCATTGCAAAATGTTCTCCTCCTTTCCCTTCCTTTCTCTATTTTTCTCCGTTATCCTTCCTTTTCATCCCTTTCTTTCCATCCACCCATTTTGGATCTTTCTTTTTATGATTGCTATCATTCTTCAAACTGTTTATCTTGCATCCTTAATTTCTTTCTATCCTCCTATGATTCCCTTTATCCAACTATCCTTCTCTATTTCCATTCTTTTTCTTTCTCTCGCCAATTGTCTTTACAGATTTTCAGCTTTACTATCATCCGCCCTTCTTTCTTCTTCTTATATCTTTATTATTATTCCATCATTCTTTTCTTGTCATTGTTCCATTCTTCCTCCATCTTCTGTCCTTTTCTCCCTCCTTCGTTTTCTTCCTCAATTCTTTTATTTCATCCTCAGTTCCCTCAAAATCAGCCTTTTCTTTTTACATGCACACTTTAAAATGTTCTCCTGCTTTTCCTTTTTGCATTCTTCCTTCCTCCATTTTTTTCTTTATCAGTTGTATACTTCCAGTTTCATGCCTTTCTTTCCATCCATTTTATCCCTCTGTTCATTCTCTTGCATCCATTCATCCATCAATCACATTTTGCATTCTTTTGTTGTCTGATTGTTTTCTCCTAAGTGCTTTTCTGCTTTCCCTGCAAACACCGACACCTTTATAATTTGTTCCACTAATTGCCGAAGTCAATTTCAGCCTTTTTCTCACTTATCACCTTTTTTCAATGCAAGAGATTAGCAGGAAAAGAATCCAATACTCTTCTATAATTGAGCATGTAATGGCTGCGGCTGTTTTGATAACTTAATGAAAGAGGCTTTGACTATGCGAATGACTTGAGTCACTGCAACAGAACAATATCAATTACTGCACTGCAACTAATTACTGCAGCTCACGCTTCCTGCTTTTTCTTTGTCTCATTTCACATATAATTAAGATGAGGGAATTAACTGTGATAAATGTTCTTTCTTGGGAAATTGGGGAAGTATTCAGAGAACTGTCCACCAGGGACTTTCCTCTGTAATGCTTCCCACCTACATTTATCTCTGGAAATAGCTTGGGAAAATATGTTGAGGCTCTTTACTGAAGTATCCTGACTATCGTTGAAAATAAATTTCTTTAGTGTGCATTCACTGTCCCACAAGTATCTTTGAAGAGAAAGTATTTAGGACTATAAACAGCATGACTCGGTTTGCCTCTCATCCCCATTTCCCATTTACTTACAGTCTGTTTCCTTTTAGGAGAGATTTATTCTCCTACTATCAGTTTCTGTGTCTTCGGGTTTGCCATTGTTAGCATATCTTATCTGCTACAGGATGATTGCTATTATATTTGCATTGCTTCTTTATTGATCAGTTTCTTTCTCTGTCTTTTTTTTCATGATGGAAGAAGCTAAATGAATCAGAAAAAACAATGGCAGATTTAATGTTTAGGCTGTCATGTGTGAAATTGCATTTCTGCAAACACATACTTGTGTTGTATTGTGTCAGTGTTGGTGGACAAAATGTATGCATTTTCTTTCTCTTTGCTCACAAAAACTGAAAGCAGGAAGATTCTCTGTGTCAGATCATGGGTTTTTAAAGGGCCATATAACCCCCCTCTCAAAGATGCTCAAAGATGGGCGTGGAGCGCTGTGAGCAGAGGGAGGAGAGGGCATGGCCAGCAGTACATGGCAGAAAGAAGGGACTGAGACTGTAGTCAGTTGGCTCACAAAATGAGACACAAACCGTGAGGAGACCCATGATTTTATAGTTTACAAAGTTAAAATGCAAAGAAATAAACAGTAATTTAATGTCCTGCAGCATTTGTTATTCGTAATTTCATATACACATACCCACAATTTGTTATATCATTATAAAAATAATCGTGTTTATGAAAACACTATAAATGAGAACCGGGTATGAATGCAGACACAGTGGATAGCAATGCAGCAGGTCGCTTGCCCTGTTTATTTTAACCATTAACTCTGCTGGTAATCTGGAGGATTTTAAACATGTGCGTACACAGCAGCACGACGATAGGCGATGTGTCTGAATGGTAACGAACTCAATTGATAAAAGACCATGTCCGCCATTCTCCAGTTCACATAATGGTCTCCCCAGATAAATGCTTGCTGCAAAACAACAGCTTTGTTGTTTCAGCCCTGACAGCATCGCAGGGAAAAAACATGCAATAAACCCCATGGATCATGGAAACAAACACATACGACCCTGTGATGTGGGCGGATGCGGTCTCACCCAGTCAATGGGTCAGAGCTTGGTAGGTCTGCTGTGCCTTCTGAAAGCACGTGTTCTCATAAATAATTAAGCAGCAGCGTCTTCTCATAGGATAAGAAAACCCTGCTATTAATAAAAATGAGAAACTGACGCGTCATTGCTCCACTAGCAGATTCACGATATGTCACAGATTTTGATTCCGCCCCAAAAATTATTTAAACCCAGAAGATGAAATTAGCTGATTAGTTGAACTGCATCCCAATCATCAAAAATACTGCAAAATACCTATTGGAACCCGCATGGAGCAAGATTCTCACAGAGATCAGTCAAGTTTGGTGAAGGAAAAATCATGGTTTGGGGTTACATTCAGTATGGAGGCGTACGAGAGATCTGCAGAGTGGATGGCAACATCAACAACCTGAGGTATCAAGACATTTCTGTTGCCCCTTATATAACAAACACATCAAAGTTCCTGAAAGCAAAGAAGGTCAAGGTGCTCGAGGATTGGCCAGCCCAGTCACCTGACATGAACATTACTGAGCTAAGATGAAGGAGGAGGCATTGAAGACAAATCTAAAGAATCTTGATGAACTCTGGGAGTCCTGCAAGAAGGCTTTCTTAGCCATTCCAGATGACTTTATTAATAAGTTATTTGAGTCATTGCAGAGATGTATGGATGCAGTCCTCCAAGCTCATGGGAGTCATACAAAATATTACGTCTTTTTCCACTGCACTATGACTTTAAATTCTATATTGTACATTATTTCTGTTAAGTGACAAGACTTTTGTCTAAGTAAAGTCTGACCTTACTGTCCCAATTAAATAATAAAAAATCAAGGCATGATTATACTTTATTTTGGTAAAATGAGCTAGAGGCCTTTCATATAAGCCACTTCTGATACTGAATAATCAACTAAAAGTCAAGTTTTTATTTGTTAATCCTAAAATTCAAGAATTTTGTCAGGTAGTGTACAGTATATGTACAAACATACAGTATAAATACAGTATAAATATAGTATAATACATACAGTATAAATACAGTATAAATACAAACATTTATTTGGAATGTGACTAATCATGCTTAATCTCTTGACAGCACTAATATATACTATGGTGTGTGCATCTGTGAATCCCTGTCTAAATATTTATATAATGATAACTGCTTCAGCAAATATTCAGCAATGATTCTGGGATTTAGAGAACAAATATGTTGAAGATAAAAAATGCCTCATTTCTGTGTGTGTGTGTGTGTGTGTGTGTGTGTCTCCTGAGAATCAGTTACTTAGCTAAAGCTTGTTATGGATTTTTTCCTTCTTCTTGAGATTCAGAGAAAATCAGAGCAGAGAGACAGTAGAATGTGAACAAATAAACCACGTTAACTCTGCCAAAGCTCATC
This sequence comes from Danio albolineatus, assembly GCA_903798035.1. Lineage (NCBI taxonomy): Eukaryota > Metazoa > Chordata > Actinopteri > Cypriniformes > Danionidae > Danio > Danio albolineatus. The sequence continues at coordinate 7,601,562 of CAIGQQ010034268.1, read as the reverse complement.
CCTGTATGCCTCGTGCAATCAGACCTGAACAAACACAGTGATTATTCAATGCTATTGAAATCTGACAGTCTTTCAAATTGGCCGTATAACAGCGAGCAGGAACCCAAAACAACTCATCCTGATGATTCTCTCGCTCAACTGATTCAGCGGTGATGCCTCTCTAGATTTCAGGTGCTGCCGAACAATGATTATATGTTGTTAGGCCTTGAATGGGGACGGGTTTTCGTATTTGCAATGCTCGCTAGTTTCGCGGAAATGTCAATAAATATGATTAGCTGAAGTCAAAGCAACAATTTCATCCTGATGTACAGTTGGAAATAACATTGCCTGGGTATAGTGCCTTTCTCAAAATAGAGAAACAGTTGATGTACTGTAGTTAAAAAAAATGGCATGGACAAAAATTTATATTTGTAATGAAATTCTGCTTGAAATAGTGATGGTTATCAAGTTTGTAGGTTTTCAATTATAAAACTATTTATTTTCTAAGAAAGCTAAATTTCATATGCAATCATTACAACTTTAGGGATGTATATTGCAAGCAATGACTGAACTAGCATCATTCAGCAAATAAATGAAGCAGTGACAAGTGTTTCTCAAACCCTGTCGGACATCCATTGTTTGAACGACGTTAGTGAAAACATAAAACTTCCATAATTATGCTCCTCAAGGCTGTGGAGTAACAACTTCTTTAGATAAAAACAGATGCAAATCCTAAATTATACACACATGGTTCCTAGTCTATCATAGACACCAAATTCAAGGACTAAATGACTATTCATTTTAAACTGAGTACCTTAATTCACACTCCAGTGTTACATGCCTATGTGTAGTGCGAAGACAAGGTGAAGATCCAAACGCAGCATTAAACGTATATTTATTAAACAAACCAGAACAAAACAAAACTAGAACAAACTAGGAAGCACACGGCCATCAGGGGAATAATGCAAATACAACACACCATGAGAAGGGAAACAAACTGATACATATAGTCCAACTCATCAAGGGGGATGAACCACAGCTGTGTATGTGTGTGTGTGAATGATGCATGACAGAATATGTAGTCTGTGGGACAGTGGATTTGTAGTTCATTAGCGATCCACAGTCGTTGGATCACTGATAATCATAACAGCCAGCGTATACAGGGCCATGAAAGTCCTTCCTGTACTTAACATTTCACTTACACTTAATATTTACATTAAAGTGTCAGTTATGATGTTTTGTATGTGCCATTTTAAAATCATGTTCAAAAATTTGAAACAGTCGTGTTCGAATAGCTTTAATAGTATTAGTTCTATACTGACAATATTCAAATTTCTGAAATAATGATAGAATGCATTATTTGTCATAGTTACTGTATAAGAATTAAATTTAAAACAACAAATACATCAAATAATCATTAGGAAAGTTGAGATCTGCTTCCTTCGTGTCTGTCACTGCTCTGTTTATCTGACACAGCAGGAGATTGAGGAACACTCTGACAGGCACGTGGGAATGGTGGGCGGTGAGAACTAGCATTAAAGGCACAGGCAACAACAACAGCTACATCGTGTTCAGAGCAGAAAATCCCAATATTCTGAAAGCTATAATTAATAATCTGATGGGTTTTTTGAGCTGAAACTTTAAAGACAAATTCTGGAGACACAAAAGACTTATCTTAAATCTTGAAAACAGGGTAAAATAGGTGCTCTTTAACATATTTTATATGTTTTGTTTTTCAAAGCTTTTTTATGTTTATTTTTTCCAAAGTATCAGTAAATCATAAAACTCAGCTTTCATCACATGCTACGGCATAGATGTTTTCAGAGTGCACTAAGAAGATAACAAAACTTGGTCTGAAGATTCATTACACAAAATCTGAGCAAGGCATCTTTAGACTTTCAACATCATTCAGAGTTAAGGGTGAAGTGTGTGAAAGAAATAAGGCATAAGGAAAACTGAACAGAACACATGAAGGAACTACATGTTTCTAAGTCCAGCTCTAAAGCTGTCACTCCAACCAAACACGTTTGCAAATGTTTGTGGGAACGAAGGATTGGAGTAAAACCGAATCACATAACTATTATTTGGTAACAACAGAACTTGTGATATTAGTTGGGAAACAACTAATGGGGTTCTCTCAACAACCCTGATGGGGTTCTCTCAAATTTACCATTGAACATTCTGATAACATTCACAGAATGTTCACTATGGGTGATCCTTGCATGAAGATCTTTAGCATCCTTTTGAAGTTCAATTTTTTTGTCAATTTGTTTTTGTGTCATGTCAACAGTTAGTATTTTTACTGCACTTTTAATATTTCACACTCATTTCAGTTCATAAACCACAATTTACACTATGTACAAATAATAAATCCACCCAGGACAAGAATGTTCCCACTAAAACCTGTTAAAACTTTAAAAAGCATAATAAACAACAAAACTGCAGTAAACATTACGGTCTATTCATATGAATAACAATTTAGGTGTCATTGATGCAAACAAGTCTTTAATGTTCGCATAACTAATGAAAAAAATCCTAAGAGAACATTAGGATACAGTGTTTTTGTAGCAATCTACCATCACATGGACTAAACACCAATCTTTAGGAGTCATCTGTAAAACTTCTTTTCGACACAGGACACTGCAGGATCAGAGACGGATAAATGGACCAGCTAAACTTTTTGATTGTTTGTGTTTGGTGGATAAATCTAAAAGAGGCTTTAAGGACCAGCACAAAATATGAGGCTGTGATTTTACAGACTGAAGATCTCGGGAAAAAAGCTTCAGCAAACTGTAGAAAAGCCTCTTACAGTTTATGGCTATTCTACAAATGTGGTGCTCCTGCAGTATTTCTGCATTAAACATGCGCTCAATGGCTTTATTCTACGTCAAACAGTAAACATCTCTGTAATCTGCTCAACCGTTTTAAACCAAGATCAATCTTTAGAGCTCTTTTGAGATACTCAGGGATGAAAAACACCATTACAAAAGACACGTGGGTAAAATACACTATTTCCACTTTACCTGTCCAGTGTATTTTCAGGTTAAATTGTGTTTTAGTAGTGCTTTGCATTGTTCTCAATGGTTACTTTTTCAACAACAAAATAAAACAAAATTCTACAGAATCTAACAGTTTTCTTTAAATATTGTCAATGATTATCTATATTTCTACATATATATTTACTTCATTTATAATATATTATATATAAAGTACAGCTGTGAAAGTAAGTATTGAACACGTCACCATTTTTCTCAGAAAACATATTTCTAAAGGTGCCGTTGACTTGAACTTTCCAACAATCCCTGGATGTTGGTAACAACCACACAAATCCAGACTGTATTTGAAAAGAAAACAAATATAATTAGTTTACAAATTAAGTTAAGCATAATAAAACAGAAATGACGGAGGGAAAAAGTATTGAACACATGAAGAAAGGGAGGTGTAGAAAGGCAGCGAAAGCCCAGACAGCAGCTGAAATCTCTCAGTAGTTCTTCAGCAACCCTCTGCCCTTCCTCA
>CAIGQQ010034268.1:7556341-7597667 GCA_903798035.1 Danio albolineatus | reverse complement strand
AATACATATATAAATATATATATATATATATATATATATATATACAATTAAATAATAAAATGTTTATGAAATATACAGCATATATAATTTTTTTAACAGCAGTGAATTCTTTTTTATTAAATTATTCTTTTTTATTTATTTACAAATATACATTTTATTAATCCTATACAATTTATATAAAGATATATGCGAATTTTTCAGTTTAGTAGCTACAGTACGTGTTTGTATTTTAAAACTACATAATAAATATACACAACATGTAAATACAAACTTTTATCTGTTTAACAACTATTTGATGATTCTTTTTGACATGCAGCTTAAGTACAAAATAAACATTAAAAAGTTCATAAATAGTGAAGAAAACAATAGCACAAAACACAATGAATCAACAACTGCAATATCAGCGTAAAACCTGCATGTGTACAGCAATAAATTTAGCTGACAGGGTTCAAATGCATATTTTACGTTCAGCTTTCATTTACAGTTTTTAAATGAGGATTGAACAGTTATTTCTGGTCAGCAGACACAAACACAGATGAGTAGAGTTTTGCATTCATCAACTGATTCTCTCTCAGAGTTCAATATTCCTATCACTCAATTCAATTCAGAAAAACGTATATTTTCCATTAAGCACACATTCAGTATGTGCAGGTCGGATGAGGTCAGGTGGGCTGGTATATTACAGTACTGTAGCGCTATAAAGCAACTTGTCACTGGAAGCCATAGAGAGAGAGAGAGAGTGCTTTAAATCAAAGGTCTCTGTTTTACATTTATCTTCATTCGCAGCTTTACTGTAGTTTATTCCAGGAGCTGCGGTGACCAGTTCATTGTCTTCAGAGGACGAGAGAAGAGCCAATCTGAGGCCATTTTTAAATGTCTTGTTGAAGGTCAGATTTAGCAATTCCAATGGAGGAGTGCTGTGATAAGGGCAAAAGCCTCACTGATCACGCTCACCTTTTAGTCTCCAACTGGCTGAAGCTCATGGACACTGGCACAAGCTCACTACCATCCCCCATTTTTTTAAAATTTAATTTAATTTAATTTTCTATAATAAATAAATGTTGTATGATGCTTTATTGATATGACAGATAACAACTGTACTTTGTGTAAATAAATAATGAATATAGACAAATCAGTGACTAATGAATACAATAAAATTAACACAAGAGTAAATAACAATTAAATAAATAATGATTACAGACAACAAATTATTCATGATCAAATGAAATGTAAGTGTGTGCTGATAGTCTACTGGTGCTGTGCACCGACATGCTCACTGTGACCTGAGTTCGAGGTTCAAGGTCCTTTCCCCTCTCTCTGCTCCAAATGCTTTCCTGTCTGAAATCTATACTGTTCTTTCATAATTTTTTTTTTTTAACCCTGAAAAAACCCTAAAAAATTGAATAATCAATTAGAATAAACAAATATTTTTAATGCAGTAAAATATTGATCAAACAGTATTTTATTTTATTTTATGTATATGTATATATATATACACACACACAACAAATGATTGTGATAAAATAAAATTAAAATTGAAGATAAATATAACATATTGATAAATATAAAATATTAAACAAATCGTATAATGGTACAACAAGCACTAGGTTTTCTCTAACTTTTAGTTTAATTTAATTTAATTTAATTTAATTTAATTTAATTTAATTTAATTCTTTTGTTTGATTTATTGACATTTTCTGTAATAAAATTGTATGTAATAATAAATAATAAAATAAATGCTATATCATGCTTTATAGAGATGACAGATAAATAAAATAAAATAAAATAAGATAAGATAAAATTAAATTAAACTTAATTCAATTCAATTCAATTAAACACTCAAATAATCAGTATAGACAACAAATGATTTGTAATATTGTAATTTTGTAATATTGTAATAAAAAATAATAAACAAACATATAATTATAGTCAGAAAAATTAATTACTAAATATATATATTTTAAAAGAATAAAGTTAAAAAGTACAATAAATATTCCCTATTTAAATGACTTGAGCTGCAATAACGGCAGTTTAGCTCTCATTATATGAAAATACTACATAAACATGAATAATGCAGCAAATCAGAATTAATGAATAATAACAATGGAAATGGTCTTAATAATAACACAGCGAACTGCTATGTGGTGTGTGTAAGTGCCTCTAACACACACATTCATTCTCAAAGCCCCGAATGGCCTCATCTTGATCCTCCACATGTGTTTCTGTGTGTTTTGACTATGAGGGCTGTTTTGCAGGAGCAGGTGTGTCCCATGTGGGGCGAGATGTACCACTCACATCACAAACACTCCAAAATAATCCAACAACAGTGTGTAATTCTTCTGGTCTTCAGTTAAGCAGATTTTGGGTATGAGAGAGAATTAAAGTAAACATTATCAGAATTTTTAAAGACATTTAATAATAATGTCTAATACCTAATAATGTCGAATTTAATAATAATTCTATAAATTACAGCTGTACTTGATATGTTTTGTGACATATAATATAGCTGAGCTGAGTGGAAACATTCTATTAGAATATATACATATATATATGTATGTTATATGTATGTTAATATTAACATACAGTACAATCTTTGTTTTTTAATTTACATTTAAAAAAATAGGCTAAATTACATTAAAATAAACACAAATAAAAAATAAATAAATACTAAATAAAATAAAGTATGAATAAACACAATAAAAATAATAATAAATACATTTTTTTTTAAAAATCACAAAATAAAAATAAAATAAATATCAAAATAATAAAATGAAATTAATAAAAAATAATAAACTAAAACTAAAATAATATTATTTAAAAAATGTTTATAAAATAAATAAATAAATGAAACTATAAAACACAAGTACATATATTGAAAATTCATTGCAGTACAAAATAAAAACTAAATAAAAAAAACACACAATAAAAAAACAAAATGAAAGCTGTAAAAATAAAACACAATAAACAAAATAATTAATAATAAAATAAAATAAATTAAAATAAAATAAATAAATAAATAAATAAATAAATAAACAAACTATAAAACACAAGTAAATATATCCAAAATTAATTGTGATACATTATAAGAACTATTTTTTCATTTTCCCAGAAATTTACCACTAGTAGTCATGTTTGCTACTGCAATGATCTGCCAGCCACAGAAAAAACTTTTGGAGAACCAATCAAAAGAAGCAGCCCAAAGGGAGCGTTGTGTGAAAATAGCACAACATACGGCAGTCATCACCACACCCTTGAATAGTCCATCCGTCTATTTCTGAAACAGCAGCTTCACGCTATTATTGAGAGCTAAAAACAACAGAACGAGAGACAGACTGACTGACGGCTCGCAGACTGACGGATCAGGCAGACATTCTAGGCCTGCAATCTGACAACACATTTCTTTCTCCCACAATTCCATCTCAGTAAACCTGCTGTCGGCGCCGGCTTTCTGACAAATCTCTCAAACACATGCAAAATCACAGAACAGAATAATCAGAGCACACCTCCAAACATCCAGCCAGAGTACAAAAACATTTCCTACAGGACATAAAAAGCCACACATTTCGTATTATTTTCATAATAAATTGCATTCCAGCTTCCAAAACGATTGAATTATTTTATTTTTCTTACATCCAATGTTTAGTTTCTGTATATTGTAGATTTGAATGGGGAACAGAACAGAAAAGTTACAATATTGTATCGATTTCAATGTTGTATGAATATATGAATATTTTTTGTACTTTTTTTTCTCAATAACAAAATAAAAATTTATCAAAATGACATTAAGGGAAAGAAGCAGTTTAAAATGCATGGGGTCCAGACACTTTTATTTTCTAAAACCAGAGAAGGCGGAGCTTTAGAGCCACACCTACCCATTACATCATCACCATAGAGTAGATCAACAGTACAGTACAGTGTGCGAATTACACATTGATGATCAGGGGGGCTAACTTTTTTAGTAGCAGTTGGCAATACAAGCTTCTGTGAATCAAATTTATGAATGTATTTAAATTAAGTGTTGTTAATTTAAACTAATTTCGAGAGGATCACATGCTGATGATTGCTTGCAGCTGGTCTCGCATTATTCAATTCATGATTCACCAATCAGACGCTTCCTAAGCCACTATATATACCCTAAGTTCCATATCACAGCCATCTTCATTTTGAAGAATGCCCCCTTTCACCCCTACTCCTCCTCCTTTCCTAGATGCGTAGCACGATGACCCTGTGGTTAGCACTCTTGCCTCACAGCAAAACCATCACTGGTTCTAGCCCTTACCAAGCCGGCCGACGTTTCTGTGCAGTTTACACGTTCTTCCTGTGCTCACATAGGTTTACCCCGGGTTCCCCTGTTTCCTTCCACTGTCCAAAAACATGCAACTTAAGTTAATTGACTAATTCAAATTGGCTCCATAGACATGCTCCTAGTAAGTAGTTATCTCTTAAGAGCAATCACTATCTGTTCATTAGCTACTACAGCAGGGGAGTTCTTAAGCTCTACCTGAGCTCAAACTCCCCTCTCACCTTGCAAATGGGAGGGAGCCCCGAGCTCGAGAATCTTATGAGCTCAGGGCTCTCTCCCGGGACAGCATACCAAATAAGCTTTATAATCAATCATCAGATGTGAACTCTTAAAATCTAATTTATCAATAAAAAATATACTTTTCAGTGTTTTGAGGGATATTTAGAGAATATTTTATGTGTGTCTCATTTTTCTTTTCTTTTTTTAGGCTAAACGCAGATATAAACACCTATTTGACAAGAAGCATGTTTTGTGAATGCTTAGGATATCTATCTGTTCTCTAGAACTGGCAGGTCTATTTTTTATTTATTTATTTATTTATTTTTTGGGGGTGGGGTAAATATTTATATTATACATTTTTAATTGTTGATGTTTAAGATATAGATCAGAAATCTGAAAAGTTTATTTCTTACTATTAAAGGGCTGACCCCCCATACATCTTGTTTTGATGTCCTTCAAGGGAATCAAGCGTTAATTAAGGGGGTCAATTCCCTCCAAACCCCCTTGCAATTTGCACCCTGGTGCAGTATGGTTTTGGTGTATTTTGTCAATTGTTATTGTCAGTGTTAGATGTTATGGATTATATGATATTTTTTTGATAGGGACCTTGTGTCTGAGTGATTTATATGGATTGTTTCCTTGTTAAACACTAATCATGTAATCAGTAATTAATTACTTTTTAATTTTACTTCTTTTGTGGCCAATACAGCATCAATGCATCTTGGGAATGACAGATACAAGTCCTTCACAGTGGCCAGAGGGATTTTGAGCCATTCTTCTGGCAGAATAGTGGCTGAGTCACTAAGTAAAAACTATGTGGAAAATGTTTCCCTACTCGCTTCAAAACACCCCAAAGTGACTCAATAATATTTAATTCTGGTTACTGTGCGGGTCATGGGAGATGCTTAACTTGAACTTCGTGTTCATCAAATCACTCTGTCACCAGATTTGCTGTATGTATTGGTGCATTATCATCCTGATACAAGGATGGGTGAACATGGTCCTCCAGAATGGTTCAGTAGTCCTTGGCAGTGACGTGCCCATCTAGCACAAATATTGAGCCTAGGAAATGCCATGATATTGCAGCCCAAACCATCACTGATCCACCCCATGCTTCACTCTGGGCGTGCAACAATCTGAGTTATAGGCTTCTTTGGCACTTCTCCACACTGTAACTTTCCAAAATGTGGGAAAGACAGTGAAGGTGGACTCATCAGAGAACAATACATGTTTCATATTGTCCACAGACCAAAATTTTCACTGCTGACACCATCGAAATTGACATTTGTCACTGGCACGAGTAACCTAAGATTTGGCTATAGCAGCCCAGCCATATATATTGACCTTGTGGAGCTCCCGATGAACAGTTCTGGTGGAAACAGAAGAGTTGAGGTGTACATTTAATTCTGCAGATGTGACTTTATGTTTTTTGGATACAACCCAGGGTAGCACCCGGACATCCCTTTCAGACATCTCCAGACAGCTTTCAGTCCACAGTTACTCCTGTTTGTTTTGGTTTGTCCTTCTTGATGGTATGCTGAGGTTAGCCTGGATACCATGACCATCGATACATCACAAAGACTTGTACAGCATCATTGCATCTTGGGAATGACAGATACAAGTCCTTCACAGTGGCCAGAGGGATTTTGAGCCATTCTTCTGGCAGAATAGTGGCTGAGTCACTAAGTAAAAACTACGTGGAAAATGTTTCCCTACTCGCTTCAAAACACCCCAAAGTGACTCAATAATATTTAATTCTGGTTACTGTGCAGGCCATGGGAGATGCTTAACTTGAACTTCGTGTTCATCAAATCACTCTGTCACCAGTTTTGCTGTATGTACTGGTGCATTATCATCCTGGTACAAGGATGGGTGAACATGGTCCTCCAGAATAGTTCAGTAGTCCTTGGCAGTGACGTGGCCATCTAGCACAAATATTGAGCCTAGGAAATGCTATGATATTGCAGCCCAAACCATCACTGATCAACCCCATGCTTCACTCTGGGCGTGCAACAATCTGAGTTATAGGCTTCTTTGGGACTTCTCCACACTGTAACTCTCCAAAATGTGGGAAAGACAGTGAAGGTGGACTCATCAGAGAACAATACATGTTTCATATTGTCCACAGACCAAAATTTTCAATGCTGGCACCATCGAAATTGACATTTGTCACTGGAACGAGGGTTAGCCTGGATACCATGACCATCGATACATCACAAAGACTTGCTGTCTTGGTCACAGATGCTCCAGTGAGACGCGCAACAACATTTTGTCCTCTTTTAAACTCTGATATGTCACCCAAAACGTTGTGTGTATTGCAATATTTTAAGCAAATCTGTGCTATTACTCTGCTAAATAAACCATCACATCACTCTTCTCTTATGGTGGAATGTGCAATCAATGCAAACTGGCCACCAGGCTGGTCAAATTTATCCATAACACCTCAAACACTAAATTGGCAAGTGTTTCAGTTGTCCAACCGCTGTGCTTAAATAACAAAAACATTTGATTTTGGCTGAAAATTTTCTTTAAATCTGCGATTAAAGGCTCTCTCAAGGCTGGAGGCCAGTCAGGCTAAAACCGTTTTAATTAGCAGACAAATTAGAGAGGAGTGAATCGGGTCGTTTTCTTTCTCTTAGTCCCTGGAGCGGGGAACGCTGGTGCCTCTGATTAATTGAACGGATGAATATAATTGCTGGGACAGCAGCGAGTGGCTGGAGGTCACATGTTTTAAACTGTCAGAGCAGACCTCTGTTCGGCCCCCTGCTGATTTATACTGTGACAGATGATATACATGCACTGCATGACCGGCGTGTGATGTGTGTAAAATACTGTACATTGATTGTGCGCAAGAGCAGCATATGTTCAATAAAGATTTTGTCTTTAAATTCTATTTCTAAAAGCAGTTATGATGACAAATTTAGACATTTACTGGAACAGATAGCGTCAGTTTATGAAATATTATCACAATGTAAAATATTTTCTGTCGTATTATATTAAAACATGAAAATGTAATTAGAATTTTGTGCAGTCGTCATTGTTAAGATAATCAAAGATTAATATTCAGCCATAAAATGGACTGGCAGACCAAGCTGTAAGTTGCACCCCCTTTGTAATCTTTATGAATAAACTTTTTATTTATTTGTTATAATATTTAATGGAGGAAATATTTATACCTACTGTATGTTGTATACATGATAATCCAATATTGCATTTGTTTTCAATAATATTCAGCAAGAAATAATGGAATATATGAAAGCTGTTGGAAGCATGTATAAGGTGTCATTGATAAGTTCTGTGTTAAAGCTTATAATACTGCAACACCAACTAAATCAACACAAACAACACAGTTATTAAATATAAGAAAAGTTCTAAATCAGAAATGTCTAAGTTAGATCCGCTATTGGACATTGTTGCCATATAGCAACATATAAAGTACCTTAAATGGCCATGAAACCTGTTTCTTTCGGTTCAAGTCTACCTCAGAATTTTTTCAAAAAACGCTTCATTAAGGGCGAGGAGTGCCGTGATTAGAGGGAGGAGTGGGCGTGGCCGGCAGAGCAGGGGGAAAAGGGGAGCAAACAACTGTCAGTTGGCTCACAAAATGAGACACAAACCGTGAGGAGATCCATAACTTTATAGTTTACAAAGTTAAAATGCAAAGAAATAAACAAGTAATTTAATGTCTTTCTACATTTGTTATTCGTAATTTCGTATACACATAACCACAATTTGTTATATCATCATAAAGATAATCGTGTCTATATGAATACTATAAATGAGGAGGACTTCTCTCCTCCTCAATCCCCAGGTCTGAATGCGGACACTGTGGCAGCTCTCTTTCCCTGTCTATTTCAACCATTAGCGCTGCTGGTAATAAGGAGAATTTTAAAAATAGGCTAACACAGCAGCACGGATATAGGCGATGTGTCTGAACGGCCACCATTCTCTAATTCTCGCACAGCTCTCTCGACAAAAAATGCTTAGGTTGTAACCAACAACTTGCCTGAGAGAATCGTGGGGAAAAACACGGTCTCACCCAGTCATTGGGTCACAGCTTGGCAGGTCTGCGTTGCTTTCGGAAACCACATGCTCTCATGAATAATTAAGAAGCAGGGTCTTCTAATAGGATAAGAAAACTCCACTATGAATAATAATGAGAAACCGACTCATCATCACTCCACTAACAAATTTACGCTACGTCACCGATCCAGCCCCAAAAATTATTTTAAACCCAGTAGATGAAATTTGCTGACCAAAGGGCAAAATTATCCAGTTTTCCCCACAATTAAAGCTGACAGATGCTAACATTGTTTTAAATGATGTTCAACACACACAGATTTGTTAGATTTTTTTAAAAAGTACTTCAAGGTGTCCTAAATCTTAAAAATCTTAAATCTTAAAAATCTAAAAATTCACCCGATAGATAGACAGACAGACAGACAGACAGACAGACAGACAGACAGACAGACAGACCGACCGACCGACCGACCGACCAATTGATTGATTGATTGATTGATCTATCATAATGCGTTAGGGTTAGTGTCAGGGTTTATTTATATGTGTAAATATATTTGGTAAATTATTGCTTGAAAACATTGATGATTATTTTGAAAAGGGAAAAAAAAGCTAATTCCAGCACTGCTTGTCCCAAAGGTGAAAATGTGAAAACTGTATTAAATATTTTTTTTTTTGCCAAACACAATCACACAGAGACATTTTAAAAATGTTTGAAAAAATACATCTCCATCTAGATCAGGGATCACCAATCTCGGTCCTGGAGGTCCGGTGTCCTGCAGGGTTTAGCTCCAACTTGTCTCAAAACATCTGCCTGGATGTTTCAAGTATACCTAGTGAGAGCTTGATTAGTTTGTTCAGGAGTGTTTGATCAGGGTTGGAGCTAAAATCTGCAGGACGCCGGACCTCCAGGAACAAGTTTGGTGATCCCTGATCTAGATCATCCATTGACAAATTAGAAAGGCTGAGAAAGGCTTTTAAGCCGAAACGCATTGGCAAAATCTTTAATCTTTAAGTTTTCCCTCTTTGTATTTTCTTCCACACACCTTGTATAATGGCTGGGTAGCTCCAGATTCTATCTCATCAATTACTTTGATAATCCATTTATGAGACAAAAAGGGATAAAACAAGAAATCGAAAAAATAAGCAAGAGCCAGTGGCGGAGTCAAATTGAATGAAATGGAATTGTGTTCTGTGAGTTTCAAAAGTTACATCAAATGCCTGAAGTCTTTTTGTATTAGTGAAATCTTCTGTATTCCATAAACTGGATTAAAGGATTGTGGGGTAGGAGGCTATTTTTATGCCACACAATGAAAGCTGAGAGTCAGGGTTGATCTGTGAATGCTCAGCATGTTTCAGGTGACTAGAGAAACTCTCAAAATCTTTTAGATTACAAACCACTCCGGCTCTCTCACACATGAGGTGATACACGGCCAAACCAAATTCTCCTTCTAATGTTCCCCTGAAACAGCATGAATTATTCAATGCATTTAAATCACAACTAACGCATTAGCCAAACACTGATGGACACAAACACCAAATGTGTTACAGGTGTGATATTTGAGAAAATACGCACACTAGTTTGAAAGTCCTCAACATAAAGCTAGAAATACACAAAAATGAAGATTAAAATGCTTAAGAATTAAATACATAGCAGTACACTGTAAAAAAAGGAGGGTTCCACACAATACATGTATGTTGTCCCAACACAAATCCATTGCGTTAACAAATTTAAGTGGATTGGACATAAAACAATTAAGTTGTCCCCAAAAAATCTCAAGAATTGTGTTGTTTCAGCTCATTTTAAATAAGTAGTTTTGAAATAAGTGTATACATGGTAAAAAAAATGATGGGTTCAATTCAATTCAATTCAATTCAATTCAATTAACTTTACTGTCTATCCCACAGGGGTTAGAATACTGTCATTAGACATAGGCTCACACACAACAACAAAAACTACAGTGGGAAAAATGTCTTCTTGTATTTAGCATGTTGTGCTAAAGACTCCTATACTGTCTACACTGTAAAAAATGCAGGGTTCCACACAATTCATTCACGTTGTCCCAACACTAATCGATTAAGTTAACTTAACACTTTTAACAAATTTATGTGGATTGAACATAATAAAAAATTTAGTTGTCCCAATGAAATCTCAAGAACTGTGTTGTTTCAGCTTATTTTAGTTATGTAGTTTCAACAAGCAAAAAAATCTATATTTTTTGAGTGTACAAAATCAACTTCAAGGAACCAGGTAAAGGATGGGAAGAGCCTTCCACAATAGAAGGTTTTTCTTTTTGTCACTGCTATAAATAAATCAGTGAGAGGTGTTTGTTTCTCACCAACTCGCTATCACACAATTCCTTCATGTTCTCACAACACAAATCAAATTTAAGTGGACTGAACTCAATTAAGTTGTACCAAAAACCTTACGAATTGTGTTGTTTCAACTCATTTTAAATACGTAGAATGAACAAGACAAGACAGCAATACATTTGTTTAGGTAGACATTAGACATTAAAGATTTACCATGGATAGGGGTCCTAATTTCTAGTATGAAAACGTAAATATAGCTATTTTTGCAGATCTGAAATGCGTCACTTAAGATGCTTTTGGTTGTAAATTTATTTCCCATTAGAAGGCGACGCTTGTCATAAAGATAACCTAGCGAACCACTGACCTAAAGTGTTTTCAACAGCAAACCTAAGAGTGCACTGCAACTAGTTTTACCTTGATTTTACATACTGTTGCACTCTTTTGTGCAACCATACTACATAAATACAGTCGATTATTAAATCAAAGACACAATTAAGTTGTTGTGTAGGATTTGTGCAAAGAATTGCACAAATATAATCATTTAAATTGTTGATTATAAGTCACTATAAACATCATTAGTGTGAAAAGGAACATAAGTTATTTTCATCATAATGCCCCCATAGCGTTAATTTTACCTAGAATCTGCAGTCAAACATGTGTTTGAGTCTCACAAACATAAACGCTGAAGTGTGTATTTCCAATGAGTCTGTGTTTTAACGAGATGATGATTTCTTTCCTGATTTAAATGCAGCAAATCTCTCCGATGGCTTCTTCATACTGTATACAAACTAATCCAGAGAGGTTTCTCATCAGCATGCTGATGATTATGTTTATGTTTTCAGTGTCCCAGAATTACTGTTGACACTCTACAACTTAATCAACAGAGGACCAGCTGAGTGTGTTTAGTTATTTAATCATGAGTGTGAATGCATCATTAATGAGACTCCTCCAGACATCAACACAACTCTTTAAGTGTAATTATCTCAATAGGCAAAATATCAGTTAGGAGTTGCATAAGTAATAATGTAGAGTTATACTGCTAATCAATGTTACAAAATCTGTCAGCCAATCAGATTGCAGAAAATAAAGACTGCCATTATGTATTCGTCCTTCACTTGTTCCGAACCTGTTTGAGTTTCTTTCATCTGTTGAACACTAGGAAAACATACCTGAAGGATGTTGTGTGAAAAAGATAGACTTCCGTATTTTTTGTTCCCATAGTCGATGTCAAAGACTTCTTTTCACAACATTCAACAGAATGTCTTGTTTTGGGTTCTACATAAGAAAGAAATTCAAAACACAACCACTTGAGAGTCAGTAAGTGGTGAGTACATTTTCAATTTTGGGTGATCTATCCCTTCACATTAGGTGTGATATTAGGTCTGATTTTATTTATACTGTAGTTCTAACATGTTGACCTCTTTAGGATTTAGGAGGGAAACTTAGCAAATCTAACAAAGCAAGTCCCACAAACTCCTTTTGTATACAGTAATGGTTCATGATTCACATCATCATACTGCATAGATATTTACATTAGATGTCAACTATGCTATTGTTGTCTATTGGAAGGAATACATCAATAGAGCCACCTTTGAAATGAATGTGGGACCAAGGTGCAGTGGCAGCCTGGCCATCTGAAGCCAGAGATGTATAAATATACATATATCTATGATCTGGAGTTTTCCCGATGGTTCTCCCTCCCTGTAAAATTTGATCTAATCCGTGTCCTGAAACACATTCCCTCTCCTGCTTTCACTTCTAATTCTTACGGAGGGAGCGATTCGTTTGTGAATGAATCTCCATTATGAACGACTCGATGACCATCGATATCCCTGCGTCGACATGCATATCCACCTTTTTAATCTAAATGGTATATAGTATATAGAATATTCAATAATTTATGGTGGACAATATCCACATTGAGGCAGATACACTGTTATGTTATCAGGCACCCTTATAAGTCACTTCAAAACAAGCCGTTACTTCACTTATAATACACGTTTCTGGCATCAGCGTCTTGCTATCATATTTCATTTACATTGTTTGCTAATTTTATTCAACAAAACTAGCATAAGCTGAGTATTTAGTGCAAGTTGGTGCTACTTTGCCTTATGGTCAATGCAGTAAGAGACTGTATTATCATCAATATTGTTACTTGTTTAGCACAAAAGTTCATAATATATAAAAACGTAAAAAGTGAAATCTTACATATGAAATGTTCTGCCTTTGTGCTTTGTTTGCTCGTTACTACACCTGTACACACGCTAAAGTCCAGCATCTTCACATTGGCTTTAGTCTTGACTATTGCAGTTGAATACATTTGTCTTGGGAGCACTGTACAAATGTGGCGGCGCTATTGACGCATGCTCAGGGCCCGTACGCGATATCTAGTGTATATATCTATGATCATACTGTACATAACCAAGTGAATCAGTGTTTCGGTGAGGTGAATCAACGGTGAATGAAACGCTTTAAATGATTTACTGCCTATAAGTAAGAATACTTAATCATATTGTGTTTGCATTCCAATTTGTCTTATGCCAAATTCACATAGCATAGAAAGAAATTTCACATTTGCATAGAAAAACAAAATAATATTATGTTTAAAATAATAATAAAAAACTCTTTAATGGGTTTTTGTTATTTGGATATAATAATGTGTTACTGAATATAACTCATCTGTGTCAATCAGGGCCGTGCACATTTTGAGGAGCAGTGACCCAAACCAAAAAAGGGGCACTAAGTGGGTGGGATTTTCCTAATACAAATTTTCCAGTTGTTATAAAAATTGAAAATTGTTATTTGTAATAGAAAATTGTAATATATATTAGAGCTTCTTTTGATTAGACATTCAAATTCTAAGAACGTGGATATTTAGCACAAGTTGTCGGCACTTTTAGAAGACCACTGACTGCTAGGGATGGGTACCAAATTGGTGCTAAATTATAAAAGAAGTCGTCGTTAAAGCTCTGACGTTAACGGTTCCGCTGTCGGAAAATTACTGCTGAATAAACAACACTCACAGTTGCATAATTTAACTAACCAAACTTTTTTTGATATATTTGATATTCGTCTGCACAGTTGGCAATCTCACATGAGAAATTCTCGTGTTTCCGGCAAGCATGTCAAGTATAAAAGCCCTCACAGTTCTCGGCTGTGTGCGCGCACTCAGCGGAGGCTCGCGCTAAGTGCATACACATAACTCGCGACATAGACGCTGAAGAATGTTCACTTTTAGCACAGTGGTGTCCAAACTCGGTCCTGGAGGGCCAGTGTCCTGGAGAGTTTAGCTCCAACCCTAATCAAACACACCTGAACCAGCTAATCAAGCTGTTACTATATATACTAGAAACTTCCTGGCAGGTGTGTTGAAGCAAGTTGGAGCTAAACTCTCCAGGACACTGGCCCTCCAGGACAGAGTTTGGACACCCCTGACTTAACATGTTTCTTAAATATCTGCAAACATATTATGGTATTTTTATGCTTTAGAAGACTCAAAAACTCACATACAGCACCTTTAATTTTTAAATAAATCAGCTGTTTTGAATGAATCATTTGAATAAATGATTAAATGAATCACTCATAAAAACACATGTGAGTTTAGTGTGACATTTATTTATCCTTGATAGACTTAAACCAAAAAAAGAACCCACACAAAAATGTTGTTTGATAATTATTATCATAAACAAAAAAAGAAGTAAATCCTGTTGCTCTGTCCACTTAACAAGGGCTTTAGTTTATGGTTGAGTTTATGGAGTTAACAAAGTAGACAGGTAAGGTCACAATATTTTATTAAGTGGCTTTTTAAAGCAAGATCTGGCCACCCAAATAAGTCAAGACATAAATACGACACACACACAGAACAGTAAACAACCACACATTTAAATATCCCATTAACAATTCAGTTCTGTACACACTGCATGGAATGTTAAATGATAAATGCAGTCACTACTACCTGCTTTTTTGAGAATTAATTTGCTTTCTAAATGTGGTTGTCACTTTTACTGGTGTCTCCTTAACAGTATTAATAACTTAAAGGTGAACTGACAGCCAAATGAAGCTGCAGCAAGTAGATGTGTGATAAAAAAAACAGCCATATAAGAACAGTTTGATCGCTAATTGAATCAGAATCAGTTTTATTGCCAAGTGTGCTCCACACACAAGGAATTTGCTTTGGCTACAGAAGCTTCCAGTGTACATAAAGTGACAAGTGACAACACAAAATAAATATAGACATTAAACAGAGATGCAGTCAGTCCAACGATCTAGATGTTGAAATGTATGTACAGATTTGTTATAAATATACAGGTTATAAGGTGCTGTGTACAAATGCGTAAGAAGTATTGCGTTGTATATTGTTATAAGGTGCTGTGTACAAATGCGAAAGGAGAAGTATTGCATCGTATATTGTTATAAGGTGCTGTGTACAAGTGCGTATAAAAAAGTACTGCACGTTTATTGCACAATAGGAAAAATATTAACTGTTCATGAGGTAGAAGGCCTGAGGAAAGAAACTTTTCCTGTGTCTGGCTGTTTTTGTGCTCGGTGCTCTATAGCGTCAACCAGACGGTAACAGTTCAAACAGGAAGTGTGCTGGGTGCGAGGCGTCCAAGGTGATTTTGCGAGCCCTTTTACTCACTCTGGAAGAGTACAGTTCTTGAAGTGTAGGAAGGGTAGTGCCAGTGATTCGTTCAGCAGTCCGGACTATTCGCTGAAGTCTACGGATGTCTGTTCATTGTTACAACACTTCTAAAGGGTCTTTTACATCTGACTTCACAATATTACATATGACGAAAGTAGTACCTACTAGATTTTAAACTATTATCAAATGTGTTTGCACTGATCATATTTTGGCATATTCAGTATCAGTATATTGTATCTCCAGCATGTAGCTGGTCATTTACATAGGTATACACTCTATTTTTGTCCTGACTGGCAAATTTGTGCGATTAATTTATAGAACCATCATATAAATTCCATCCCCGTCATCATTCAATTAACTTGTTTAAAGCCAATTAGATACTTAATTATTCATTTATTCGTTGCCGCTGGAACGGTCCATTTTGACTCTTCATTCAGCACAATTAGAGCAGATGCTGGAATGTATAATTCATCAGTGAATTATGCAAACATCATTTCTCTCATTATCAGAGCTGAACAAGCTGATATCAGAAACATTATTATCAGTTTCCGCTCACAATCAAGTGCTTTTGGCAGAAATCCGGAAACATTGCTTGGCAAAACGCGATGATTTAGACGACTGCACCACTTAAAATTCTTCCCCCGCTAAGAGTTTACCTAAAAACGCTCTATAAATGTGCAAACTCATCTTGATGATAAATGTCTGTAAAGCGAAGCGTGTACAATCAAATTTCTCCCCGGCTCTCGCTCTCTCCCACTTGAGACCGTGGAAAAGAAACAGGACCCAGAATAGATCGGCGCATCAGATCTTATTACAGCTTGCTGCTGACACTGACAGTATCTGTGATTACATCATTTCCTTGCTTGTAATGGAACAGCAGAGGAGAGGCCAGCTTAACTTGTTTCCAATATGTGAGCAAATAAGGTTAGAGTGTGTGTGTAGAAGAATTGAATTAGGGTGTGTGAACATGACACAGGGAGATTCAGTTGAGGGACAAAATAGGGCTTGTTGAACAATTGAATTAGTGCTTTAACATGATCCATTGTGCAAAAAAACACAACAACTCCTTTGCTGTTTTAAACCCGTTCTTAAGCCATCAGACAATTGCAAAAGATAAACATGCTAATTATCATTACTTTTTTCAGTTGCAGTGCATGTTTTGCTTGACAGCTTCAAAAACCTTCCAAAAAGTGATGCTCAAAGATTTCTTATGCATTTATTTTTTATTCTAATTTGATTTGTGTCAAGAGAGTGACTTTAAGTGCTGTTTGCATGACATTATTTTTTAATATTTTTTTTAGGGGGTTTTCACCTTTAATGGAGATAGGACAGTTGAAGTTAGAGACAGGAATGTATTGGGAGCAGAGAGAAGGGAAGGGTCAACAAAGGACCTTCAGCCGGGAATCGAAGTCACGTCGCCGTGAGCACCATGGTGCTATATGTCAGTGCGCTTAACCACTTGGCTATTGGCGCTGACTACATGACATTAATAATAAGCAATAATTAACAAGAAATTTATAAGAAGTAGGGCTGTCCAAAAATCAATCGTGATTAATCACACCCAAAAGTTTAACATAATATTTGTGTGTGTACTGTGTATATTGTATTATGAATATATAAATACACACATGCATATACTTGATAAAATGTTGGTTTATATTTAGATATATAAAAAATAAATGTGTATGATACAAATTTTACATTTGAATATAATGTAACTACTTTGATGTAACCTTTTTTATATATAGTTTTGGCTTCTATGAATGTGTTTATCACATATACATAATAAATATATGTATAACACGCACACATATTATGTCAAAACAAACTTTTATTTTGGATGTGATTAATCCTGATTAATTTTTTGGACAGCCCTAATAATAAGCAATAGTGTACCAGTGGCGCAGTGGGTAGAACGATCGCCTCACAGCAAGACAGTCACTGGTTCAAGCCTCGGCTTGGCATTTCTGTGTGGAGTTTGCATGTTCTCCCCATGTTGGCGTGGGTTTCCTCCGGGTGCTCCGGTTTCCCCCACAAGTCCAAAGACATGTGGTACAGGTGAAATGGGTAAGCTAAATTGTCTGTAGTGCATGTGTGTGAATGAGAGTGTATGGATGTTTCTCAGTGACGGGTTGCAGCTTGAAGGGCATCCGCTGCGTAAAAAAAAAACATTTGTTGAATAAGTTGGTGGTTTATTCCGCTGTGGTGAGCCCAGATTAATAAAGGGACTGAAAAGAAAATGAATAAATAGCGTACCTAGAAATGTACTTTTAGAAACTTATACTGTATTAAAGTGCAAGTTTTAAAAAGAACAATTCCATTATCATTGCCATGTAAAGCACAAAAACACGATTTTGTGAAAATGGTGACACATAAAATAAATGTAATTAACATTATTTATTGATATGAGATGTAAAACCCTGATGTGCATAATGTGTGCACATAATGTGCAAAAGAAAAACAACTAAAAAGAACCATAGTATGTCAACAAAAAAGTAAGGTGTCAAACAGGAAATTTTGGGTAAGTGAATTTACAGTTATTTATTATATATCTATAAATGTATATACCGGCAATATGTGAAATTCGGCATGTATGCCTAGGAAATGTATACAGTAGAATGCCTAAAATCAAACATCAAAGTATGAAGTGATTGTTTCTTTATACATTGCCTAGGCATTCTATGCAATATAAAGTTGGCACACGACAAAGTATGTAACTGGCCTTCCCACAACTGATGTTGACGTTGGCCCTTGGGTCGTTGTTTGATGATGGCGATCGAAGCATTTGTGTGTTGAATGTTATTATAAGACAGTGTATTGGTGATAGGTTTCACTACCACATCACAGACAATATTGCCATAATTCTTCTCACGATGTCTGTGCAATTTAAAATGTCTTTCTAGTCTTCCCTGCTGCAACAAGTAGCTCATTCCAGTTGTGTTCTGCTTCTTTTCACCGCTAAAAACATCCTGTCCTTTTTATTCAGCAATTCTTCACTAATTCGTGAAATATGGATGTGCAAGACCAAAGGGCCAAAATATGAAGTGCTTTTGTGTGAAAGAAGAAAATTAAGTACAGTTCCATTAAGTGCCATTCTAGTCCTACTGTAACAACTACTTCAATCTCAGTTCTGCTGTCACTGGTTTTCTGGTCAGAACATCATATGCTTTATTTCGTATCCCTTCCACTTCGTGTCCCTTACACAATAAAAATTTTGTTGTGATACTTCTCATTCAATATAATGCCTAGGAATTGTATAGAATGCTTAGGAAAAGTGTGGAAAATCGTTGCAAAAACTGATATTTCATACTTTGCCCTCAACCATCAGGCATTTCCTAGGCATTCTATACAATACCTGGATTTATATATACACACACAGATATAATGATGGGATTTGTAGTCCGTAAGATGACATGTAGTTCACCAGGAATCTGCCAGGACTGGCGGGTTCTGGCTGGCAACCTAAAGAGGCAGCCCCCCACCCCCCTTTCTGAGGAAGATTTTATACAATTAAGAAGTATAATTCCTCCCACTTTCTAAAGAGGCCACAAAAAATTGTCCCTCCCCATCTCTGAGCTGATCTGCAGTGTCCCGACTGTCAAAAATCAGTGTGGGATCTCTGTTGATTGTGAAAACTCATATCAGCGAAATTGACAAACCAAAAGAAGATCAAAGCCTCTGCTGCCGGAATAAATCCTCTCTGAACTTTCATCTGTCTAAAAGGATTTGATGGACAAGAACAGACAGAAGAACCATGCAGAACTTATATGAAATATAGAACAGGGCTGTTGTTGTTTTTTCATAACAATGTCTTTGGCTTATATTGTCAGCAAAAAACTGAAGCATATATTCCACTGGTGTCAGAACTAAAGTCTGTCTGATGAAGGCTTATAATTCTCTCTCTCTACTCAAACGAGGATCCCTTATAAATTACTCATTCCAGCTGGCAGAGAACAGGCTTTCATTGTTAATGTATTTACTCGACAGACAAAACATTGCATTGAAAGAATCAAAAAAAAAAATTAACAGAAATAATTAGAGAAATTATTATTCAAAATTTTAGTTGTTAAATCTATCAATTACATGCTTAGTGTCTAGCGTTAACGGTATATTGTAGCAAAAACATACACAAGGATGTTAACAACAGGAAATGCAGTTTGGCACCATTAACAATTTAGTTGTGAATGACAAATTTATTTTTATCTGTCAAATCGCTGAAAACACCCACAATCTTCAGCAGCACGTGCAGTGTCTCTCTATGTAGCTGCTTTCCGTGCATTCTACTGTACATCTTAAATAATGAACTCGCAAAAGATATATGAATGTTTTACACATGCTTATTCAGAATATATGTGAAAGACTTTTATTATGTTAGCTGACCAATCAGAGCCTCTTGAAAGCGGGCCTTTCGGAGAAACTAGGAAATATGACAGTCGTTTGTTAGCTGAGTGGCTGTATATAATCAAAATAAGATATATGAAAAAAATTACCAGATTTTTTACAAATGAAGCATGAGCACACATTGCTTTGCGTCTTATAAACACAACCAAATTTATTATAAATTTTTATAATCATGCACAAAGTTTGTTTATTTAAAAATTAAGGCAATGAGTTTATTCACACTATACACTATTACTGTAAAACGTACAGTAACTTACTGACAATTTTGGTTGCCAGTAAAACTACATTTACAAGCACACTGTAAATAAATAACTACAATTGTGCTGCATTTTTACAATGCAATTGTGATTATTAATTTACAGTGCACTTGAAAATTTAGTCTTAATGGCAACCAAAAGTACCAGTAAGTTATTGTACATTTTACAGTAAAATGCAATTATTAAATTACATTGTGCATATACATGTGCAGTCTTACTGTTAAGTTACTGTCAATTTTACAGTATTGTTTTACAGTGCATTTTTTTAAGTAAAGTCAACTAATCACTTTAAATACAACATGTTTACTCATTATTTTAAGTCAAACCAACTAATGATTTTTTTTTACAGTTTACACACTTAAGAAAAGCATCACTGAGTATGACATGTAGATGATCATAAATATGGCTAAAACATGCATCATTCTTTTTAATAACTCGAGGCACCAAATACTTAAGCAACCTTATTTTTTGATATTTGCTTAGCGATAAAAATAAGTTCAAATATCCATTTAAATGGTGATATTGACAGAGGAAATGTACCAGACAAAAACATTCATGTTAAAGTGGGCTGAGTTTACATACCTATAACATCGTCACTACTGACCAAAGGTAAAGTGTTTACCAGAAACCAGAAAGTAATTACACTAGAGCCTTTAGCAGCATCACTACTTCTACAAGTAGCTGGCTATTCTTCAACAGTAAAGAGAAAATGAATGGCTGGGTAAAGGGGACACAGACCCTGCCGGTCCTCCTTCCCTGAACAGGAAAGTGCCTCGAGGGAAAAATGAAATATGAGGTTGGCTAGCGTGGTCAAAGTGATCAATTGCAATAGAATAGGGGTCAGAACATCAGCTCAGAGTCACTCACCTGTACGTTCCCTGTACTTAAAGCACCCCAGAAACAGACGAGAGAACAGATCAACTGCCACATACAATCACCACAGCTCATTTATTTCACACCACACTGTCTTTTACATATTTCCCTCACATGTACACACATATTGATACCAATGTTGTTTTATGGAAAGCCCATGAAACATACAAATAAACAAAAAAAAAGAAAATAACTAACTTACATTTGATTTCATATTCACTAAACTAAAAGACGATGATAATCTTGTTTATAAGATTCAATCAGCATCAATCAGCTTTGTTCACCTGCCAAAACAGTATAGTCTGCTTTACATTGATTCAGTGTAGTGTAATTTAAAGTTTACTCAAATTACATGTTTTTTTGTTTATGTGTGTGTGTTTTTAAACACTAAAAACTGTCATTTTATGTTGAGATTTATTTACAAATGAGTGGAAACATTCAGTAATAGCTGTGTACAAACATGAATAAGGCTGAAGGTGGCTTACGTCAAACCTTTTACTGAATTTTTATTGTGTTTTGGACACAATAATAAAAAAACACTATTTGATTTTTATTTGAGCCTTGGATATTTCATTTGAATTCTAAACATTATTCTTAAATGCTTTATGTATCGTTCTTTCCTACTTGCATTCAGCAAACATCAAATATTTATTTCTGTTATTTGTTAGATAAACATGAAAACTTTTGTTGGTAGAACTAAGAGCTTTAACAAAATATTTTGAGATATGTGGTCTTCAGACCCTGTTTGTTGAGTTTACTCAAAAACGTGGGTGTGATAGTGTGATAGGCTGCCTCATTATTTTAAGTTGGTTCAACTTTTCTTTTTTTTTTTTTTTACAGTGTATGACTGTGATTCATCCAAAAACAACTTGACTCATTGATTTAAACAAGAAAAAAAATGGCACAGGATTGCTTACACATAATATACACAGGATGTACAGCAATAAAAAAGCCACTGACTTGCCATCATCAACTCGGGGGGCTTTTTTTTCAGTTTGTTCATGATAGTTTGCATTTGTATAATGTTATTATTAGTAATAGTAGTATTTATCATACAGTATGCATGTTTATATTTGTTTTAATAAAAACATGTTTACATTTGTCCACCTGTCGGGTTTTGAAGACGTCTGCATCCCCATATGGGGCATAAGAACAGGACGTGTGTTTGTATATAACTCAGTTTTTTGACTACACTTCACTATTATTGTTCATTTATTTGTTTGCTGGAAACTGAATTTAGAAATAGTTTTGAAACAAATCTTTGCGCTTAACAAATTAAATTAAATATGTAGGCTTCAGTGGAGTAGGTTTCCACAAAGTCAAGGAGTAAAGTAAATAGTAGAAGTAAAGTAAAGAGAAAGTAAAGAGGCAGAGTGAGGAGGCTCATTCTTTATCCTCACACAGATGGTCTGTTTAACTGTTTTCTCGCTAGTGAAGCTTTCAGTTTTTCCACTTACAAAGTCGACCATGTAAATAGCAAATGCGCCATGGTCTGCCACAACTGACTCTTAAAGGGAATGTGAGATGAGTCTCTGATTAGTTAATTGCACGTTATGCTCAAAACACACCCATAACTCATTAAGAGAATAAGCACAACCCTGTTAGACCATCATTTTGCGCCATGAGCTTTAGACCTTGTGCCTAGATCGTCAAAATAGAGCCCAAAATATCTTTATACAAACATTAAAAACAGGACAGTCCAATAAAAATGCTTCAAATTCTCTACAATATTTTGCTTGAAATTAGTGCACCTATGCTCTATAACAGGTTATGCTAACTTCTTCTATAACACATTTTTAATGCTAATATGTTTCAATCACAGCCAAAATGGTGTGCATATACACGAATCGCATCAACTAAATTAAAACAGAATTAGCCCCATTAGCTACACTGCACACGGCTTAAGTAATAATAATAAAAAAACAAAACCCACACAAATAGGCTTCGCATCTTCAGCAAAAGTTGCCATTTCCAATTCAGATGCTTTTTGTCTGGGCTCAACCATCTGAAGCAGAACTAATACAGATCAACACTGTGAGATTTCTTTAGCAAAAGGTCTTCGGGATCACAGAGAACCTGCATGTCCACCTCCATTCTCCTTGAATGTCTCCTAAAAATATTACATCTTAAAACCTGTCACAGAAAAGAAGCACTTTCCTTCACATGGACTAAACAAACGCATTGTGTTTGAATAGCGCAGCTTAGGAACGGATTAAGAGAAGCCCCTTTTTTGTGTGAAAGAGTGACATTAATGTAGGGTTTGGCAATGCACAGAGATAAAACCATACAAAGCTGCTTTTGTCCATAGCTGCTTTTGGGTCCCAACTCACTGTTTATACAGCATTCCTAGGTAAACACCACTATCTTCAAATACATTAGAGAGGAAAATGAGCACTATGACTTAATCACTGTCATTATCCTCCATCAGAGAACAACCTCGCAATCTACATCCTCAAAGAGCTTTAATGCTCAACTCGTCATGTTCTTAGCCTTTAAGAACTGCAAACGATAAATACGCTCTTTTATGCTGTAATATTGTTTCATTTTCAGACCTATTAGAACTATCAGTTAAACGTTTTGAATCAGAAAATCTTTTTTATGGATTAAAAGAAAGCAATTCTGCTCACCAAGGGTGTATTTATCACTCAAAAATGCAGTAAAAACCGATAAGTTGTGAAATATTTTTACTATTTTAAAACCTTTTTTCCCCCAAAATAAATGAATAATAAAACACACCAAAAAAATAAAGTGTGAAATATAATAAAAATTTTAAATATCTGTTTACCAAGAAAATACAGTTATATGGTTAAATTGTTAAATATTATTACTATTTTAAATAACTGTTTTCCAAAAAATAAAAAATAAACGGTAAAAACAGTTCAATTATGAAATATTATTACCAGTTTAAATAGTAAAACATTGTAAAATATTCTAAAAAAAATAAATATTTTTTTCCAAAATATAAAAATACAGTAAAAACAGTTCAATAGTGAAATATTACAATTTTAAATAATGTTTTCCCAAAAATACAGTACAAATTGTAAAATATTATAAAAAATTGTTTTCCCAAAATTATTTTGATTAAATTCTGAAATATTATTACAATTTTAATTAGTCAAAATGGTAAAATTGTAAAATATTATAAAACATTTGGAAATGTCAAATTTTTGGAAAACTCTTTTCCAAAATAAATAAAATAAATACAGTAAAAATTGGTAAATTGTAAAATATTATTACAATTTTAAATATCTTTTCCAGAATAAATGAATAAATAAAATACAATAAAAACAGTTACATAATGAAATATTGTTACAATTTTTAATAACAGTTTACCAAGAAAATAAAGTAAAAACTGTTAAACTCTTAAAAACGGTTAAATTGTAAAATAGTATTACAATTTTAAAAAACTGTTTTCCTATTGAATGTAGTTGCAAATTTAATTATTTCCTGTGATTCAAAGCTGAATTTCTATCATCATTATTCCAGTCTTCAGTGTCACGTGATCCTTCAGAAATAATTATAATATGATGATTTTCTGTTCTATTATTATTATTAGCTATTATTATTATTATTATTATTATTATTATTATATAAAACTATGAAGTTATCCTTCATAGTCCCGTGGAAAGTGTGATACATTTTATGTGATACATAACAATAATATTAATAATAATAATAATAATAATAATAATAGTTTCTTCATGAGCAGATCATGACACAAAATATTTGAAGGATTATGTTCTAAAGACTAATCTTGATTAATATTCAGCTTTAAACCACAATTAATACAATTTTAAAGAGCATACAATAATAAAGAAAGTTATTTAATATTGCAATACCATTTCACAATATCTTAATAAAATAAATCCGCATTTGTGAGCAGAATGAGCTTATTATAAAACACTGAAAAAAATTGCACAGATTCCAAACTTCCAAACTGTAGTGTATGTGTACTATGTGTGTACGTGTGTGTGTTTGTCCTCCGTTACTCAGTCATTCGCTGCTGGATAATCGATGAGCCCAGAGCCATCAGAGGGTGGTCAACAACTGCATCCAACAGGCCACATTTGTCTGGTGGGCTTTGTGTCATTGCTCTGGGTCTGAAGGTTATTGACTGTGGCTCTCTGACATACTGGGCTCTCATCAGAGCGGACAACTGGGAATGTTGTAGCGGGGCGTATGATAAACAGGGCCTGCTAACGCTGGTGTTAGTGTTGTCATTCTTCTCAACGGCAGTTGCTCAGCTGTCGCAGACTTCTTGAACATGATGAAATATGAACAATATTGGCTATATGATGATATTATTTATGTCATACAGCTCTTTTGGCTCTAGCAGCAGTGACTATTAGTTATTATCATATTTGTTTGTATGGCATATTTTTCAAACTACAAATACTACATTTATTTATTATGTTAAATTATATTGTAATTGTTTTGAAAAAATTATGTTTACATTTTTATAATTGAATATTTATTCTGAATATTAAAAAAAGATGTTTGAAAAGAAAAAGTGAATATATTCATTCATTCATTTATTTTATTTTCAGCTGAGTCCCTATTAATCAGGGGTCGCCACATCAGAATGAACCGCCAACTTATCCAACATTTGCACAGAGGATGCCCTTTCAGCAGCAACCCATCTATAGGAAACCCCCATACACTCTCACATTCACACACACTCATACACTACGGCCAATTTAGTTTATTCAATTCATCTATAGTGCATGTCTTTGGACTGTGGGGGAAACCGGAGAAAACCCACGCAAACACAGGGAGAACATGAAAGTTCCATACAGAAACACCAACTGGCCCAGCCAGGACTCGAACCAGTGACCTTCTTGCTGTGAGGCGACAGTGCAAACCACTGAGCCACCATGCCACCTTATTTATTTAATTTTTTTAAAGCTTCTGTAACTTTATATAATATACCCTGGAAAAGTCAGTAGTAGTTTTCTTTTTCAGCAAGGACAGTATAAATTGATCAAAACTGATGATTTCTGTTTCAGATAAACGCTGTTCGAATGAAGCTGCTAATCATCCAAAAAGCTGAAAAAAAGCTACTTTTCTAGCATACCTGCCAACATTTGGTTTTGAAATTCCGGAAAATTATCAGGGAGGGGCAATATCCATGGCTCCTGGTGACACAAAGAGGTCTTGTAAAGCGAAGCGATAACAATAAACTCTCTAAGGAATTGGACATTCTTAATAATTTTAACATAATTTACAATTTTTGTGCCATTGCGATTTCACATGCTGAGTGATGTGGTTTTTCCCACCGTGTCTGACATTAAAATCAATACGACACACTTGCAGAAAGCGTGGGCGTCGTCAAGGTGGCTTCTAGACAAAAACTTGAATTCTTCCATCCAGCTGTTGGTAAATTTACATGTATATATAGGTATATCTACCTCCGCCCAGAAATCAACAGCGCACCTGAGTTGTAACGTATGTTGCCAGATTGAGGTAAAATATGTTACAAGATTTGAATATTGCGTCAATTGTGAGAGGTCATGAACTTCATTCAAGATCAGGCAACTTGACAAACATGAACAAAAGTGCTTTTTTTTTAAACTGCATTGGGCCGTACAAATTACGGGAGTTTCCCAGGAGAAATAACAAACCGGGAGGGTGGCGGGAGATGGATGTTAAATACGGGAGACTACCGGGAAAAACGGGAGTGTTGGCATGTATGTTTTCTAGCAGATGGTTGTACATATTAATATTAAAATACATTTTTAAACAGAAATATCACAATATTAGAATGATAACAAATAAATAACATTTTCTAAATATTCATCTGTTATTTTAAATAATAAAATTAGCAAAACATTTTTACAAAATGTATCCGCAATAGTCACATTGCAATGTCTAGTCTCAATTATAGTGGAGCAAGAGCTACAGAATTGCATTTAATCATTGTATTTATATCATTTATGCAATTTTTTTTATTTTTGTGTTATTTCTAGTCCAAATATCTACATTTCAAAATAATAAAAACTGAATATTTCACATACCCCACTGACACATAATTTAACTTGTTTTAAGGAAAATCTCTTAATATTGACTTATTTCTTCTGACAGTGAAATCAAAACAATATTTTTAACTTACATCAAGTATTGTTTGATATTTGGACTAGAAATGAGACAAAACAAAGTAGGAAAAGCATTTTTGCATTGCATTTTACATTCAATTTCTGTACCTGAAAACTGTTAGACCAGAGAAAATCGTGAAATAGAGCTATTCAGACCATTGTGTGAAACTGTATTTTCTCATTCATTCATTTTCCTTTTAGCTTAGTCCCTTTATTAATCCGGGGTCGCCACAGCAGAATAAACCGCCAATTTATCTAGCATATGTTTTCCGCAGCGAATGCCCTTCCAGCTGCAACCCATCACTGGGAAACATCCATACACACTCATTCACACACAATGACAATTTAATTCACCCAATTCACCCATAGCACATCTTTGAACTTGTGGAGGAAACCCACATGAACACAGGGAGAACATGCAAACTCCACACAGAAACATGCAAACTCCACACAACTGACCCAGTCGAGGCTTGAACCAGCGACCTTCTTGCTGTGAGGCAATTGTGCTACTCACTGAGTCACCGTGACGCCCTTAAACTGTTTTCATATCGCAATAATTATCGCAGAAAAATAAAATGTCAATATCAGATTTTTCCAATATCACACACACATAATCACACACACACATCCCCCTCTCTCTCCTTCTTCCTGGCTCAGCTTAATAAATCCATATATAGATCAGTCAGGCATGTGATTTCTGGTCACATTGAGATCACCATACACATTAAATATCATCCAGATAAAGGCTTGTCCATTATTTTTACAAAAGACTCAAATCCCCATGACAAGCATAGGGTCTTTAACTGCACACTCTTTGCCTTAAGCACTAATGCAGCAGGTCACTAGAATTTAAAGATCACCAATAGCAGATCACCAGTGCATTTCTGACTTAAGACATTACTCTTTTTCTGTCATCTCTCTTTCTCTCTCACACACACAAACACACACACTCACAAACAAAACTCAAGCTGCCACAATCTACAGTAGAGCTGGATCAAAGCAGATTGATTCCCAGTTATGTGTTTCCAAATGAAGACAGCAACATATATAACAGATGCCGAGAAGCATGTTTATTTGGCTGCGCTGATCCGGACTGTCAATCTATCTGTCAGAAATGTAGATGTGTTTGTACAGCTCTTCCCACATGATTGCATGAGAGCAGTCCTGAGGATGCGCTGTCTGTAGGCTTCACACGCTCATTCATCTCGTCTCTGTCTCTTTCACTGACTATCTGTCTCGCAGCAAACTCGCGCAAGTCATATTATTGGAAGGAACCAGGTTAGACAGCTGGTAATAGATGATGCCTGTTAAACTAGACCTCAAACACGTAGAGGAGAACATCAAGTTGTCTGCAATCATTGTTTCAAAAGGGACATACGGCGCCCTTTTTCACAAGATATAATATAAATCTCTTGTTTTTCCAGAAAACGTCAACAAAATTCCATCTAAAAAAAAACAGATCTTTTATTATAGCTTTTCAAATGTGTCCCTTTGAGTGTGAGAAAAAACACATTGTTTTTGTGTGTCCATTCAAATGCAAATGAGCTGTTTTTCAGAAGTCTTTACACCAGGGCTATTTAGGCCCCGTTTACACTAATGCATTTTTGTTTTAAAACGCATACGTTTTGCTACGGTTACGCCATCTGTCCACACTACGCCAGAGTTTTCGAGCCCCGAAAACGGAGCGTTTTGGAAATGCTAGAGAGGCCGTTTTCATTCTAAAACGCTGCTGCTCTGTCTCAGTGTGGATGGGGCAAAACGGACACATCTGAAAACAGAGGCGTGGCTGCTGGACACAGAAATGCGTTGGGAGAACCAATGTCCGTTTTAGGCACTATTGTGCAGTTAAACAATACCTTTTTTACCACAACAGCTGCCTATATTCGCAAAAGGCAAGCTATTGTTCGAGCACTCACTAATCGCTCGCGTTTCGAGCTGCGTAAGCCCCATTTAGAACGCCGATTTTGGGTTACACCGGGAAGAACCAGCGAGACACATGCTTCCTGTTTATACTTGAACGCGCATGCCCAGAGTGATATAGATTTCGGTGGAGTACTGTGGACGGAGATATGTTCAGAAACACTGAGTGAAACGCTAGTGTGGACGCGGATCGTTTTCATGCTAAAACTCCGTTTTAAAACTAAAATGCACTAGTGTAAATGAGGCCTCAGCTGGCGGCCCGCGTGCCGAACCTGGCCCCCGATCTTATTTGTTCTGGCCCTCCAATTAGTGTGACCAAGACATCAGAAATAAATTTAGTTCAAGTCGAAAAACGGTCGCTATAGTTATGAAGTGACGTGCGTCTTTTCAATACAGCACGAGCTGCAGTTAAAGGCTGCGCAGAGCGCGAGTCACCTGACATTAATCGAGTGGCGAGGGCAGCCGAAAACATTTGGATATGTTTGTAGAAAAGGCCTTATGTACAATGCACTGATATCGTTATTAGGAATGCAACGATTCGCAGATTTTACTGCGCTTTAATTCGTCATGGTTAATTAAACGTAAAGGTTTCTTAACGCCGCGTTTCTTTATGCCACCTGTGGGCTAGTTTAAAGTTCCGAGCTTGTACACCGAGGCCAATACGAATGCACAATGGATTAACTATAGCAGTGGGTTGTTCCAATATCTAAGAATATATGCCAATATGCCAACGCGCTTGCGGCTTTCCGGGCGCAGGCAGTGTGCGTGGCTTTCAGTGCAATGTAAACAAAAGATATGTTTGACGAATTATTATTAAATGATTATGTATGTACAGTATTATCGCAGATGATAACAACAGTTAATCTAAATACGTAGGTCTACCTAATTTAAAGCTTAAATTAACATTAGACATGATAACCGTGAAACCGCGATTATTCTTCAGACTATAATCGTACAACAAAATTGTTGCATCAATAACTGTTATGCAGTTTAAAACATATTAATGTGTCTGAATGTAGAAGAAGCCGACTTGAGCAATGCACTGCTTTTGTTGTGCTTTAAAGTATAACATTTCAATGTTTGTAAAAAAAAAAAGCCTATTGTACAATGAAGTGATATTACAGTATGTAGTTTCAAATTACAACATATCAAAATTTTAATGTAGAATAAGCCAACGTGGGTGTCTTAAAGAGCAAAAATGCAACATATGCAGTTGTGTCCTCACTCATATTGCAAGTCATACCTGTCCGGCCCTTCATTAGAATTTGTTAAGTTGCTTTTACATTCAAAGGCTTCTATTGAGATATTTAAATAAACTTTGAATGTCTGTCATCATATTTAATGAAGCCATTACCATAAAAATACAATCTTTTTGGTAATACAGCCTATAAATGTGTAGTTAGGTTACTAGACCACCCGCATACGTCTGTGCCACTTTCATTTTCACAAGCAGGATAGAAGGATTTTTGGTAGCACTTTATAATAACTACACGCTATGAATCATCTATTAAGCATTAGCAAATAGTGAATTCATTATTTGTTAAGCATTAACTCTACATTAATAAATGTTTGTAAGCAGTTAATTCCTGCATCTACAAATGCTCTATTCTTGACTTATAGGGCCACACGGAATCTGCGCGCGCAGAATTCCGCAGATTTCCGCAGATTTTTAACCCATCATTGATTCTGTTTATTTACTCGAGTAAATGTGTGTAAATGTATATTTAATCAGTTTTTAAATTAATTTCAGTAATAATATTGACTAATATAAAAATATTCATATGATTTATTTACAATACAGTTTGTAAAGTACTATTTTCAGTGTTTTAGTAGATATTTTATATGAAAGACGTGCTTTGTTTACCAAATACAGTGAATCTAATTAGATTCGCATTGTAAACATTGAATAAAAGTTAAAAAGGTATTACTTCTTATTTCATAAATTAAAATTTTAGTTATGATACTCCCAAAATGATTCTGCATGAATCCGCAGATTTTTAACAAAATACTCCGCAGAAATAGCAAAAAATTTCCGCAGATTCCGTATGGCCCTATAAGTACATTTATAATGTGCTTAATAATTGTGTTTTCATACTTTGTTAAGGATTTATTTTTCATTACTAAATTAAGTATCGCATTATTTACAAACCATTTGTATTTAAGAGTTGTTGATGGTTTTTAAGATCATTCAGAATGAGTTAGTAAATGATTAATAAACGATTAAAATCAACATTTATATATTGTATTATTCAGGCATATATTAATGGTTACTATGCATGTTAATAAATGCTTTATTAACTCAACTTCCTGCAGTTTTGTGACCTAATCTAAAGTGAGGACTATTCATGCTTTATAAATCCCTTATCAAAGATTATTAAAGGCTCAGTTTTATTCTAAACAGAAAAAAAGAACATAGACGACTTTATTCATTTCTATTAATTTGAATCAGAATTATTACCCCCCCCCCCACCCCCACCCCTTTATTAGTCCCCCTGTTCATTTTCCCCCCCAATTTCTGTTTAACAGAGAGAAGAGTTTTTCAACACATTTCTAAACCCAATAGCTTTAATAACTCATTTCTAATCACTGATTTATTTTATCTTTGTCATGATGACAGCACAAAATATATTTGACTAGATATTTTTCAAGACACTTCTATACAGCTTAAAGGCTTGACTAGGTTAGTTAGGTTAACTAGGCAGGTTAGGGTAATAAGGCAAGTTATTGTATAATGATGGTTTGTTCTGTAGACTATTGAAGATAATTTTGACCATTGAAATGGTTTTAAAAAAATTTAAAACTGCTTTTTTTCTTGCCAAAATAAAACAAATTAGACTTTCTCCAGAAGAAAAAAATATTATCAGACATACTGTGAAAATGTCCTTGCTCTGTTAAACATAATTTGGGAAATATTTAAAATCAAATATGGGCTAATAATTCTGACTTCAACTGTACACAAATGAAACTGTATCAAATGAAAAATTAATCTAAAATAAAACCTTATCTAAAATAAAATTACTATTCAGTTAAAACATCACTTAATAACTTTAAAATGTTGTATCATGATATACTGTTAAATTACATTGTTTTTTTCCAATTTTATGTTGTATTTTGACACTCCTGTTATTCAGCAATGTTTAAACTTTACAGTAATTTTATTATTTAGATAGGATTGCAAAGATATATTGTTCATTTGATATGTTCATTTAGCCCTTTTAATCCTTTTAAACCCTTAAAATCCTCTGAGGAAAAGATCGGTTGCTGAATAAACAGAAGATTTAACTGCTTTGATTCAGCGTGACTAATAAACATGTGACTATGGAATAGTTTGGAGTTCACTGAGAAGCGACGCACTCACCAGCTATTATCGCAAAACGATTATCTCAATGTCATTATAGAATAATTAAACCAAATTCCAATTAAATCAGATTTTTTTGGTGTAGCTTATCAGTGTACTATGGCTCTGTGTAGTAAACTCTACTCCATTTAACGTTTACTACAACCGGCTTTACTGACAAAACGCGCATGACAATTGTATTGATTAAAAAGTCCAACCATAGCAGACAGGGTGGCAGTAATGTGATGCATGAACACTGATTACAACAAAATCATTTGTCACCATTGCGGCAAGATAAGTGGGCATGGTAAGATCTATTAATCTTTATCGTAATTCCCCGCCATATTCCCTTCAAAAATGATATTCAATCACAACGTCCTCAGTGGTTTAGATGTCGGGAGTCTATGGAGAGGGAATGGATAATTATTATGTATTTTTCTCTGGTGCAGACAATGTAAATCTCTTGCAGCAGGAATATATTATAAGATCCCCTTTTTAAATCACTAGGGGAGAAAAATCTGAATGACATGGCTTGCAGAGAAAAGCATAAACAAAGCTACTGGGTTGTCTTTTTTCTGGGTTGGTAGATGCACTTAACACAGACAAAAAAGTCAGATTTTCATGAAATTTATTTAACGAAAAACCATAAATCAATCCAAGCTTGCTCAAAAAACACAATGCACCACTGCATGGCACAGAACCAACAACACTATTACTGTCCAATTAGCCAAATCAACATCAATTAGAGCGTTTGAATGATTTTAAAAGAGTCTAATGTCTGTACACGGCTCCTTTGTGCAGATCTGGGAGCGTGTTTGCCCGTATATCCTGTGAATCTGGCATCATGTTTTAAAGGATGAATATTTATAGGCATCTAGCTAATGGAAAATCATCTATGCAGCTCAGTAGCCAGCAGTGCAACTCAATTAGAGGATTAGCAAATGAAGACAGATTATTTTGTTAATTATCATTACAGAATCTGAATCCCCTAATGCCTTATTATCAAGGCGTTGTTTGCGTAACCTTGCTCGATATCAACAGCAGGTTGTAATGCGCTGATAGCAAAAATAGCTGCTACTCATCTTTGATAAACACTAATCAAACATATGTTTTTATGATATAGCGCATGTTCTCAAGGTCGCTTGAGATAAATTGCTCAACGTGAAATTAAAATCAAAGAAAGACTTCCATAATGAACAAAAACACAAAACAAAACAATATTTGTCCAAGACCAAAACAATCCATTAATAAACAAACAAGCAAACAAATAGGTAACACTTTATTTCGATGGTCCACTTGAGTATTAGTAGACTGTCTACTTAATATCTGTTGATACTGACATTCAACAGACATTTAACTGACTATAAGAAATTTTGCACGTACATGTCAACTTACACTAACCCTAACCCCAACCTGTATATATATATATATATATATATATATATATATATATATATATATATATATATATATATATATATATATATATATATATTATCTAAATTTAATTGTAATTTAAAAATTGTAATATTAATTTAGATAACAATACTACTACTACTAATTCTAGTAATAATAATTTAAATAATTTTGTTGTAAATAATACAAACAACAATAATTATAATATTATTACTAACTACTACTACTCAAATACTAATAATAATAACAACAACAACAACAACAATGATGATGATGATAATAATAATAATAATATATAAAATACCTACACATAACAAAAAATATATATAATATAATACAAAACATACAATTCAAATTTTGATAATAAATTATATTTATAATATATATTTAAAAAAAACTTCATAATAAAAAAAGTTTAATAAGAAAAATGGTAAATAATATGTCAAACTGGATCCAAAATATATCTGTATTAATAACACTTATATAAAATCTGTAATAATAATAGTATTTTTTACTATAACTTTTAAATTAAATTAAAAACTGCAATATTAAATTTCGATAACAATTCTACTACTACAACTAATAATAATTGAAATTATTTATTAGTAATAATAATTGTTATTATTATTTACTACTACTACTACTACTAATAATAATAATAATAATAATAATAATAATAATAATAATAATAATAAAGTATAAAAACAACAATAAGAAATAAATAGTAATATAATACAAAATATAAAATATATATTTTTTAATTTTTATGTATAAAATAAAATAAAATATAATATAAGTAAAAAGTAAAAAAAAGTTGATCAAGAAAAATAATATATGTCAAACTGGATCCAAAATAAATATCAGAATTAATAACACTACTATAAAATCTGTAATAATAATGTAATAATAATAATACATATAATAATAATTTTTCTATTGCATTTAAATTAAATAAATAAAAACATTTGCAATATTAATTTTGATAGCAATACTATTACTACTACTAGTAATAATAATTTAAATCCTTTTATTTTCATATTTATTCTGTGTTGTCACTTTATGTACACTGGAAGCTTCTGTAGCCAAAGCAAATTCCTTGAGTGTGGAATTTGGCAATAAAACTGATTCTGATTACTAATAAAAATAATAATTACTATTATTTACTACTACTACTAATAATAATAGTAATAATAATACATTTCAAAATTTTGATTCAAGTTTAAAAACCAAAAAACTGTTTTCCTGTTAGCATTAATAAAACTTTAATCAATAAATAATTTACCTTCAAGTATTTTAAGGAGAATTAGTTTTTTTATTCAGTATCCAGCATCAAACCGCTCATAACTGAAGTTACATATTCTGTTCTAGTAGTCAAAGAAGAACTGTGGAGCTGTGTATACATTTAAACAAACCCTGTAGGAGGAATAATATAATGTCTCCCTCTTATTCCTCTCACACACCATTAACCTTGAGAAGTCCATTATAACCCCAATCCTAATGCACTGCATCCCCCCCTGCTTTATAATGAATCAAGAAAAAACATCATTTGTTCACTTTATTAAAGCGCATATAGAAACTGCATGAATGTTTTTTAAAAGAGACACAAGCGGGAACCAATGCTCTGTGTTAAGCTCTTGAGCAGTGGGTGGAGGTACAAGCGCGATATTGATGAGATAAATAAAGTCTTATTTACATTCGCCCTATGCAGTCTGTTTTCCAGAAGACAGATCCAAAATGCAATAGTTTTGCATGCTCTCACCTCAGTGGGAAATGCCTGTCAAAAAGGGACACGGTGCACGGAGAGGGGTGTCACGAACGCCAAAAGACACTCTGTTGGGACCCAGAGATGAATAAAACATGATCTTCACACCACCTGAGAGGAAACCGAACCAAGCGCACACATGCCACAACACAGGCGGATGAAACTACATGCAAATTTTTGAAAAAGCAAAGATATGACAGCCCGGGCTGCTGGTAAATATTCAGAGTGCCTTAGGCCTGTAATCTACTGCCTGCTTCTGTTAAGGCAGCTGGAATTGAAATGCAGCCTGATTTCCAGTTTTTAATGCTCCGTAATTATGAAAGCATTAGTTGTGATGTTGTCCAACTGTATGCATTAACAGCAAAACAACACAGCTTGTTTAAATTAGACACCACCACATACTGCACAGTTCCTGTGCTGTATATCCAAGTGACAAATCTCCCTAAAGTGATCCATTTTTGTCCATTTCACTTTTGATTATTTTGATCATTTTGCATGTGTTAATGCCAACTTTTGATTTTTTGAATATCGAGGACCACAACGGAAATAAGCCTGTGACTTTTTTTGTGTATTTTATCCTCGACAGTTTTTAAAATATGCATGAATTAGTCTAACTGGACTTGTTTGTATATTTTGTTAAAATTGTCAAATAAAATCAATCAATCAACTGCATAGTTTAAGGCGCAGATGTGTATTTTATTATAATTTCTTTTCATAATTCTAATCATTTTCTTTAAAATATTTAAACAATTCTTTTTACAAAAATTTACAAAAAAAGTTTCTTTCAAGACCTTTGGGACAAAAATGTTCTCATTCATTCACTTATCTTCAGCTTAATGCTGCGTTCACACCAGACACGGAAGAAGCGCGAAGCAAGACACAAGTTGAGCATTTTGCACAATATCTGCGCACATTATGACGTAATGCCTGTTGTTGGTGTCCCAGGGGAAAATCCTCCTGCCGACACCGACAACAGTTCATCAAACTGGGCTCAACTAAGACTTTCTGGAGGAGTTTATGAGCTCACAGAGCTGGGTGCACCTCTAAGAGGATCTTTTGGACTCGGCACGGCTCTAAATCAATCAACGTTGTTTATCAGTCTTCATAAAGAACATAAACACATGTTTAAAACAAAACACAAAACACATTTAGGCCCAACAAAACACATTTAGGCCCAATCCCAATTCTATTTTTGTACCCCTATCCCTTGTTCCTTAAGGGTTAAGGGGAAGGGCTTCAAAACTTACCCCTAAGAATTGGGACAGCATTTCAACACCTGCACACGTCATCATGTCATCGCGATCTCTTGCTTCATATGAGATCAGACGATCGCAACTGCTGTAGTTATTCCAGTTGTGTTATTTGTTGGTGTTTATCTTCAGGAAACCACTGAAGGTCCTATATTATGTTATTATAACAATCTAATGTGGTAACAAGATCAGAACTGTACTGTGCATTTACTGCGTGGCCATATTTATCTATGTAAACACACGAAAACAACATTAACATTATAGCAGTAAAAAAGCTGTAAAAAGCTCATTCCCAGACACTAGACATTACGCGAAATTTAGCGGGGTTTTTTTCCCGTTTTTTTTTTTTTTAAAGCATTTTTAAAAAGACGAACGCGGTTATGAATATATTAAAACATATGTTTGTTTGTCGTAAAACTTCATAATAATGACAAAAAATACTAATTTGTGGATCTCCTTACTTCCGGGTTCAGCTATCCTGCCGCTGTAGCAGTTGCTTTCTGGGACATTTTCTTACCCCTCTGTTTTAAGTGTGGTCCTGAAAAATCTTCGTTCGAAGGGGTGTATACCCCTTGCCCTTAGCCCTGCGCCTTTAAGCTAAAGAGAATTGGGACACCACTACCCCTTGACGTGAACGCACAAAACAAGGGGTAGGGGTAAGGGGAAGGGCTAAGGGGTAGAATTGGGATTGGGCCTTATTCTCTCTATAAAAACCATGTTAGCCATTTAGCAATGAAGCTAGAGTCACTGGGCAGACAGAAGCCCTGCCCATCACTCGAATCCACGTCTGTTGAAGTGAAGTAAATTTGACACACAAATGAAGCGGATTTGACGCACGAATGAAGTGAGTAAACTCTAAATGTTCACAAGTATCTTTACCCGTGAATAACGCGATTTATCCGTGCTTGCCACGTCTGGTGTGAACACAGCATGAGGCTACATTTACACCAGATGCGGATGAAGCATCAAGCGCAAGTGATTTACATGTTAAGTCAATGCAAAGTGAGTTGAGTGAGTTTTGTGCAGTTCGCTTGAGTTGAAATCTGAACTTAGGCGGACATTTGCGCCGTGTTAACCAGTCAGGAGTTTTCTCATGTGCTTATGACGTAGCACCTGTTGTTGATGTCTCGGGGAACAAGTCTTCCTGCCGACACCAGACAACAATTCATCAAACTGGGCTTGGCTCAGTCAGAAGCACCGCTGAAAGACTCCATCATCCAGGTATAGTTTGTGGAGGAGCTTATGAACTCACAGAGCTGGGTGCACCTCTGAAATGCCCTAGTGAACTCCAGCTCCAAACGAATCGACAATGTTTGTCAGTCTTCCTAAAGCACATAAACACACTTATTCTCTCAATAAATTCCATGTTAGCCATTTAGCAACGAAGCTAGAGTCACTGGCACACAGAAGCCCTACCCATGATGCGAATCCGCGTCTATTGTAAAGTGAATTTAACGCGCGAATTTAGCGAGTTACTCAAAATGTTCCCGTGTCTATTTACGTGTGAATAGTGTGATTTATCCACGCGTACTGCGGCTGATGTGAACACATCATAAGGCTGATTTGTATTTCTGTGTCGAGTGATTGGTGTGACCCACATGCATTTATACTTCTGCCTGCTGTTTGTGTTACTCTGCAATAAACCTTCCGAAATGCTAGCTGGTAGCAAGGTTTTCATCGAGTGTCGAGTTTCATCGTGCGTGATTTGTTTTTTTCTGAACGTTACCTTAAAATACCAGTAGCTCAATCTCGCTTCTTCAGAGATGGTAATCGGTGGACGTGCAACAGCATTAATCACAACGTAAACACAAAACAACAATTTCATTCTAGAACTACTTCTCAGGCCTTGACACTTGTAACCACTAGCTCCAATGGGTTCGAGCAGCTCTCGGTCCCAACCACACTGGTCAAAGCTACTTTACCAAGCCGACCAATCAGTGAGCTTGTGCTATGCGTCGTTGTGACATGTAGTTACATTATTTGAGAGGTGCGTGTCAGCCTCACCCACTCATTCACACATACACTATGGCCACTTTAGTTTATTCAATTTATCTATAGCACATGTCTTTAGACTGTGGGGGAAACCGGAGCACCAAGAGGAAACCCACGCAAACATGAGTAAAACATGCAAACTCAAACAGAAACGCCAACTGACCTAGCTGGGACTCGAACCAGCGACCTTCTTGCTGCGAGGCGACAGAGATGTCCTCATTAAAACTGCATCTTTTTTTTTTACCCCAGTGCCAATTATCTATAAAATCGTGCATCATTCATTAATAGACTTTCATTAAGTTGGCAAGGCTTCTTTTTGCTAGATGGCGCCATTTTCCAAGCATTTTCCAAGCTGTTTTCTGCTTAAGTATTAATACACAGGTCATTAATACACTAATACATTAATAAACTGGTCTTTGATACACAGCTTATGTATTAATACACCAATACATGAATACACTGGTCATTCATACACTGCTTATGTATTAATACACTGGTTATGTAGTGTATTATAGCGCTGATTGGATAAATCATGTAGCTATAATTGTGTGTGCATGGTGGAATGTGGTTTAAATGTGTGTGCTGAAAATGTAATATTTGCATAATAGTTAGAAAGAAAGAAATTACATTGAACTGGACGTTCCACTCCCATGCAAATGAGACACACACTTGGCAGGGGCATGTGCTCATGTAAAAACTATGAATGAGGGCAAAGCATTTATTAACTATTACAGTTTTTTTCATTCAAACACAGATCTTCACAAGACATTTTATAACAGGGAGCTCTAGAGCTATACTTTCAGCATTTAAAAGGGTTACAATTAAGAATTGTTTGGTACACTGTTAATGATTTTCTGTAAATTACACAGTATTTAACTGTAATATGAACAGTATTTTACTGTAGGCTAGTCATGCAGTATATTATTGCAGTATGTAAAGTTGTATTGCAAAAATTACTGTGTATTTTACAGTAAAGATATGCATAAAATTCTGTATATACAGCTAGATAAATGGTGCCATAAATGTAAATACAGTATTTTTGCTGTAATTGATTTACAGTAAGTTACTAGTGAACCACTCTCAGTGAGTTGTTGTAGATTATGTAGGAAACTGTTAACGGTGTAATTATAAATGTGTCAGTGAAAGTAGAAAAAAAGGATTAATACATGATATTTTTATGTTATATGTCCACTTTTAGGCTGAGGAACTTTTATTTTGACGCACAAGGGTTAATGATCACTAATTGATGGCTTTAGAAATAAACAAGATGCTGATGTATACATTCACACATCACAAAAAATCAATGGTGGTCTGAGGAACACAAGGTCAAGAGATGGAAGAAAACACAACGCTGGCTCTCCTGTGATGATGTTCATATTGATTTTAGTTCATTCTCCATTTGCAACATGAGGATATTGTTAAGTAAAACCAAACAATGCACTGGATATATTGCGAGGTCAGGGCCTCTGGAGACCCCTTAAATCAGTTTCTGAGAAGGAAGGAAGGAAAAGGTCTGCAGGCAGGCTGGTGGAGAAGTAGAAGATCTCCCATAGGAGAACTGGAGGTTTGCCTGACCACTCGATTTACTGACCTTCAAAGCACACATGAAGGCAAGAGCGAATATGGATTAATTCACATGCACTAATATGAATATTCACACACAATGATGTGTTATGATGCATGTCTGGCATTGCAAAACAAAGCAGGATGGTAGCTGTAAAGTGGTTTCAGGGCCATTCTGCTGATTAGTCAATGAAACGGTATGCAGACATTATGCCAAAACCTAAACAAAGAGATCCATGTGTTGTTCCCTACTATATCATTGCAGTATTTATGAAGCAGTATGCAAATGACAAATATATACTGAATTATGTATGTCTGCCTGAATTTCAATGTCTAAATGTGGCTAAATTATATATTACAACAACATGATTTATTTGTATCAACAGAAGTTCCATCATGTATTCACGCTCGCAGGGAAATATGAAACATTTCATCTGTTTGCCAATCAGTTATGTAGATTAAAAACTATTGCACTTATAAAGCTAATACATTAATAAATATCAGAAATCAGAAAGAGCTTTATTGCCAGGTATGTTCACACAAACGAGGAATTTGTTACAGAGCTTCTACAGTGCAACAGAATTACAGAGACAGGACAAAAAACAGATAATAAATAGATTCAAAAAATAGAAGTAAGTGTATGTTTTAAATCTCTTAGAGTACATCATCAATATGATGGGATGGGATATGGGTGGATGGATGGATGGATGGATGGATGGATGGATGGATGAATGGATGGCTAAATGGGATAGATAGAACAAAATAAAGTGGAGAAATGAAAAAGGAAGGACAA
This sequence comes from Danio albolineatus, assembly GCA_903798035.1. Lineage (NCBI taxonomy): Eukaryota > Metazoa > Chordata > Actinopteri > Cypriniformes > Danionidae > Danio > Danio albolineatus. The sequence goes on along the minus strand of CAIGQQ010034268.1, from coordinate 7,556,517 downwards.
CAGACAGATATAATGGATCGATGGCTGATTGGCTGGGTAGATGGATGGATGGATGGATGGATGAATGGGTGGGCAGATGGATGGATAGATGGATTAACACGGATGAATGGAAAAAACATTAGAACACAAAAGGAAGGAAGGAAGGAAGGAAGGAAGGAAGGAAGGAAGGAAGGAAG